>NW_017566800.1:1078634-1096097 GCF_001854935.1 Bemisia tabaci
CCCCCCCCCAGGGCTGCCACACCTGACAACTAAGAAGCCCAACCCCCAGGGGCTACCCAGGTGGTACCCAATCCAAAACCCTGTTTGGGCAACCTCTCCTCCGACATTCTTCGCACATGTCCATACCAGCATAACTGCCTGGACATGACATCGTAAATTGTCCACTTAAAATTGGAAATAGCTGATGTGGCCTGGTTCCTTTCTGCTAAATGCGGTCCAAATGAGGATATTTAGATTTACTGGGCAGCAGAGCTCGTTGCGGTTTTAACTCTACGATTTAAAATTCATGATTGAAGCTGACCTCAATTTTTGAGCGATCGAATTTTCCCGCGTAAATCCTTATTAGTAGCATTAAAAATTATCGAGTTGACGTCGGACTGCGTCCCTGTCCCCTCGGAAGGACGGCCGCGGAGGCTCGGCAAATAAACATCCTAAATCAACAACGACAGGCTGCACGGAAACACTCGCCGATCAGCCGCGTTGCGGGGTTGCCGGATTTCCGGCGGAAAACCCCCCGCTCGGTATCGGGGGGCACGATTTACGGCCACGACTCGGCGCCTGCGCCCCCACTTCAGAATCCATGTCGGGGGCTGCGTTCCCCGTACCGGGAGCCCCTCCCGAGGGAAAAGCTGACGCTTGCAATTTTTTTATCGGCAATATGCAGCTTTACGCGGTGCAGTCAGCGCGGATGCCAGATCTTGGTGAGTCGATATTTGGTATTTTTAAAATTTAAACGTTCAAAAGCGCAAAACCGGTATTACCAAGAGCAAGAGGGCCTGGAAGACTACCTCCCAGCTGCGCTGTCCGCTTATGTCTTTTTGAAATTAAATGTACGACTCGAGGTTAGTTAAACTACATTTTGCAATAATGAATCACTATTTTTGGCTCATTTTAGAAACAACATATGTGCCATTGATTTCCCTTCGCAGATAGATGCTTTTATGGAGGAGCCAGAGATAGTGATTCCTTATTGCAAAATTGAATCCATTTAAAACCTTGTCGAATTTTCATAATTCGATGATTGCCTTTTAGGACAGGAACCGGACATTTCATCCCCGACAATCTCTCATCGACGTATTGACGATAGTTTTTATGCATTGTCGGGGTGGAGGGGGGATATTTTGGCGAGGCTTGTGCCACAAAAAGGGGGAATAAATTTTAAAAAATCCTCTATTAATGGTAGAAGCTCATCTTATTTTAGTAAACATTATATGCCTTGGGGATGCCCTATATCCTGCCTCTCTTACTTTTTTGCACGGTTCTACGCATTTTGATTCCGTTTGTTACGATAGCTGGAGACAGTATATTGCCTCGAATGACGTTTTGAATAAATTCATCTTATTGTTAGAGTCGTCCATAAATTATGTTCGGCATCCATGATAGATCAATAATAAGTGAGTTTAAAGCTGTAACGATTAGTAAATATGAAACTTGAGCTAATATTGTATAGGGCTGAAAACGCAGCTGAAACGAGCAGCTTTACATTTTAAGGATTGCGGAATGATCAACAGAGAAAAACCAGTGAAATTCAAATTTACACTTCGGTTTTATTCCAAAATTTACAGTAGAGAGGGTTGCCACAGTGAAACTGGGCGTATTTTAAAGGAGTACGTTACTATCGAAAATCTTTGAGAATTACCTGATGTATTCAATACACAATTGACTCAACATTTTTTCGTCGGTTAGCAAAAAAAAAGGACGTAAGACAATCCCAAAATGTTGTCCCCCGCATGTGCATGTTATCATGTTGATTCACTGGGGGAAAACTGGGGAGAATTCAAATTTAACAATAGTTGAACGCCCAAAATATCGATCACATATCGCCACCTTCCAGCCAAAGTATCGCAAGCTCCATGCGACGTTTAAAAATTTTCGCCACCATTTTATTTCTTTACAGAAAAATCGTTCAACAAAGTTGTCCGAAAATTTTACTGAAATTTCTTTGCATGTGCCGATAAAATTCAGCGAAATTTTAAATTAGATTCAACTAACAATTTATCTGTACAAGAACAAAATGACAGCGGAAATGTTTAAACGCTGCATGGCGTTTGTGATACTTTGGCTGGAATGCGACGATATATACTGACGTGTTAATTTAATTGTGTGTTGAGATAAACAAATACCGCTTACCCGCCGAAATATCCCAAAGGAAAAAATAAAGTCACTGACGGACTATTCCGATACAACTCAAAGAACGTACTTGGCTGATGTAGCAATAACGTAAAGTGACAAAAATTTTCGAAAACAGTAATCGTTGCGTTGACGAAGATAATATTAACCCAAGCACGATATTGCTCCGGTGTTTTTGAAGTATTGTGAATGCTTCTGAGTTGCGGTCAGTTACATGTCAGATACGTTGCATCTCTTAGAATTGAAGGCGCGTTTTAGTCGGTGTCGTGACCACTAACTATCATCATTTTACGGACATGAATGAATCGCACATTTCATGAGAAATAGCTTCAGAGGACAAGAGCTGTTCTTTTCTACACTGACTGCGTGATTGTTTATAGGGGCATTGACCATAGTCCTCAAAATCTCGAATTGAGTTATTGATATCAGAGCCTTGGAAAGTACCCCATGAACATGATGATAAAGTCTAAAAATGATGAAGTCAAAAATTGACAAACGAAAACGGACTTGTGCTGGTCTAAAATTTGTGGTTCAAAAAACATTGTTGCGACAAAAAAAATTGGAAATAGAAATTTACGTTGCTATAAAGTCTATATTATTTACTAAATAGCATTCGCAAGGGGGAAATGAGGACCGATCATCATCTTGCTACTTTTAATTAATCGCTCTCTTTTTAAAAATTAAAGTCATTTCCTTCCTCTTTATGTATTCTCTTTTCCAAGGGTACCTGTTTTTCATGCGTCACTCTTTTTCTTTTTCTCAAATTTTCCACTATCCCCCATTTTTGCTTCCTCCATTTTTATACTATTTTTCCCCCTTTGTCCTCTTTATTCTCACCATCCTCATCTTTTTTCCTATATTCCCATGTTCCTCTCTTTCCTTATTCATACCCCAGAAACAAAGAGAGACCCTCAATCATTGGTATCTTGGCAACAGTGGCAACCTCTAATTTTGGAACTTTAACATTCAACTGTTGATGTACCAACTAGGTTGATACTGAACAAGGTGTTGAGCACTTTATTTGCAGACGAGCGGAACTTCAGTCAACTTTTCTGGCCAATAACGACACCCAAAGCCCATCGTCTGCCCAAAAGGTAGGTCAACAGCCGAAAAAGAGTGAAGACGGTTTCTTCCTTATCAATTGTCCGTAAAGGAAGTGTATGTTGAATCCCCGAAAGTAAAAGTTTCCACCAAACGTGATGAAGTTAGTGTCGCGGGTCTCTATCTGTATCTTTTCTTCTCTCTTCTCCATTTCTCCCTTATCGCTCCCCTTTTTTATACGCCAATTAATGTCAGATCTTACTCTTACCTGCACATAGTGTGAGATCTATAGTATTTTTCTTGAGGCAAGTTTCGTAAGAGGTGCAATAACAGTGTTTTTCAGAGTCGGCTGGATCGCCAAAATCAACTGTGTACTCATAAGCAGGAATGCCTTTGTAATCAAGCTCTCTCACAAACTTCGAACTGATCACCCTGAAATGTGAGAATAAGCACATATTAAACAGGATCTTACGGTGAGGATCTATCGTTTATAGTTTAATTGCGCGGAATCACCGAAGGTAAAAGGGGTTTCAAAATTTTACGTGTCACTTATTTCTCGTTTTTGATCTCTTCCTCGAGATCTTTTCCTTTAAAGCAGACATGATAGCCTTTCTCCTTAATTTCATAACAAGACCCATCCCCAAACTTTCATTGATTTTTCGACTTTCAAGACATATACGAAAATTTTGTCTAATGATGATAATTGAGGAAATCGCCTTTAACTATGTGTAATACTTCTTTCACGACACATAAGTTGATAGGCATATTCAGAATCAAAGCCTAGTGCCCGATCGAAAAATTATTTTTGATACCTCCTCAACGACGCATGAGTCGAAATAACTGCATGCACTACTTTTCAGAGACGAATGTACGGTCTTCTTGTGGCTAACCGATACAAATCAGATACAATCGTACCTCAGAAAATGCTTTTAGTTATATATAATTTGACTAACGACACATGAGTTATCGCATTCAATATGAGAGACCAGTGCACTGTCTCTGCATGCATGACCGCTGATCAAGGAGAGTCGGACGCACGCAAATTGCCTTCAATTCTGCGTGATACTTCTTTAATAGCACATGATTTTAAATAGTCGCATGTATTCAGAGTCCAGTGCACGGTCGCCGCTGATTGAAGACATTCAAACGCGCTTCAAAAAATAGCCTTCAAATGTATGTGATACCTCTTTAACGACATAGGAGTTGGAATAGTTGCATGAGATATTGAAGCTATTGCACCATCTCCAAACTACCTCTCGGTAAAATGATTGGATTAAACCTCAGAATTATGTGTAAATAATACGTTACTACCGACAAAAGTCCGCGGCAAAGACATCGAAGCCATCCTTGGTGACGAAAGATGGCAAGATGGTAGAGTCGGTGCCCCTGATTTCGTTACATTTAGCCGCCGACCAAACTTTTTGGGCTTTGCTTCGATTATATTCCATCACTTCGCCAACCAGTTGTGGGTTTCGCAGACCCCGATTCACTTTGAACATTATTGGATCCGGTGTCCCGTTCCTCTGAAACATTCTTCAGCAGTTTTAACCTGATTTTCGTTTAAATTGCATGTTATTACATGATTCTTAATGCACTTACATGCACTCAAATGTTTGTAGTAACGAATTCAAAGCGTTTTACGTGTAAAGAGGAAGAGGATATATTTAACGCGTAAACTTTTCAACGACCCTTTGTCGAAAAAAATTTCATGTTGAAGGAAAGGCGCAAATTGCAATTAGCAATTTTCCTGCATATCAATCAAGAAAATATCACAAAAAATTATGAAAAAAACTGAGACAAACAAAAACTCTCCGATAGCCTCTTGACGACAGGGTGGTAAATTCTACCCGCTGGCTGAAACAATTGTTTTGCTAACTGTTAGTAAGGTTTTAAGCGGATTTTTTGACAAATAAACAGATTCCTGCGTTCGGCATTTTAGTCAAGAAGATAATTTGTCCTTCTCCTTAAAAAAGAACGTAACTACATTACAATATTACCAAAATCATCTTGCAAATTGCGTTCTAACTAGAAAAATCTTGAAATTTCTAACTAAAAATTTCTCTGATAACTATCCTGATCTCATAAAAAAAAATCAAAAACATTTTGGACAAAAAATTGCACAGGTACATTCTTGTAAATTGAATTGTTTGAGTAAATTTTGCAGCCTTGGGATGGGGTTACGTACTTTCATTCGGGAAACGATGAATTTCTGCCCGGGAAAAAATTTGGATCCTCTAGGTATAAAAAATTCCACAATAGAGAATTTGCAGGTGTCTGAAATTTCGTAAATGTCATCTTTAAAATGATAATGCTAGGAAAACTGAGGGCTAGGATATCCTTGGTTTCTAAATTCGACAATTATGGAGTTAATATGACAAAATGATCTAATCTGCTAAAATACATTTGTTCAAATGGAAAATGCCGCCAGATGACGTCATGAGGCGGCACATTTTCTCGCTTTTAAATCTATTTTGCTCCATTTTCCAATTCCCCATGTCAGAGAAAAATTATGAAAAATACTGTGAACTCGGCTCACTAAGCACTCTCAGATGAAGCAATAAAATATTTGTGTGCAAATTCTCCATTGTTAGAAAACTAGTGGAAGATCTCTGTTTTTCCATGAAATTACCGCTCCAAATATGGAAAAGAGAAACGTCTGCTCGTCTTTCCTGACGAAGCCGGGATTTTTCTGGAACTCGTTGCAGAAAATCGCTTGAGCAAAATGTGTTTCGTTGCAGTTAACAGGAAGTCCGTCGAAGAGGAGGTCTCGAACCGTGACAGGTACGAAAACCGTAGAAGGGTCTCCAAAGAGGAATGGAATAGCCATATCTAAATATCCAATGGACTCAGGGTTCATCCGCAAGATAGCTGAGGCCAGCCCCTGAAATCATCATACATCTGATCATGTGATTTTACAGGCAAAACAATAATGGGCCAATAGACGCATGCATGGTATGAGTTGATGCATGAGGTGCTCCCTTCATTTCAAAATTTCACAAGAAAACGAATCATTAAGCGGGAAGTCTAGAAATCAACTCATAAAGAGGATGAAGCAAAAATTCAAATGACGTCTTGTACGATTAAACCTCCATTTAATCGTGTTACAAATACTTGTTAATTTCTCATAAAAGAGTTTGTTTCCGAACGTCTCGTTGTGTGAATTGTTTCCTGCGTAAGATTTTGAGGAAAAAAGATAGATGGCAGCACCAGCACCGCTTTTCATCCACTTAAATTTATGTAAAACAGGTTATGGGATATTTCGTCAACGATTTTTTGTCCGCGCACCTGTTTTTTTTTCCAGTAATTTACGTCCACGCGCTTTTTCGGCACGGGAGTTTTGGTCCACGTGCCAGTTGAAACCCAAAGTTAATTGGCCCACATGTAAATACAAATGACCATTGCTCACGACGTTTTTGGATGGAAATGTATAATTTCTTGGAAGAATGAGGGTTTGCTTGTTTTTTTAGTTTTGTCTGTTTGGTCCAACGGAGAATAATATATAGTTGAGAGTTTTGGTAAAAATGGGGGAGCGTCAATTCTATGAGACAAAATTCACTAAAACTCTATACACCTCTTTGGTGTAACAGGACTTAATTATCTTTCAAGAAATTCCCACTTTGTAATACCTGAACCGGATAAACCCCTATATTTGCCTCAGCTAAAGGCTCTTAGATTTTTCCTGTGTACGATAAGTATCTTGATTTATTTTGCGAGGAAAGATCTGTACTTTTAAAGGATGCCTGTCATTCTTAATACGTTCAATTTCGAATAATGCTGTGCAACACCTCTATTGTGAAATAGTTGCTTCAGGCGCCGCCGCACGGCAGGCGGGCGGCCAGCACGGAACGCGCATTGGCGCCTACAAACCTAAGTGGATACGTCCAGCATTGTGCAGTGCGTGAAGTATCCACTTAGGTTTGTAGGCGCCAGTGAGCCTCTCGCGCTGGTAGCACGCCGCTCCGCTCTGTTAGGCTTTAATAGGTATTTATACTCGCAGAGTCAGCGTTTTTTAACTGATGATTTTGAAATGCTTGCACACTCTGCATTGATTATTCTCATTTAAAATAGGGGAAAAAATATGTATCGATCTATCAAAGGAGAATAGTAATATAATGTGTGCTTTTTAAATATGTATTGATGATTCCGTGTCAAATTTGATGATTTCTAAAGCACTTTAATTTTTTCTTTTACATTTTGTGCTTTTATTGTGCTGCAGTGAGGTGTACGCGCAACCAAACGCTCAAAATTTCACGTATTTGACTCTAAAAGATCGATGTACAAATGGGTTAAAACTAAATATTGCGTGCTCCTTGGTTTTTCCCCCTCTTTTATTCATTTTTGCAGTTTCTGTCGGCACAACTGCGGCTCATTGAGATTAATGTCGTTTGGAAAAGGTTTTACAAATATTTGCCAAGTTTTAAAAATACAAATGTTTTCAAAATGAAGTAATAATTTTGTAAAGAAAAAATTAAAAAAATAAAAAAAGTAACTATACATATAGAAGGTATATTGTACATTCAATATTTTAAGGATAGAAATAAAACCAAATATTCACCAATGAAAATTTAAAAAGATGATTCAAAAGGAGAAAGTAATAACATTTCATTTAGAAAATGAGCAACCATAACAACACCTCTTTCTCTCTCAATTTCTCATTTCCATATTTTTAATATAATTGTACATACCGACTAAAATATAACGCTTGGACGATGTCACTGTTGCTTATTTTACATGTGGGCGTAAACCACTGGACAAAAAAGGTGCGCAGACAAAAAATCTTTGACAAAATGTCCTGAAACCGTAAAACAATCAATCCTTGGTGAGCCAGCTTGCCTCACCTAAAATCAATATTTTTAATTGATTTAAATTGAGGAAAAACAGTTTTGCTAACTTGCAAAATCGCCACTGTCCAGTAGCCTATTACACACTTGAACCAATTTCTTCTCTTATAATGGGTCCATTCCCTTATGTTCCGCAATCTTCGTAAAATATTCACCTATGCACTGGTATCACTGGTATCAAAAGCTCATTCTTGAGTTTTTTTCTCGACAATCACACATTGTAAAAAGGAGTTACGAGCTTTACAGACATGCCGTCCGTTTAAGGCTTATAAGCGTAAAGTTCCGGGTGCTGGAGCCGTAGGTTTGATTGCTCCGGGTGCTATACCCGGAACTTTCGGCCTCTAAGCCCGAAACGCTGGCATGTCTATTTAGCCCGTATGTACTGCTTCTACGGCCAGATTTTTTTTTTCAGTGTAAACTTTATTTGCTAAGAAACTAAAGATCGCGCACTTTTGGCAACGCTTGATATTTCTCAGTGTCGTCTTGCAGCACCGGATTGATGCATGTATTCTAACCCCGTAAATATTACTGTTTACGTCGTGCATGTCACTTACAACGATCAAAACATGCGGAACGTAGATGAGTTCATCACCCGTGAGGCCCCCGCTCTTATTGGCGTCGAACACGAAAGTATTGAGCATATGAAACGTGACAGCGTCCTCTTTTGGGTAGTCTGTGATGTTTGCTTTCGACTTCCACTCACTGCAATGTGTCAAACATACCACCAATATAGCGTCAATCTGACATCGCGTCTACGAGAAAAGGAACTTCAGTACGTGCTGGTAATTTTTTCTGGAAAACTATTTCAGTCATGTGATTATAAAACGAACATATTTGTTCAAATGGACGTATTAATTCCAAAAGATAAACTGTCCTTCCAGCAGACGTCATGCATATAGTAATTTTTACCAGAAATATGATGCCGCTTTAATATTTTTATTTAAATACGTAACTCTGTTGCAAGAAATACGATAAAGGCCTCAAAAGCGACTTTCACCTATCTATGAAGGAAGAAAAAAAACAAAGAATAATGAAGCATCTTTCATACTTAAACCACTCGTCATAAAGCTAATTAAAATTTAACAAACAATTTTGTAAAATAAGACACTTCCCTGCCAAATAAAAGCGATTAATATAATATTTGACGGTGTAGCTTAAACAACAAGAGGGCACATTAATCAATAATTCGCACACATTAGTTGTATTGATTTTTAATACTTTTAAGAAATCTGAAGTGACTGCAAATAACTTACTCGTAAACATACGGACCAACTTGTTGGAGATGAATCTTGGCACCTTTCGCAGCCTCATTAGGATTTGTGACGTTGAATAAGTAAACTTTAAATTCCAGTGGGATCGGAGCTCTTTCCCAAGCTTTTCGTATCTCACCGTCTCGTTTTAGAGTTTTTTCCTTAAAAGAAAAAAAAAGAAAAAAAGAATTATACGTAAATCAAACTTAAAATCAGAGTAAAACCATAAAGCATCATTTAAATCAAAGTTTAAAATGAATCATCATTGGTACTTTTTATCTCTCAAAGGCTCGATCTTACCTTATCTTCGCTATTTTATTTATAGCTACTTTGATATCAGGTACTAATATTTGATCTTTTGTTTGTCTCGTTGTTTTTGATATTCACCATAATCTAAGATAAATTCACACAAAATTCAGAGGCTTAAAGTAGTTTAGTATCTGTAAAAGAAATAAAACACTGGAGAAAAATAGTCGGTGTGCATTTGCAGTAGTTGAGGGCTAATTTCACGTTAATGCGGTCAATTCATCGGTGCAATTAAAAATGTACTCCCCGCCTACACTTGTCGTTATTGATTTTTACGCGCAAAACGTAAGCTTCGAAAGACAGGCAACATACGCATGAATGAAGATATTCGATGGCACGCGTAGTAAACTTGAACCTGAAGTGAAGATATATTTCTCACGTGCCATGTCAGTAGTAGCCAGATCCTTCCGGCGCACAATGTTCCCTGTTCCATCAAAAAACTGCTAAAATTTGACCAGAACACTATCTGACTAATTCTTATTTTGTGCATGAACGTCTTGACGTATTTGAACTACCAGCGTTAGAAAATTCGAGGTGCTTAAAAATGGCAGTTTTATTGTCAATATATTAAACGATCCTATGTACATTCTCTTTTAACTTACTCTGAAACTTTTGTTTTTAATGATCGCAGTGGGTATTTCTGAAGCAAAAAACTAAATGCATCATTATACGATGGTTATGCTATTTGAACTTCTTATAAGTCGAAGCAATTGTATCGTATGGATTATATTTTGCTATTAAGAGCTGTAATTTCGGGCCCATTCGTAAAAAACACTTATGCGCCAAAGGAAACTAATGGTGTATGTAAATTGTTTCTAAAGTGAGCCATAATTTGTAGTTCCTGATAGCAAAATGCAGTTCATATGTTGTCATGATGAGCCATTTGCCAGGAAAATTTGTGCGAATTAGGTAGCTTTTTTCAAAGCGGATTTATAGGTCCTCTTTTGCTCTGGGCCCAGCAGACGAAATTGATAAGAGGAGATAATAATGGATAAAATAGAGAGAACAACATTTATGCCCCTCCAAAGCGACAAGATCTAAGACCATCAAGATGTGTCACCCTGGCGAAGACTCAAACTCGGGACCACTCGGTTAGTTGTGCTAACCACTAGACCAACGAGTATTATACACTGGAAAAAAACACATTAGATCTAGAGTCCAGACTCTTAAAAACATCGACAAGAAAAAATAATCTTGATTCAATCAGATTTAAGCTTAAATCAAGAACCAAGCCTCTTAATTTGAGCGGATTTCCTTTTGATTTAGGCTTAAGTCTGATTGAATCAAGAGTCCTTTTCCTTGTCAATGTTTTCAAGAGTCTGGACTCTAGATACAATGTGTTTTTTTTCCAGTGTACAGCACTTAGGCGCTTGAGTCTCATGAAAAATGACTGGAATTTTCAGATATTTTCAGGCCTTCAAAATCCGTTTTTCTGCTTGTCACTTTGTAACAAGATGTATTCATACCTATGCAAGACCAAATCACTAACTCAATTTCCAATTTGTCGGCGCTGAAGTCTTTTCGATTCAATTTTCGGCGGGATCCAAGCTGGTTTCGACCAACTGTGCGGCAGTCNTTTCCTTGTCAATGTTTTCAAGAGTCTGGACTCTAGGTACAATGTGTTTTTTTTTTCCAGTATACATCACTTAGGCGCTTGAGTCTCATGAAAAATGACTGGAATTTTCAGATATTTTCAGGCCTTCAAAATCCGTTTTTCTGCTTGTCACTTTGTAACAAGATGTATTCATACCTATGCAAGACCAAATCACTAACTCAATTTCCAATTTGTCGGCGCTGAAGTCTTTTCGATTCAATTTTCGGCGGGATCCAAGCTGGTTTCGACCAACTGTGCGGCAATCGGGATAGACGGAATGATTAATCAGACCACTCGCCTCCGGGAGTCTGTTTCGCGACTGGAGGAAGAGGGTGGCGCAGCTTCATTAGACATCCCGTCGAAGCGCCAGACGGCGCACAGTGGATCGAGTCAATAGGAGAAGTCGGACAAAATTTGGAAATTTTAAACGCTCGTAACTCCGTTTATTCAAAACTTTGAGGTCCTAAAATTGGTTCTATTGGTTTTCTCGTGAAATTTTCTTCACTCAGCACACCTCAAAGTTTAAAATGTGACGAGGTATACATAAAAATGTGCAGTTTTAGTTAAAATTTTCATGATCGACCTCTCTAACTGACTCAATCCACTGTGCGGCGCCGGCGACATTTTAATGGCCCGTGATATCGCGTAATTAGGCCTGGCAAGGAACTCTTGGTGTAAATAATTACATCAGAAGTACTCATGAGTTCTTCCGCACGCCAATGGACCCCCTCCGATTCCTACTGTATTAAACGTTTATGTCCGATTATCTATTAACTGCACAGCGACAGCTATTGCGGTTGGAACGCAATATAGAGACAATATTGGCTCAATATAAACAGTATCATCTCAATATTTTATCAGGGTTGAAATATAACCCCCGGCGCTCAGCCAACAGTGAGCAATTTTTGACTTCAACCATGCCACGACAATACTGTCGTGCTGAGGAAAAACGCCGTATGAACACTCGAGAGTTGCCAAATTTCCTTCGATAAAATGTTTATCCTTAAGGAAAGCTGTGGATATTTTTCCTTGACATTTTCAGAAACTTCAGGTGAAATTGCAAACAAAATGACATGAAAATTTTGAAGAAAAAGATTAACAAATGGACTACATTTTGCAATTTGGAACTATAAATTCTAGCCCGGTTTAAAAACAACGAATGTGCTATTAGTTTCCCTATGCACATACGTGTTTTTCCAGAAGAGACAAAATTTATAGTTCCAAATTGCAAAATGCAGTCCAAATCATCCCGATGACTAGTGATTTACCAAAGGAAAGAGCCTTTTGCAAAAACGGCCAAATCCCCCGTAGCTCCGATTGCTTCCATTTTTTAGTATGCTATTTTATCATAACAAAGGGCCCCGTTTCTGAAAATTTCAAGTAAAAAAAAAATTTTCCCGCGCTTTGGCGGCGTTGCCAAGTTGCAACCTTAAACATTCGATAACTTTTGAACCAATTGAGTTATTGATCTGCGGTTTGCGCTAAAATTCTTTAAAATTTATGAATTTTTGTTTTATGTATGGTTTTTGGATAGAACGTAACATTAAACTTATGATTCACCTCTTTTTTTGGATTTTTGATCCGTCGAATTTTACGTGTTCGTAATTACCCAAAAAAGCCATTTTTTGATTTTAAAAGAAATATGTCCAGTCGATTTCTCGTCTGATTCCGCATCCAACGATAAGTCATACTTGGCGGGGAAACGATTGGTATAGAAGTTATGACCATTTTTATACGCGGGTTTCGACGCGCCGTACCCATTACGCACCGTTACAGCCGTCCTGGGCTCCTCGCCGCGTGGCCTATGGCGACTGGTTCATCGACTGTACTCAACTTTTTAGTTTTAACTGACTTACTCAAGAGATAATTTGTAATAATAAAGTTTTTGTGCCCAGTGATTTGTTGTTCTAACCCATAGTTAATAGCCAGTTCTAAGTGTCAGAGACCATCCAGGCAAACGAATAATGTAGAATAAGTAGAAAATGACTGGGATAAGTGACTGTTCGAAGCTATGTGACGGAAAGAGAACTGATATTTGGGCTACATTTTGCAAGAAGAAACTAGAATTATCGGCTCATTTAAGAAACAACGTATGTGCCATTAGTTTCTTTATGCAAATACGTGCTTTTACGGATAGGTGTCAGAAATTATGGTACCTCATGCCAGAATGACGTTTATTTAGCGAGGGATATTAGAAGCATACCTGCGGGGTTATTAGGAAGTATTAATTACCTTTGGATCGATTAGAAATCTGGGATTAGATAGACAAAAGTTAGTTCGCAGTGCAGATAGTGCAAATAATGTCGTCAGGAATAGTCCTCTATTTCTAAAAAATGATAATGTAATTACATAAATCTATTCTTGAACGAAACTTATAGTCTCTGTGAAGCTCTTTAAAATGATGGATATCGATGAAGATTATTAGCGTAACTTGAAATGGATATTTATACGTATTAATTGAGAACGACAATATTCAAAAGTAGAGGAAACGTAACATTACAATCTTCCTTTTCATCGCAACGGAATCAGTGGTGTGGCATGAATTGCGATATATCGATTGTTATGCCATTTAAATCTACGTAAAAGGATCGATAAACAGGGTGTTCGCAGCGAAAACCTTAATAATCGATTCTTTACCATAGGTTTAGATGGCATAACAATCGATAAATCGCAATTCACGCCACGCCACTGTGAGGTTCGGTATACTCCGTTTTCCGCGAGAGATGAGGATTTTGTATGATACCACTATTTTAATGCCAGTGCGCGCGGCTGGTATCGCGCTCGAATTGAAGGCGCACAATCGTGAGAAGAGAACAAAAGTGAGGGCGGATACAGCTTTAAAGTGAAGTATTCAGCTGCCGCTTCTTGTTTTCTGCGTTTAATTGTGTGATTCAAATTTGACCCTTTTGATCAAACAATTACTTGTTTGCGATTGAAGTGCAATCAGTGTTCGAAACTCACTTTTGAGTTTCAGGAGCCATGTGGCGCATCAAGCCCGATTTTTAGGCGCCATTGAAGATTTTTAAGGGGCCAAAATGACTTTTTGCCTAT
Source organism: Bemisia tabaci (assembly GCF_001854935.1). Taxonomy (NCBI): domain Eukaryota; kingdom Metazoa; phylum Arthropoda; class Insecta; order Hemiptera; family Aleyrodidae; genus Bemisia; species Bemisia tabaci. The sequence continues at coordinate 1,092,848 of NW_017566800.1, forward strand.
ATTTTACGCATATTTATTTAGTTAGACGCAAGATGTTTTCGTGCCCGTATGGGGGACTGATGTCACAGGTTTAGCAATCCTGCGGACCCCAGCTGGTAACCCCTGCCTCATGGGGTAGTGGAGATGGTCACCGGCTTCAAGGCGTATGAACCACCCATTGGAAGGGCAGACAGGGCTCTCAGCTGTAGTGGAAGCAACCTGTCTAGGAGAGGAAACTCCGAAATCAAACCCCGGTCCTCCAGGTTGGGGGTTGAGTCATCGGGCTAACTCCCCGATACTCGGAAAAAGGAATACTGTTAAAAGACCCAATAACAATTGCCTCGGTACAAATGGAAATAAACGGATTTATCGGAAAAAATTACGTAAACGGATGATGGTTTTTGGAACATGGAACGTACAAGGAATTTCTACGAAAATGACGGAAGTGGTATCGGAGATAGGGAGTCACGGATTTGATGTCACGGTATTAACAGAAACGAAGAAGAAAGGACAAGGCTCTGTAAGTGTAAAGGAATACGATTTGTTTTATAGTGGCGTGGAAAAAGATCAGCGAGCTCAACAGGGTGTTGCAATTCTTATTCGCAAGAGCCTACGGAAGTGCATCACTACATGGGAAGCTGTTAACCCCCGAATGATAAAGATGAATATGACAGTGTTTGGCCATAAAATCACCATTTTGGGAGTGTATGGAGTCAACGATGATTCCACTGTCGCAGTGAAGGACCAATTTTTCGAAGAATTGAACGAGGAAATTGGTAAGATTGGATCCAGGAGGGAAATCATTGTGTTGGGAGATCTCAATGGTAGAATAGGACGTCAAATTAAAAGTAAGATCGTCGGCCCTTTCGGAGAGGCGGCACTAAATGATAACGGAGCCCGTATCATTGACGTATGTGAGCAAAGGGACATGAAGGTGCTCAATGGGTTCTACCAACACAAGGATATCCATAAATTTACTTGGGTTCAGTCTACTCGCGGATTGAAATCAATCATTGATTATGTGGTTGTCAGACAAGACACGGGAATGAAGATTCAGCAAGTTAGAGTGTGGAGAGGTCTTTCCTGCGGCAGTGATCATTATTTCCTCGGGGCAAAAATAGCTTTCCCAGTGAAAGGGAGCCAGGAGACCAGGCAAGCACAGGAAGAAGTTCACCAACAAAAAGATCGTGTCAAGCTTGTAAACTATAACATTGACAGCTTGCAGCATCCAAGTGTAAGGGCTTTATATGGAAAGCGCTTGGATGAGAAGTTGGGCGAATCAAGGGACGGTGATACCGAACAGCAGTATCAGTTCCTGAAGGATTGCATTCACTCGGCAGCAATGGAAGCTCTTGGTGTCGCTGATGATAGGAAAGTTAGCGAAAAACCTTACTGGTGGGACGAAGAAATTGAGAAGGAGATTCAGGAGAAACGGAAAAAATATCATCAGTTCCTTTCCTCTAAAAAAACAGAAGACAAAGAGGCGTATAAAAAAGCTCAGACGCAGGTACGAAGGCTCATAACCAAGAAAAAGAACGAATCTTGGGAGAGGAGCTGTAACAAAATAGACACGTACATAGGAGGAAGGAAAAGCACTGAGAGCTGGAAGTTGCTGAAAGGGCTGCGAAGGGACATGAAGCGTGACTTAATATCTCCGATATCCATTGATAAACTGGAGGGGTATTTTAAAAATTTACTGACAGAAAGGCGACCTGAATTTCAAGATGGAGGCGTAAGCTTGGAGTATACTAACGATAATCATAACTTGGAGATCCATATGGAGGACGTGGTAAAGGCCGTACGAGAGCTGAAGAACGATAAAGCTCCAGGTCCGGGAAATATCCCTGCTGAGTTGATCAAGTGTGGAACCTGCAAGCTGTTTCAACGGTTGAGATACCTGATGCAAGATTGCTTGGACGGTGGAAAGGTACCGACAGAATGGAAAGAGTCTTGGGTGTCACCTATATACAAGAAGAAGGGTAGAAAAGATGAGTGTGATAACTATAGAGGACTGTCGGTTGCAGGTACCCTGAGCAAAGTGTATGGAAAAATCTTGAAAGCAAAAATTGAAGAGGAGTGGAAAGAACATGAAGCGGAAGAGCAAGCAGGTTTCAGAGCCGGTCGGTCAACGATTGATCACTTATTTACCATCATCCACGTCATAGAGAAAAAGAAGGGAGTTGGCCAGGAATTACATCTAGTGTTTGTGGATCTCCAGAAAGCTTACGATAGTGTGCCATTGATGAAACTTTGGGAAGCCTTGAACAAAAGGGGTTTTAGTGGGGGACTAATTAGTGCTATTAAGGAATTTTATGGTGGGGCTTTCTCTAGGGTTAAATCGCATGGGGAGTTATCGTTGGGGTTTTTAATTACTAAAGGACTGAAACAAGGGTGTTGTTTGTCGCCAACCTTATTTAAAGTGTACCTGGAAGAAGTTTTAAAGGAATGGAAAAGATGCTTTTCGGGAATGGGCGTCCCGCTACGTGAAGATGGCACCCTTTATACTCTGTGCTTTGCTGATGATCAGGTGGTAATAGCTCAGGACGAAGAAGATGCGAATTACATGACGCGGAAGCTAGTGGAAGTATACCGAAAGTGGGGAATGGAAGTAAATGTGGTTAAGACGGAGAAGTTGGTTATCGGTGGTGATCAGCAAAGCATTGAACTGGAGGATGGCCGGAAGATCCTGGACTGTGAAGAGTATAAATATCTCGGAGTTCGGTTAACTAAGGACGGAAATTTGGATCGGGCCATTAAAGATCGGAATGTGCAAGGCAGGAAAGCTATCGCGATGCTAAATGGGGTTCTCTGGGACCAGAGTATCTCCAAGGAGACCAAAAGGAAAATTTACAACGTCATCGTGAAGAGTATCGTAACTTACGGGAGTGAGGTCTGGCAACTTAAGAAAAGAACTGAAGACATGCTTAGGGCAACCGAGATGGACTTTTGGCGAAGGTCTGCTGGGATATCGAGAAGAGAGCGTATCCGCAATGAAAGGGTACGCGAGATAATGGGTGTGGAAAAGGACATCGTGCACGATATCAGGTCCAAGCAGTTGGTCTGGTATGGACATGTGCGAAGGATGGCAGATGATCGGTTGCCCAAGCAGGTCTTCGATTGGGTTCCTCCCGGAAGGCGACGGCGTGGACGTCCTGTGAAAGGTTGGCGACAAGGGGTGGAGGAGGAGATCAGAAGGTGCCAATTGCCTGATGATCTCTGGGAGGATAGGGGGCAATGGCGATTGGGCGTCGCAGAGCGCGAGGCGGCGCTA
>NW_017566800.1:1105131-1181759 GCF_001854935.1 Bemisia tabaci
TTTTTTTTTATTTTTTTTTCTTTCTTTTCTTTTTTTTATTCTCTGTTCCAGGTGCTGCTGCTGCTGGATCTTCCCGCAACCGAAGGTAAGATACTGTTTTATTCTTCCTCCATAAATCAGTTGCGGAGGGCGCTACTTTCGTCTTCTGCGGGCACAGCTGTTTTTAGGAGTATCAAAAACGGCATGGAGAAGTGACAGGTGGAGATGCATCGGCGTTGGTGAGTGTATTCTTTTCTTCTTCCCTTCCCCGTGGATTAGGGCTCTTGGCGACACCACGTTAAAAAAAACGCGCCGTAAGCTCTACCTCCAGGAGCAGCACCGTATCCTCTACCTGATCGGGCTTTTCTAAGGTGGTGTGGAAACGAGCTTGTCAAAATATGTATCTCTATTCCTCCTTTGAGTAAGTAAAATCAAAACCTGAGAATCTTTTCATCAAGTGCTTTTTTATCTTTTTTATAGGGAGAGCATAAATTCAAAACCTGGCAGGTGCTCCCAGGTGTTGCTACGATTGAGCACCAGTTTCTATCAGGTCAAAGTTCATAGAACGTTTCTTCACTAAAATTTAATGAAGGGAAGTATTCAGGTCCTTTTACGCTACGGAGCAAGATGCACAATTCTAGCAATACCGGATGATACTTTCCAGATTTTGAATTTCCACTCTTCACGTATCAATGGCTAAAGGCGAAAAAGTAAAACCTCAATTGTAACGCTTAAGGTGATTCGACGGTTATGCGATACATCGCAACATTTCGTTCCATAATTTCAGCTACTTGTCATTCGTTTCGAATTTTGAAATCGCACTTCTATTGTCATAAGACTAAAGAATTCATGTATCTAATTTCACAAAGGAATTCAATGTATTAAAGGCGTGGGTTTTTTAGAGGAAAAATATCGCATTCGACTGCACTTTCGATATTAGTATCGAATGCTATATTTTTCTTAGTCTCATAATGACAACAGCAGTGCGATCTCAAAATTCAAAAAAAATGATAAGTACCTTAAATTATGAAACGAATTGATGCGATATATCTTTCGTCGCTCTGGCAACCGTCGAATCACCTTAAAAAACGTCCGACTCGATCTTAATCAAAGAAGACTAATTGAAATGTTCCATTGCAATTGGCTGTGATTTATTTAGAGAAAGCTATGAAAATATACAGAGAATTTCAATAGGATCTAATGGTTGGTTATCCTTGAAAACATTAAAAAACATTGAAGACTTTTATCATCGTAATCTGAAAAACGCATTTCCGATTTTTATCAATGCGTAACCGTCAATAGAAAGAGAAACATTAGTCGACGAAAACAAAATGTTTAGTGGAGCAATTTCTGTAGAGTTCCGTTGAATAATCAAAAATGGAGAATCCCACATATAATTTGGTTGAAAAATGAGAATCCCGCATATAATTTGAAGACATCTAAGAGCACTTTGGCAACGCCTGAGGGTTCATGCGGCGTTCTTCCTTAGCACGACAGAATAGTGATATACATGTGGATATGCGTTCAAGTGGTGCACCAGCTCAACGACAAGATGACGTAGGAGTGCCTAACATATCGTCGCTTTCCGGGCAGAGTATCACAAGTTCCATGCGAAGTTTAACAATTTCCGCAGTCATTTTATTTTTTTACAGAGAAATTGTTCGACGAAACTGTCCGAAAATTTTACTGAATCTCCTTTTTGCTGCCGATAAGATTCAGTGAAATTTTCAAACAGATACAACTGATGCAACCGACAATTTCTCTGAAAAAAAAACTAAAATGGCGCGGCGGAAATTTTGAAACGTGGTATGGCGCTTGTGATACAACCGACAATTTCTCTGAAAAAAAAAAAAAAACTAAAATGGCGCGGCGGAAATTGTGAAACGTGGTATGGCGCTTGTGATACTTTGGCTAGAAGGTGATGACATTTAGATTAGAGTAATCTGTATATACACCCATTTAATGATTCCTGCGTCAAATCACGGAGGGCGCTATTCGTTTTCCTATAATTTATGATTTTAGGGGTAGCGTAGTTTTCTCGAAATTGATAGTTGAAATTTTGGTGGGCTAGTTCTTTCATCTCAACGGTACTCATCTTCCTCGTGGAACTTAAAAGCGCGCCTACGTCGAAAACACCTGAGCGCTTCTCTAATACGAGCGTATAAGAGCTTTCCCGCTTGTTTTTAATTTTTTGTCACGAGTTGTTCTGGGTTCATTTCCGTGATTTTTGCGGATTTCAAAAAGTGATGCTTTACTGATGAACCCGCACTTTTCAGGTTTTGGAGGTATGACCCAGATTCTCATTGAATTTAACGTGATAATGTAGTATGTAGGGGCAAATTCTCTCATTTAAGCAACGTAAATGTTACTTCTTTGTAGCAGTCCATTCTAATGATCAACCGGGGTTTTTCATAATTTTTGCTGCTTTCGATATGAGATGGTCCCTAGAAGAGCTCAGTGTATTTAGATTAACTCACAAGCGACCGTCCAGCCGGTCTTACGGATATTTGAAATGAGGGTGTCACCAAAGGCCTACTTACCTCTTTCATTGTCTTGACCATAAAGTCAGGAAAAAAGAAATTGTGAATATAAAAAGTTGCTCCGGCTAGGACACTTGCGATGAAAATGAGTTTTGCTGCCGCTTGCATTGCTCCAGAAGAATCTAAAAACACCTTTACAAAATCGGAAAAATAATTATTAGACCTCTATGAAAAATTTAAGAGCTCTTGAAATTTTGATAGTGCCATGTACCCGTACAACGTACAACGTAGTAAATCGTAAACACGTTGATCCTAAAATCTTCCCCAATAGAAGTGTATCAAATTTCTCCTTCTGCATTGAAAAAAAAGTGTAAGGTGTCATTTTACATAAAATAGAACACAAATAGTTTCCAATCGGATATTTTAACAATTTGTTAAGAGTTTCATCTTTGAAATTCACATGTTGTTTGACTCTTTCAAACAGCCAATTTTACTTGAATGAACCTGATGGAAAATTTAACTAAAGGACTGCAAACACTTTGTTCATTATGGTCATTCGTCATCTTTTTTCGATACGAAATAGGGGTGTAAATGTACCGCGTTAAGCAGAAAGGAAACAAGCCACATAAAATATTGCCAAAAACTGGGAAATTTATTTTTTTACGAGAGAACGTTTTTGCGGATTTTTTTTTTTTTTTTTTTTTTTTTTTATTATTATTTATTTTGGGGAAAGTTTTCAGGAATTTGCTTAGTTTGCACAAAAATTCGCACCACCGTTTTCATGTAAAAAATTAAAGTGCCCAGTTAAATTTGACAATAGCTGATGTGGCTTGGTTCCTAGCTGCTCAACGTGGTCCAAATAAACCGTAAAAGATAAAAGTTTACTTGAAAAAAATTCTTATGCGCCACAAACTAGGCCTATGGTTTTTGGGGAACTTTATCGGTTTAGGACTTAGCAACGTTGACATCACCCTCGCCTCTATTACAACTCTGCATATGTACTCTATGATCAAAGTCGAAGATTAGGTCACGTAGCAGCCTTGAGGCGTAGGCAAACCTCCTCAATAATGAACAAAACACTCGCAGCATATCATTATTCTGGAGTTCTCCCTGCGTAACTGCACTTTTTTCCACGAGGTTCCTTTCACGTTGAAAAAATTGTCCCTGTTACAGACGATGCGACAGGAATGATCTTTGAATCGAATCAACCAGAAGTCTCATACGAGCCACAAAACGTCTCCTTTAAGTAAGAAAAATGCTGCTTGAAGCAATGAACGTTACACGTCGTTACAATGAGAAATCCTAATTGCGGCAGATTCAACAGGCATCCTGATGATCTGGCTAGAAAAGTTTCCTCAATACGATGCTCTTACAATTCAACGTCAGGGAACAATCAGCCAAATTTTGCGGTAAAAATGTATAGCTTAATTGTTTTTTAATTTATTTTTTGGTTAATTGTTAAAAACTGCGACTTTAAAAATAGATAACTATTTTTAGACACATTTTAAAAGGTCGAATACACAGGTAAGCATTAATTGTTTGAATTAGTTGTGTTATAATGTATTTTATAAGAGTATATTAATACGTCAAAATCACTCCTTTTTTTCTCTCACCACGGAAAAAAAAAGTTTAAGGGAGTCTCTATTAAAATTGTGGTCCCACTCCAATGTGAGAGATGACATATTCATTTCCAATTAATTGTGGTAGTCCCACAACTGAAGTTGGGGTAATACCACAACATTTGGGTTGGTAACCTAATTTATTGGAGTACTATCACAATTAATTGGGGTACCATCTAAATTAATTTGAAACCTCCATATCATCCAAAAAGCCCGTTCTCTTTTTTTTGTGTGACCCTTCCTCTCTGATCTTTTGTTGACATATATACAGGTAATTTAAAAATTAGATAATAACCCCTCTCCCTAAAAAATTGAAATAAGCACGGAGATCACGTTGTTAAGTACAATCTAAGGCCAGGTTAAACAATTAAACCATTAGTTAAAGATACGTGGTTTTGAAATTGAAGGTTCAAACGATAACTAAGGACCTTTATTAATATACCCAGATTCAACTCAAATATTATACAACTGTTTACGATCCAACCCGAATGAAACACGCCGCGAGTCGATTGATTGGTTTAAGATTAGCCTAGATGAATCGCATGATGCTTTTTACAGTATAATTCAATGCGACTACTTTAGACTATGACCAATTTTCATATTTTACTTGGGTCAATTCAAAATCATCAACAAAACGACTATTGCATTTGAAGGCATAACATGCCTTCACTTGAGGTGATTCGATGAACGCTATATTTTATGTCAGAACGACAGGCAGTTTCTATCCTTTTTTCCAGCTACTCGTCATCATCTCGAATTATGAGATCGCAACTCTGTTGTCAGGAGCCTAAAGGATTAACTTACCAATTTTGACCAATTTTGACAAACAAAATCAACGAAATAAAGGCGTGGTTTTTTCAGAGGAAAATATCGTATTCGCATGAAGTTTCGATATTAGTATCAAATGCAATATTTTTCCTTTACATAAACCACGCATTTATCGCGTTGAATTTGTAAGTGAATTATTTAGTATTCTGACAACAGAATTGCGATCTCAAAATTCGAGAAAAATGACGAGTAGGCTGAAAAAATAGAACCAATCGATGCGATATATTGCATGTTCCTCTGACACAAAATACGGCGTCCATGGAATCACCTTGATAGAGAAAAATATCGAGGGAATATGGAAAGAATAAAGGTGCATTAGAAGAAATTGAAGAGAATTTCAAGTTTTGGCCGGGGGAGGACTGAAAAAGGCACGTAACCTAAAAAGTTACAAGAAACTTCATCAAAATCTCAAAATTGGGCACTTACCACGCATAACTATCTGGAAGCATTCGCAGGAAAACTACCTTAACAACCCGAGTTCTTCTTGAAGTGAAAAACTTGTGAACCGTCCGGAGCTTGAAGGGACAGAAGGAAAATTAGGAGTTTAAAGGGTCAGCGTGGAACACTTGACCTTGAGGACAGAGGGCGGGAGCAAGAGGGTAGCGCGGCGATGGGCACATCCCTTTAGTGGCTCACGAAGATAATTGTGGGTATGAATAAAAAATTCCAAGTTTGTCCTGATGTATGGAATTATCGAGTCCCTCTCTAGAGAAACGTTTCGCATGCAATCGAAAACTAAACTTTTCAGGCTTTATCGGAGCCGCTGCCTGCTTGCTGCCTGCCGGCCGTGGACGGTGCTGTCACGTTATTCGGCATGATGACGTCATGATTTGATAGGTTTGTGCATCACGTCGGCGCATCATTTCTCTCATCTGTTGATTATCTCGACGAAAAGCAAATATTATGCCGGGGATAATGGGAGGTTGCGGTTCGGCGTTAATTCACAAATTACTTGAAATATGAGATTTAATCCCTCTAATCACCTTGAGCCTGCAAATTTTGAGAATTCGATAGCTGCTAACTAGGTTCACAGTTAAAAACTGTCATGTTTATGGTTACTTTCAGTCAATTTTTTTTGGTCGGATCATCCAAAAGGATTTGGTTGATCCACCAAAATTTTTGTTAAATCTGCCGAGAACATAAGTTCCTATTATACATCTGGGAATGAAACATGTGTCCTGCTGAACGAGTGTGCTCTTGTCTCTCTTTTGATTACTCACAAGTTGATCCAGATTCGATCCTGGCCACTCGCGCCTGATTTTTGACGAGGTTGCAAATTTTCAACCCGAAGATTTTGTCAGAGAGCTGGCGCCATGTTCTGATCGACAAGTTCCAAACCCGATGTGCGCCGAGCTTCGGTCACTTTTTCGATACATTTTCGATCCAACATGGCGATGTAGAATACGTAGTAATTAACTAGGGGGCTACGCCCCCTGGCCGCTACGCGGCCCAACCCCCCGAAGGCGCTCCGCGCCATCAATGGGCCGCTTCGCGGCCCTATTTTTACCCTCCTATTAGTATTAGTTTTATTTTTCCCCTAAAAAAAATTCGATATGAGGTATACTTAATAGAATGAAATAATTTTTGGTTTTGATGAATAAAGAAAAAAACAATTTTTGAAGTCAAAAGGACGCGTTTCGGAATGACTACTTGATGAAATATTACAGTAAAACAACGAATAGTTTAGATCAGGTACTTATTAAGTGTCTCTGGAGTCGGGAATCGAACCCACACCTTGATCAATGTGGACACTTCCGACGTCGTAGACGACTCGGCTACCGCACATCTTGGGGTAATTGGCGGAAATCTTGTGTAGATAAGTATAGAGCTGATGCGCAGGCTACACACCTACTGCGCAACCTCCTCGACCACTGCGCATCCTCCCGCGCATAGCGGTAGCAGTCCCGGAGCACTCAGTAAATTCACTCACTTTTATAACGTGATTTTAAAAAAACCTGGGTCCTTTTTCCAAAATCTGCTTAGAGCGGGCTCATCTAGAGCCTATTACCTGTCGATTTACGCAAAAATCATGGAAATCGGCCCAGTAGAACGCTCAAACGAACTATGACAAAACACATAAATTTACATTGTTTATATGGGAGAATTCGCAACTTTACCACGTAATATAAAAAAACCTGGGCCATATTTTGAAAATCTGAAAGGAGTTGGCTTATCTAGAGACAATTGCCCGTCGATTGCCGCAAAAATCATGAAAATCGGCCCGGTAGAACGCTGGAACTAAGCGTCACCAGTTTCGCAAAATTAGGAGGTCTCGGAGCTTATACGTAGTAATTAATATACTCTCTCTTTGCACTAGACAGCCGATCCCCGTGTATCGAAAACAATCGATTATGTATTTAAATAGTGACCCGGCATGACACAGGAGTCTCGGAATGCGAGACCTGGAAAATGCTTGAAAGTGGAGCCAGCTCCTCCATACACATTACGACTCTATGAAATGTATGAGTCAATCCAAAAGAAATACTAACCGGAAAATTTCAATCAAGTGTGCAAACATTTCAAAATCATCAGTTAAAAAACGCTGACTATGCGAGTATAAATATTAGAGCCTAATAACAGAGTGGAGCGGCGTGCTGCCAGTGCGAGAGGCTCAATGGCGCCTACAAACCTAAGTGGATACTTCTCACATTGCACAATGCTTGAAGTATCCACTTAGGTTTGTAGGCGCCAATGCGCGTTTTGCGCTGACTGCCCGCCCGCCGCGCCGTGCGGCGGCGCCTGAAGCAACTATTTCACAACAGAGATGTTGCACAGTACTATACGAAATTGGACGTATTAAGAAAGACAGGCATCCTTTAAAAGTACATATCTTTCCTCGCAAAATAAATCAAGATACGTATCGTACACAGGAAAAATCTAAGAGCCTTTAGCCGAGGCAAATCAAGAGGTTCATCCGGATCAGGTATAACAAGGTGGGAATTTCTTGAAAGATAATTAAGTCCTGTTGCTCCAAAGAGGTGTAGAGAGTTTTAGTGAATTTTGTCTAATGGAATTGACGCTCCCTCATTTTTACCAAGAATCTCAATTATATATTATTCTCCGTTGGATCAAACAAGGAAAAAAAAAAACAAAATAAAACAAGCAGACCCTTATTCTTCAAAGACATTATACATTTTCATCCAAAAACGTCGTGATCCATTGTCGTTTGTATTTACATGTGGACTAATTAACTTTGGGTCTCAACTGGCACTTGGACTAAACCCTCCGTGCTGAAAAAACGCGCGGACGTAAATTACTGGAATTAACAGGTGTGCGGACCAAAAATCGTCGACGAAAAGTCCTATAACCTTGCCAAATCTCCTTCAATAAAATGTTATCTTTGAAGAAAGCCATTAATATTTTTTTTTTTAAATTTTCAGAAATTTTAGGTGAAATTGCAAATAACATTCTCTGAAAAATTGGAAGAAAAATATTTATAACTTTCCTCAAAAATAAACATTGTATGGAAGGAAATTTGGCAGCAACTGAAGGCTCATGCGGCGTTCTTTCTTAGAACGGCAGCATTTCAGCGTTCCGTTCCCTTTTAACTTTCACTGACCCTATTAGGTTGTTTCTAATTTTTTGAAACACTAAATATGGCGATGATTGCTTATTTGCAGCAGATATTTTGACAAAAAATTTACGTTCTCATTTTTCTATTCCGCATAAAGTAACGATGATGAAATCAAATCTAGACGTAATGCATTTGATGAACCTCAAATGCATTAATTTTACGTGCATATTTGTTCAATGAAGGGCTTTTGTTTTGAGCCTGTAACCGATTTAGTCTTAAAAGAATACTTTAAAAAAATGTTAATAAAATTTTGGTTTTACCCAGATCTTTCTTTGAACTTTACATCATTATTTTATTGGAGTCCAGCGAAAATTGATTAGCGTGTTGGATTTGAAACTTCGAGGTATTTTGAAAATGGTATGTATGGTAATAAAAACATGGTAAAAATGTGAAAAAAACTTTGAATCAAAAAGCTTATTAAAAAATAGGATGACAATATTTCCACTAGGCGCAAGAACGTGAATTACTAAAATCTATTTCAGTAAGTCATTCAAATATTTTTCGGTGAATTTACCTTAAAGCAGCTGTTTGAAATGACTTTGGAGACTGAAGCATTGACAATGATTGAGTATTTCTCGATAATGAAATCAGTTATAAATTGTGTTGTTTGCCGTGTATTGCGAGTAGAGGAAAGAAAAATACTACCTATTTACCTGCAAATTTGCTGCCAGGTTTGGTATTGTTTGGTGATAAATATAAAACACAAAATTTAGCAAATTTAAAACTAATTTATTTTAATTTTTTAAACATAAATTATCCTAGAGAACTATTGGAGCAAATCAAAATAAATAAAAATAAATAAAACAAAAATGAGTGAGGTCGAGAGACTGAGATGAGATTTTTAGGTAGTTTTGGTCATGATTTGACGATTTTCACGCCATCTGTTGAAATTTGAGTCTTGAATCTGCAATCAGAAAAACGAAGAAAAAAGTTAGTTGACCGTTTGAATTACACGCAACAATTAAACTTTAAGATGGTAAAATATGTACGTAGAAGCAATTTTCTTTTCAAGATCAGTATATTATTTTCTTAGTTTACTAATGGGTCGCTCTGTGTTAAAATTAGATGCTCCAGCTGAAATGCTAAAATCGGAAGTGAGCATTTTAATTAGAAAGTATTTTATTATTTTCTTTCTCGGACTTCTCGCGCTAATATTATGAAAAATATTTATCGTAATTATAAACAACAGAGATTTCCTGCTCAAAGGTTATAGCAAAGGTCTTGTGGTACTATTAAAAGATTTCCAAAAAACATAAATAATGAAAGTAGGGCTACTATCGATTTCCCCATTTAAAGCTGTGGTATAAAGAATAGATTATTAAGGTGTTCGTTACGAACGCCCAGTTTATCGATCCTTGTCCATTGGTTTAAATGGTAGATCAATCGATAAATTGCAAAGCACGCGACGCCACTGTAGTCGAGTTAATCTAAGCGTTGACTTCCAAAAGTAACTATTACTCCGTAAGATAAGGCAAATTCACGCGTATGGCGAAGGGTCAAATTTTTCGACCAGATCAGCAAAGTTGCAACAGAAAGGAGGAAAGAGATCTTATATAATATCAAGAACTAAACTCGGTTGCTTAGTGAATTTTTGCCAATATTCGAATCCATCCACTTTTCGACCCATCAAGAATTTTGGATGTTGTCGTCGTTGCTGCCAGCATGGAGACCAATAATGTTATAGGCGCACCATCGCCCGGAGGACTTTCGTTTTGTCGTAACGGAAGTTGGCAGTGAACAAAACCTCTCTAAGGAAATCCACGCCAGGGAATTCTACTATCGATAGCAGTGCGGTGTCTCTACACCGAGAAAAGAGATTGGAAGAATTTACCATTCCGTCTCGCTGTATTTCACACAGCGTCAATTCAAAGTCAATTGGACGTATTTCTATCAAACGGAACTATGTGAATTGAGACATGAGCCCTGAGACCCAAAAGAGTATGTGCATAACATGGCTCACGTCATAATGCACATAGTTCCGTTTGATAGAAATACGTCCAATTCTGCCAGAAGAAAGGTAAAAGTAACTATATACTGGTACAGGTAGAATCCTCTGGCAGAATCGACTTTGAATTCACGTTGTGTAAAATACTGCGTGAAGGAATGGTGAATACTATACCAATCGTTTTTCTCAGTGTACAATACATCGTCTCTGTATGAATTGAATTTCTGAGTTGTTTACAGGTAAGATAGGCGGAAATTCTCACCTCTTTTGAGCTTAGTGGTAGAGGACGGAGTGTGGGGCGTAGACTGGGGCGTGGTAGGCGGCGACAGCGGGTGCGTGGTAGGCGGCAACGGCGGGCGCGTGGTAGGCGGCGACTGGGGCATGGTAGGCGACGGGATGGCTCACACTAACGTGGGAGTAAGAGGTGGCGACGGCTGGGGCAGCGACGACGGGGGCATGGTAGGCGGCGACGGCGGGTGCGTGGTAGGCGGCTACAGCGGGTGCGTGGTAGGCGGCCACTAGAAAATCATAGAAAAATAGACAAATAGATTCAATATGGATAGAAAATGTAAGAAGCGAGTTACGTGCCATCTCCTTGTAAGGCATGGGAGGATAGGGGACTTTTACGGCTGGGTGTCGCAGAGCGCCACGGAGCGCTGTAAAAGCGGCTGCATAACGTATCGAGGGCTAACGAACAATACTACCGTGCTAAGGAAGAGCGCCGCATGAACATTCGAGAGTTGCCAAATTTACCAAGATAAAATGTTATTTTTGAGGAAAATTATGAATAGTTTTCTTTGAAATTTTCAGACACCTTAGATCAAATTACAAACAAAATTATCTAAGAAATTAGCGGAAAAATATTCAAAAATTTTCCTGAAAATTAATGATTTTCCCGAGGAAATTTGGCTACGCCTGAAGGCTCATACGGCGTTTTTCCTCAGCACGGCTGAATACCACTGAATGAAAATTTTAGCAATAATGAGTTAGTGACTTTGGAACATTCTACAGTATAAAATACGTAAGTTGATGATCATAGTTTTTTTTTCCAATTCTGCAGGGAGGCGCTGCTGCGATGACGCCTTAATGTATGAAAAAATTGCAAATCTGAGCTTAAAATTACAAAAATTGCGAAGTTTTCTCTTCGTTTTGCAAAACCGTTAGTTTGCAGGGATGCGGTGTTGTTCGTTAGCCATCGGTATGTAATTTGAATCACGTGACATCCCCTACTTCTAAGGCGGCGAAGAAAGCCGTTTCCGACAAACATGAGGATTCCCGCCAATTTTGGATTTTAGTCGATGCCAAGAATTTTAGCCGTACTAGGAATAACGCAATTTTTTCATGGTGAAATATTTTGAATACGAAGAAAAATTTACCCGTCGGAAACTTGAAGAATCTGTTTCAGGGAAGAGGATTCAAAAGATAGAAACATATTCTCTAAAAAGAGATTCATGGGTAATAAGTCTTTTTCCTTTTCATCGTAAACCAGACATTCTTATTTGAGGATCCTTACATTTGGTTGGTGAAAAAAATGTGATTGGTAATCCAACGGACTGCCGTCCTATAGGATTTAAAACTGAAAATGTTTCAAGTGAAATGAAAAGAAAGTAGGTCTTATCACCCATCAGTCTCTTAAAAAAATTCCCACAAACCGACATTTAAAGTTTTTGACGCATGATTTTTTCCTCTTACCTATTTTTCACCCGAATGAAAATTGCGAATCCTTAATATAAGAGTGAGTTTTGTCATTTCAATTGAAGTTTTCATTTCCCTGAGAAATTTGCATCGCAGGCTCGCCTTGCGATATGTTCCTTCCAGGTTACTGCGTAACTGCATCTTATTCTGATCTTCGTCATTCTGGTATGCAGTTTTTGAGACGCTAGGAAACTTTTCCAGTTCCTCCGCGGGATTGGATTTCATTTACTATTTACCTCGGCGAAAAGTGCATGGCTGATTTCGAGAATTTCATAACTCATTTGCTCGCCAAATTAAAACCAATTATGGAAACGCGGTTGAGTTGCGAAAGAAAAACAAGAAAAGGTTAAATAAGCAGGAACAGGGACGGAAAAACTTTGACCGCTCTCTTGAACTTTCAAGGAAATTACACTTCCCGTTGAGCTATTTTAGATCTTAAAGTTGCGCCAAAGTTTTATTGGGTGCAATTGAAACGATCGATGCTCCAATTGCCCCAGTTGCCTCGGCAAAACCAAATTGCGTCGGCAAAATTGGAGTAAATTTACAATAGGACTGCAAATTATGCCCATCTTTTTGAAGTGAATACCCTACGCAGGCTCAAAAAATTATAAAAATAATTGAAATTTATATGAGACAGCGTGAATAATTCAGAAAACGTACTTCAAATTTGTATTTTCTCCTGGGGTAAATTTAACGTTTGAAAAATAAACGTATAAATTCAAAGCTTTCATTTCGGATTCGTTTCTTACATTAAACCTTGACTCTTCATCTGATTTGCACTACCTACAATTTGCAGCGAAGAACCAATCTTTCAAACTCAGCTAAAACACACGTACGCCATAAGTTTCCCACCAAGTATAGGTAAGTGCTTTCATGGATAAGCCCGAAAGAGTGCTCCCTTACAGAGGCGTGGCGTGCTTTGCGACATATCGATTGATCTGCCATTTAAACCTAAGGAAAAGGATCGACAAATGGACGACAAAGGATCGACATGTTTGCGACGAACACCTTAATAATCGATTCTTTACCATAGCTTCAAATGGGGGAATATCGATTATCGATCATTCACGCCTCGCCAGCTCACTTTAAATAGGCTCCTTTTCGTTGAACACTGCTATATAATTGTATCTGTGTATCGACTTTTAAAGAAATAATTTACTCTAAATTATTTAGCTCCTTATTCCAAAATATTTAGGGTGATGAACAAGATTTTTGGCTAGTCAATCATAGTACACATGGCACGTTTGTGTTCGTGAACCTTAATTCATTTTGTTCATTTTGGCTTGTTCATATTTGTAGACGATCATTATAGTAATTAAAATTTAAAAAAATATTTTAAAATTATTTTAAATTTTTTTGTTTACCTGATGGGTATCCGACGACTCCGTATAATCCTCTCTTTTCCTTGTTGGAGGTCTCAGCGGGTTTGCTTTCTGCGGAAGCGTCTTCGATGGGGGCAGCGTAGGCGCAAGCCAGGAGGAGGAGGGTGCTGAAGACCTGAAACAGATCAGAAAAATTCAAATTAAATCCTAATTTGAGTAAACGACTTTCACGGTGATAGTCTTGTGATGATGTAGTCAAAAATTGCAAAGCAAAGTTTTGAGAGAATAATTTTGATACACACCGGAAAAAAAACAAATTGGATCTAGAGTCCAGACTTTTGAAAACATTGACCAGAAACAGGACTCTTGATTCAATCAGATTTAGGCTTAGATCAAAAGGAAATCCGCTCCTCAAATTAAGAGGCTTGGTTCTTGATTTAAACTTAAATCTGATTTAATCAAGAGTATTTTTTCTTGTAGATGTTTTTAAGAGTCTGGACTCTAGATCCAATGTGTTTTTTTCCAGTGTATATGTTCTACATGTTTGTACATCTAAAGAATTATTCCTAGATATTAAGCCGATTCGGTTCAATAATATATTTTTCTTTGTGGAATTCTCATTAATTCAGAGGAGAGTTTAGTCATGAAAACAGACTTGAAATTTTGATTGAAAGTGCTGATGATTACTGAACTTGATTTCAATGATTTAAAAATTTTGGTATGATCAATGTGTCAGGTGCACTAGTGACATAATCGTATTTTGATAGTTTAAGATGATAGATTAGCACGAATGGAAAAGATTCTTTCAGACTCCAAATTTCTTCGTCCAATATTAACAGAGACATTGAAAAACATGGCATGAGATGCCATCCACAGTCATATTCAATACCATTGTCTCTTCCAACTTGATTTCATCAATCAGTGCTTCAAAGAAAATTCAGTGGTAACGTGACGTCAAACGCGAATGGAAAAAGGTGAAAAAAACCGTGGTATGCACTACGACGCCGAATGACGTCATTCGTCGTGTTTTAGGGTAGGGAATCTCAATCCAGTTTTTGCCCACTTTCCACCCAAGAACTAATTTTCGGCGGAAAATTTGAAAAAAAACCATCATTGTGAGTTAGAAATATCTTCAAGATGACAAACTCCACAAAAAATATTCAGATGTCGAGTTGTGAATTTTTTATTTTCGTCCACAGAGGACCGCACTGTGCGTCAGCGTTAACGATCACATTTCAGTCCACGCTCTCAAAACTTGGAAGCATTCACTGATCCCGAACTGATCACGCACTGGCGGCCGGGCGCGCATAGCAAACGATCATTTCACAACGGGTAGAATATCTGCGTAACGGACGAAGACACAAGTACTTACGGCGAGCTGCATGGTGGTTGAGGGTGCGGGTTGGTGCTGACTAGCTAAGATCACAAGAAACTGGCACAAGAGACTGATGGCTTCAGCTTGGGATCAGCGAGTATTTATACCATATCAACTGTCACCTCCGCGAACCAAAAGCGGGCGCTCGCCCCTCGACTCACGCACACACACGCACCCCGCCCGAGCCCCCCTCCCCCCCCCACGGGGGGCTGCTCTTGAAATGCGTATCTGGGTTACGATCATCGCTTAGTTAGGGGCCACCGAGCCCCGTCTGATTGAGTCTTTTAATTACCGACTTCTGTTCGCCACCGGTGCGAACGTCGGGTGTCGGGTGTCCCTCGAGAAGGAGCGTGTCGCGCGGGGTTGCCGAAGACTCCCGGCGCAGCTTCAGACTCTGTTTCTCAGTTATTGGTTCGGAACACACTCGAGTGGAGTATCATTATCGGAGGGTCGAAAATTTCCATCTAATTGTTCGTTTAAATTGGTGTCGTGCTTATTTGTGTTATTTTTTTTTTTTAGTTTTGTTTTTCTATTATTTTTTTTAGTTTTGTTTTTCTATTATTTTTTTTTTAATTTTGTTTTTCTATTATTTTTCTAGTTTTGTTTTTCTATTATTTTTTTATTTTTATTTTTCTATTATTTGTTTAGTTTTGTTTTTCTATTATTCTATTTTTTTATGATCGCCCATTAGAAATTGGCTTTTCTGCGGGGGAAGCGGAATTTTTAGGGAGAGGGATTTTGACCCTCCTCACAGTAGTATTGGCAGTTAAACGATTCAAGATAAGTTAAAAAGAACTTGTGGATTTCAAAGAGATGACTTTTAAAAACCTGTTAAAACATCTAGGTTGTGAAACCCTATCTGTTCTTTTTTTTTTCAAAGAAATGCTACTTTGTAGGTTTCCTACTTTCGTATCACTTTATTTCAGTAAGCTTTTACAAAAACTTTACATAATTTTCCATACTTTTTAATCGTTACATTGAATATTTTGTAGTTTACTTTGTGTTTGGCATCAAAATGACAGATTTTGAGAATTTAAGAGAATATTGGTGTCAATTTTTTTTTTTTTTAAAAAAAAAAAAGCTCTCTTTAACGTAACTTTTACATAATATGTGCTGAATATAGAACGTATTGGGTTTCCTGACTCATAAAAGAATAACAATTTTTTTACGTTTTTCCAAAGTTCAAATTTTATAGTTAATGCTACCCGGGAGAGGCGGGTCGAAAAATCGGATTTGAGATTTAGGCTGAAAGCTCTCTCGAGTGTCCTAAAAAAAAAAGTTTCAAGTGACGTTGTTCATGGTTGTGCTATAAAAGGCGTAAAATTAAATTATCTTTTGGCAATTTCTTGCCCTGGACGTGGCCAATAATGCTTTTGAACTGATTTTCTCGAAAGTGTTTTTTTAAAGTGCAATCTCCAGATCAGCATAATTTTGGTTTGGTTGGTGTTCTGGGGTTTTTTTTAAATTTTTTTTTTTATTTTTTTTTTTTTTATTGAATACAACTAAGTAAGAAGAAGCTACATCTCAAAACCATAAGCATATTTTACGGGTCTTTTCTTTTAATAAAACATGTGTATTTACCGTAACAACATTTGTTTTTTCTTTTAGTGCGCTTACTTTAAGCATTCTATTCCTGACATTTACATTAAAAACGGATGTTAATAAAACATAAATTTTAATCTGAGTCAGAGAAAACAAATTGACAGGTAAATGTGACCCATGGCCGTGTGCGGGCAAGTTATACCTGAGCTAAACGAGGCAATTTTTTTTTTTTTTTTTAAGTGAGCTATTTTAGAGAAAAATTAACAAAGGTATTGGAGGAATATTGATGGCCGAAATGTGAAACTATGTATCTCAGTTTGCGACGTTGCAGACTTCCTCTCATACTTTATTTTTTCTTTGAAAAACTAGTTGACGTCATTTCTTGAAAAATTCCCTAATTTTTCATCTCTGTCAAAAGAATATTCTGTGTGAATTCCAAGCTATAAGGTTGGCTCGATTCTCTCCAAAAAAATCAAATAAGACCGGAAATTTTGAAACACCGCAATTCAGATACGTAAATTTGAACCTCGGTCATCGATATATAGAAATTATCTATGTAATGATAAATTCAGTATCTTGCGGATTTTTCCCACAGAACCACAGGCTCCAAACTGAGCGGAAAACTATGAAAAGTCCATGGGGGAAAAATATAATCTGACCGAGTCAAACAGAACTCAGGAGGTCCTTTATATTTAATTGTTTGTAATTATGTATTTAAGCTTAGAGCATTTCATAAACATTCAGGTTTCAGTTACTTAAAAATTATTTCCGTATGCTTGCATAAGTTCCGATAATCCACGCTTCCGAGTGTACTATATTTTTTTACTTTTATAATGTACCTCTTAAAAATAATTTGGGAGTTATTGAAGATGAAAATTCTCTATTCCATGCATACAGCAAAGTAGGATATTTTATCTGAAACAGGCTCCAGTGTTTACTATACTGTGATAGATATTATGCAAGATTATATGGTAAATGATACCGAACTTACTGGCTGCATACTTTTTTCCGCGTGCGTTACATAGTTATCTGCGCTGATAAAGATTTGGCTATAATTTGACGTCATTTTGTAACAAGGAATCACGGTTTCTGGCTATCAGTTTCATATGGAAAATGTTATTGTAATAGCCACTACGAGTACATATTTAAGAATGACTAAATTATTCAATATTCATGATGTGAATATGAGTTGTTTTTAGAAACAACGTATGTGCTATTAGCTTCCTGAAACGGGATGAGTTTTTATAAATGGGTCATATGAATTAACATAAAGTTCAATTAATTATACAGTTAGCTCCTTTTTCCTCTCACTGTGCAGCACGATGAAAAGCTGTGTCATGCAAATGTCAAATGCTGCAAAAGCACGGCGAGACTAACTATCTAAGATAGTAAAGTTCTCTTGTGTGATCTTTAGCCGGAAGGTAAGTCTTCTGTTTCCCTTGTTAATTTTTCAAAAGCTCCCAGTGTACACCTTTGAGCCAATCCGGCAGTGCTTACAGAGCAAGCCTGTTGTCAGTTTTTCTCATGTCATTCACTGAATAATTAGCAGAACTACGTTTGTCACGGAGAACCTTTGAACACCGCATTAAAGTCTAGCAAAAAGTTGAATCCTTTTAATTAAAAAGGGCTCCCAACAACAAAATTCCCCTCGACAAATGTCACAAACTGCGAGTAGCCCTCTATACTTATTTTTTTTTTTTTTTTACCTAGAAATTAATACATATATCAAAATGTTGGGCATGATTCGGCTTATCGTATATCTAGAAAAAGTAGTCATTGCTCATTGCAGTAAGTGATTGCGTCTGAGCTTCATTCTTTGATAAATTGTAGAGCGATGATTTGATTCATTAAAGAGGAGGTGAGGAACGAATCCCGAGCCCCATGCTGTAACATTCACGTGTCCTGATTTTTTCATCGCCCTCCAATAACTCGAATCGAGAATGACCTCAGGAAGTGCAAAAACTCAGAAGTAAGTTCGAGGGCATGGATGATCGTGGGACTCGAGACCCGCACCAGGTTCCCGTGTGCCGCATCAACTTTGGAAAGTAACTCCGCGTCCAATTGTTTCTCTAGCGTAAAATTCGGCTGACGTCTTCAAGCTTAGATAATTTGATCTCGTTAAAATTTTGCAGGTTTTTTTCGAGCGATCTCACTAATGCTACGGACCAATGATACCTATGTTGATACGGAATAATACTGCCGTGCTAAGGAGGAATGTCGTATGAACATTCGAGAGTTGCCAAATTTCCTTCGATAAATTGTTCATTTTTGAGGAAAGTTATAAATATTTTTCATTGAAATTTTCAGGAACTTCAGGTGAAATTACGAACAAAATTATCTGAAAAATAGGAGGAAAAATATTCATAAGTTTACCAGGGGATTCTTATTTTTGATCAAAGAAAATTTGGCAACGCCTGAAGGTTCATACGGCGTTTTCCCTTAGCACGGCAGAATGAGAGCACAAGGTTTTTTTATTATACTTACAATTCCAAATAATTGTGGTAGTACCCCAATAAATTAGGTAATTAACCAAATGTTGTGCTACTGCCCCAACTTGAGTTACGGTACTACCACAATTAATTGTGAATGTCCATTGTCCATATCATGCAACAAATTGGGATGGTGCCAAAATTTTAGGGGCTAATCTAAAATGTGAGCTACGGAATTGTGGCAATAATGGGTTAAACAATGTCAATTCTTGCGCCCTTATACTGCTGTGCTAAGGAAGAACGTCGTATGAGCCTCCAGGCGATACCAAGTTTCTACTTGCTACAGAATTCGAAAAAAGCTTTTTCCCTAAAAAATTAAATTTTGCTATTTTATTTCATAGGCGGATCCAGAAACCTTGGACGGGGAGCGTAAGGGGAGTGCAGGGGCCTTCCCAGAAAATTTTCAAAATTTTTAAGCAACTGATGTGCAGTTTGAGTCCATTTTTTCATGAATAAGTACAAAATATTCGCGTCCTTCGTTCTTCTCTCCTCCATTTCCTCCTTTCTTTCTTTCTTTCCTTGTTTGAACTCTTTTTTGGGGGGGAGCTGGACGCCCCTTACGGCCCCCTTGGATCCACCTTGATTTATTTTCATTTTTTGGGATGCGGTTTTAAAAGCAGCATTGAGTGGTGTCATTACACAATTTTCGTCAAATGATGCCCTTATGACCTTTTGATCCCATATGCCTCCAGTGTTTTGTGGTGGCTGGTGACCGCATCGGCGGCAACATTGTTCGCGGAATGAATGGCGAAATCGATCAGCGGACGATCGGTGATCGGTATCGACGCGTTGATCGACGATCAGGGTTGTCAGGTTTGGCGAAAAACGCGGGTTTCAATGGTAAAAAGTGCTGATTTTTAAGCACAAATTGGCACCAATATCGACGATCGGTTCTTTCTCAAAGACACCGCGCTCTCGACTTGCTGAATCCGCCGTGTTAACTGCATTTACGTGTACCCATTTATTTCGCCCCTATCTCTCAGCCACCCGCCGCATCAACGTTGCTAGATTGTGCGAAAAAATCTAGATATTTTACCTCGAGTTGAATGTAGGGGGTGTGCTGAATTTTAAGAAAAATCTATGCAACAATGCGCCGCATCAACCCATGCAACCGCACTGTCCACCGCTGCCAACTGCCCCCCAACAGAGAAAGATTTGGTCCAAAGAAAAAAAATTCATCGATTGTTCGCCGGACGGTTGAACGAAGACTCACTCCATTTTCAAATTGCAGAATTGATCAATACAATTTTTGTTACAAAGTATATAGCTAATCAATTTCTCTCGAAAATTATGCTAATTTTTGCATGTAATTACTACAATTTAAAAATAAAAGTGTCAAAAATGTGAAACCACACTCGAACAATGCTAAAAGTTTTAAGTAGTTTAAAAAAAAATCTATTTTAATTAACGGGCTTAGAGGACAAGGCACGCAAGTGCAGTTTTTGAAAAAATGGAGAGACTAGTGATTCCAACTAAAACTAGTTTCAAAATATTTTCGGTGAAAAATGCACTGCTAAAATTCAACTTCTCCTCATCGAAATGTGAGTTCGAACTTTCTTTCCGCCTTGCGGCCCATGAAATTTTAAAACTTTAAACACATATTACTCGAGAAGGCAAAAACCGTACTTATGTGCTTTAGCCTCTTGGCTCTTCAAGGCTATTTGTTCCAATTTGGCAAATCAAGCCAAACATTTTTGTGAAATCCAGCGAGGAAAAAAGAAGAAGAAAAAAAAAACATTGATGAGCCCTCCAGTTAATTTGTGAGTAATCGGTGGAAATTTAGCAACCTGCGGATGTTGGTAGGGCGTTTTTCCTTTGCAGGGCAGGGTTGACACTCAACGGTCGGCTGCACCGGTGCGGTGCGGTGTGGTGTCCCATCGATGAGGCTTGTATGCAATCATCCACCGTCCAACGACAACGAGCGCGACAATTAAAAGGATTATCGCGATTACAGGCAGGAGGGGAGGAGGGGGATGGGGGAGGGGAGGGTGCGGGATTAGCATAAAATAATGATAAAGAACTCGCTCGAGATGAATAACGAGCGACCGGAGACTGGATCACCGCGGCCAATCCCCGCGTTGCATTGTCGAGCTCGGAATGGCCGCCACTCACATGCTACACTGGAAAAAAAACACATTGGATCTAGAGTCCAGACTCTTGAAAACATTGACAAGTAAAAGGACTCTTGATTTAATCAGATTTAAGCTTAAATCAAAAGGAAATCCGCTCAAATTAAGAGGCTTGGTTCTTGATTTAAGCTTAAATCTGATTGAATCAAAGTATTTTTTCTTGTCGATGCTTTTAAGAGTCTGGACTCTAGATCCAATGTGTTTTTTTCCAGTGTAGAGAAACAGCCGATTGATTCTAAGTTTACTATAGGGCCAATTTTAGCGAGAGGATTAGTTGAAGTTTTCGATTAAGTCTTAATGATGAACGTTAATTTTTCAACCTAATCCACTAGCTTGTTAAGCTCATCACTGCCGTCCACAGCAAAAATTCCGTAACTCCTCTCAAAATGTTTTCATTTTCTCCAGCACGCACTGCTCTATTACGGCAAAATGCTATTGCCACAAGGGTTCATTTTTTTATTTTTTTTAGTTCCTGATGGTGTGGCGGAGTTGTATTGAAAAAAACGAAGGATGTACATTTGTTAGGTTTCCTGTAAAACAGCATTATGTCAGGAACAAATTGAAAAAGTGTTGAAAGGAGTTACGGCGTTTTGACTTTGGACAGCAGATCAATAATTCTGCCGTGATAGCGAAAGGAGCCGTAAGTGCAAAATTTTCAAAATCGAGTTTTCTTCAAAATTCTTCTAAACTCTTTTAGATGAAATTACTGAGACAGCTAAAATAGCAAGATTCATCCTAATTTAATGGAAAAGAGAGGTATAAAAAAGCCATAAGTGCTCGAAAAAAGACATAGTTTTTTTCAAAACAGCCGTGCGTGCATGAGAGCCAATGAAAACAGTGATTTCAAGAGGAATGCCGCCCTCATCTGCCGAGTTCTAACCTGAAAATGTGTTTGTTGTGTGTCCAACACGCTACTACAAAAGCACGCAGAAGATAGCACTCACGGCTGTCTTGCCAAATACTAACCTAACATGAAACTGAATTTTACCTTTTTCATGTACTTTAAAATAAAATCGGACGAGCTTTAATCCCCCAAATGATTTCTTGGAGTCTATCGAATGATTGGTTGCGATGTGACAAAGAACGGAGGCTTCTTTTAATAAAATGTTCCACTCAGAAGCTTCTAGGCCCATTTTCTCAAAACTTCATTTTTGCACTTACGGCTCTCTTCGCTATCACGGCAGAATCGGTGTCTGAACCAAATTCAAAATTTCTCGACTCACCACCGGAGGTAGGTCGAAAAGTGGTTCGGAGCAAACGGTTTCACCAGAAACCTTAAAAAGTAACCAATTTTTTTAAATGGCGGCATTTTGTGTGACAAAAACTGGGCAACAACGATCTCGGCTAGATGATGGTGATGAAATTAAGGGTAAAAAGTGCACATATTTTTGTATTTTTTAATTATAATTTATTTGATATTTTATATCGTAGATTAAATCATGTTGCAAGGGTTAAACGGCACGCTTTTTTGAACCTGATCGGGGATTTGGCTGGTTTTCTTCAGAATTTGGTTGAAAATTGGATACTCGATACTGATTGGTCCAAATTCCAACGTTGATACAACAGTCATCTATCCAAAAAAGTATCTTAATCTAGTTGCAAAAATTCGCCTATAAACTGATGCGGTGGCTATGTCATTGTTAGGAAATTCGACATCTCGATTTGCAATGGTTGCAATTTTCGACTTATCAGTCAGTGGTGGTCGCAGGTTATCCGATTTATCGCTTTGATGTTTTCAACAAAACAATAGAGCATAACTTCATATCCTAAGTCTATGGATGTTTCTGTCGCCGAAATGTGAAACCACGTACCTCCGTTTGCGACGTTGCAGACTTCCTTTCATAACATATTATCCCAGGTAAAAATTGGCAGGAGAATCTGTGTTCGAAAATACCATAGACCTACGGCCGGCTATAAGATTTCCAATAGCTTCTATAGCCGGCAACACAATTTCTTATAGCCTTTTATAGCCGATGGCGATTAAGCAACTCACAGCCAGGCGATAAAGTGTATTCCAAAACTTCACTAATTACGGATGCTAGGACTTAGTGAATTTTTGGACCACTACTCTCTTTTTGGGCCGTAGTATCTTGATTTATTTTGCGATGAATGCTCCGTACTTTTGATGGATGCCTGCCATTCTTAATATATTAGAGCACCTTCAGTTTCGTATGATACTGTGCAATACCTCTGGTGTGAAATAGTTGCTTCAAGCGCCGTGGCACACTGCGGTGCGGTAGGCGGGCAGCCAGCGCGGAACGCGCTTTGGCGCCTACAAACCTAACAGGGATACTTCACGCGTTGCGCAATGCGTGAAGTATCCCTGTTAGGTTTGTAGGCGCCAGTGCGTCGCCGCTCCGCTTTGTGTTACGCTCTAATATTTAATCTCGCGGAGTCAGCGTTTTTTAACTCATGATTTTGAAATGTTTGTACACTCTGTATGGACTATTCTCATTTTAATTGATGAAAAAGAATATGTTTTAGAAGAAAATATAAGGTGTGTTTTGTAAATATTAAGGTAGTTCCGTATGAAACTTAATGATTTCCAAAGCACACGAACTTCTACACAATTTCTTATAGCCTTTTATAGCCAATGGCGATAAAGTGTAAAGCCCGGCGATAGGAACGATAGCTCGACTGTATACTTTTTCATAGCTTCGTATAGCCCGGCTATATGATTTGCTCCGCTTTCTACATCTATAGCCAGCTATATGATTTTCAATAGCCTTCTTTAGTCGGCTATAAGAACTCCTATGGTATTTTGAAACGCATCTTGGTATCGCCAATTTTTACCAGGGTCACAAAAAATAAAATTTGAAGACACGGCGTGAGTGCAGCACGAACAGTGTAAGTCTTTGAAAGCACGGAGAACTAAATCGGTGACATCATATTCCCATTATCCTGAGATAAACCTCCTATGAATATTCAATCAAGGGAAATTTGGCAACGTTCGAATGGTCGTGCGCTGTTTCTCAGTTTCATGGGTTCACTCTCGGAGCCGAATTTTCGGCAATGCCGCGAAATATCAGCTCCAGAAATTTCCCCAGCGTGCGGTTTGGAATCTCGTAAAGTTCAAGGATTAGGGATTGTTGAAAATTAATAACATCGCGGATTGTCCTATTTACAGAGGCGCTATGGAAACAAATCTATAACAGCATTACCAGTCCAGTGAGGATCTCACTTAAGCGAATTTTTCAAGTCCTGCCGTCAAGATATCGATTCAAAGGACATCCAAATTCTCCTTCCAGTGGAGCACCGTGAACCATTCACGCTAAGAAATATCTATGGTGTGATCCAGTTCATATTTGACCGCGATACTTTGTTTGCACACTTAGAGCGATTTGTTAGCTTGCTTACGAGCGGGGCGGACATTTATTACGGGGATTCTCGACCTTCCCACACGTAATAAACTGCAGTCGGTGTCGTATAAATCATTCGCTTTTCCACTTTTCCCTTTACATCGCCTGACAATTTTATTTAAATACTGAGTATAAGCTCAGTTAGGACGGGATATTTGAACGTATTTCTCCTGCCAAACGGAACTATGGAAGAGTGGGAAAGATGGCACACACGTGCTCGTTGAATCTGCATAAGAAACAATGTAAAAGTGGGCTTGGGTCCCTTTGGAGGAATAGAAAAGCGGGATTTTACATTCCGTCAAACGGAACTTAGTGCCAACTGAATGCGGCACTCATGAGCCATGAGCATGTGACAAGAGCGTTGTGAACAGCCTTTGCCCCCGATTTGCAAATATTATTACACTCAACTTTCCTAACGGGCCGACCTGGCTATATCGACCAATCGAAAACACAGGAAAATGCGGAAACAAGGCTAAAATACAAAATACAACGGCAGGACGTTTCGGTACCTTACGGCACCGTTACCAACTGCTAAAATAGAATTAAAAATAAAAATGAAATTGAAATAAAAGCCAGCCAACGGCGTAACATGGTGAAATTGGTAATGAAATGAGACACTTTTTTAATTTTTATTTTATTTTTTATTTTTGATTCTATTTTAGCAGTTGATAATGGTGCCGTAAGGTATCGAAACGTCCTGCCTTTGTATTTTGTATTTTAGCCTTGTTTCCGCATTTTCCTGTGTTTTTGATTGTGGTTTCCGTTTTGGGCTGCTTTTACATTCCCTTTGTTTTCCGCCATATCGACCTCTGAATTCCAGAACAGGGTGTATTTTTTCCTGGACGCTCTTACTGATCGAAATTGAAAATTTCTAACTAGAGACTCTCTCTTGTGTTTCTGTGAATTTTTCTTGCTGAAGATGGCTTTTAGCCGAAATGCATCTGGGAAAATATACCGTTAATTCTTCATAATATGCGTGTTCTGGTGTATCTTTCAATTTATTATTCATCTTGAAAATCTCTCTTTACGGGCACAAAAAAAATCCGGTCACATGGGCTCCCAGCGTTTGTGTCTTTGCATGGCGGAAAAACTGCGGCTCTTATGAAATACCAAGGTTCGCGGTCATGAGAACCAAACTTCCGTCTAGTTATACGAAGTTACAAATTAACAAAAAGAACAAATATTCCTATTCTTCACCGAATACTGTAATTTTTTGGGCCAGAGCTTGGTTTATTTGACAAAAAAATCCAGTCACGTGAACCAGAAAAATTTGGTTTTCTATTGCGTAACAAAATTAGTCAGCGATTACGGTGAGATTGGAGGTTGCTTTTGGCTAAAATATCGACGAACACGGCACTTGGACGGATATTCGCACAAAGCAAGTGAGAAAAACAGGACTCACATCGCATCTGCATAAAGTTATGGCGAAAGAGCGGTAAGAGAGGCAAAGTCTTAAAGGACTCTTGCGAACTTGTTAATAGCTTTTGCATCAATCGGCATGAGCGGTGTGCTTTTTGCCAATGATCACGAATGAAATACGTGCTTACACTGCCAATACTACCCGCACTGCCTGAGCTTGTGAGAAGGCAATTCAGTGGAAATAAAGGGGGAGAGGGGGGTGATCAGTTTATAGGAGGAAGGGATGAGGTAAGGGGGTAAGAGAAGAAAGTTCATAGGAAGGGAATGGCTTGGAGAGGAAAATCAAATGGAACCGGCTGAAGAAACATACTATACAGTGAAG
Organism: Bemisia tabaci; assembly: GCF_001854935.1. Lineage (NCBI taxonomy): Eukaryota > Metazoa > Arthropoda > Insecta > Hemiptera > Aleyrodidae > Bemisia > Bemisia tabaci. Next base: position 1,131,209 of record NW_017566800.1, read on the forward strand.
GATTCTAAGAGGGAAGAAAACAGGTATGCGAGTCCGTCGTTTCCCTAACAAAATATCCTAACTACATTTCAACGTTGCAAAGTCTCCCCTTGCAAATTGCATTTTAATTGAGAGACTGTTAGGTGCGTCTAACTGGAATTTAATTAATTTTTCTTCTGATTTTCCGAGAAATTGAAGATTTTTTAAATACATTTCACAATCATATCCTTGTAAAAAACTAAATGCGTCAGTTAATTTTGCACCCTTGAAATTAAATTACACCCCTCCGTTTTTGAAACGACGTGACGGATGCAAAGAGATCCGATTTTGATTTTTTTGATTCTCTGTAAGAGCAACTATCTTACATTATTATGTACACGATGACTGAAGGGTCAAGAAAACTTTCATTTTGACCCCCATAGTAACTCTTTTTGGAAGTAGGCCCCTATCCCTTCACGTACAAACAAAATCGCCCTGATAAAAATTGGCAGTAGAATCTGTGTTCCAAAATACCACAGACCTACGGCCGGCTGTAAGATTTCCAATAGCTTCTACAGCCGGCTACACAATTTCTTTTAGCCTTTTGTAGCCGATGGCGATAAATTGTATGCTAAACGTTACTAATTATGGATGCTAGGACTTAGTGAGTTTTTGGAATACTGCTCTATTTTTGGGCCGTAGTATCTTGATTTATTTTGCGAGGAAAGCTCCGTACTTTTGATGGATGCCTGCCATTACTAATATATTAGAGCGCCTTCAGTTTCATATGATACTGTGCAATACCTCTGGTGTGAAATAGTTGCTTCAAGCGCCGTGGCAGGCGGGCAGCCAGCTCGAAACACGCAGTGGCGCCTACAAACCTAACAGGGATAGTTCACGCGTTGCGCAATGCGTGAAGTATCCCTGTTAGGTTTGTAGGCGCCAGTGCGTCGCCGCTCCGCTTTGTGTTAGGCTCTAATATTTAATCTGGCGGAGTCAGCGTTATTCAACTCATGATTTTGAAATGTTTGCACATCCTGTATGGATTATTCTCATTTCAATTGATGAGAAAAAATACGTATTAAAGGAAAATATAATGTGTATTTTTTAAATATTAAGGTGGTTCCATATCAAACTTAATGATTCCAAAGCACACGAATTTCTACGCAATTTCTTATAGCCTTTCATAATCGATGGCGAAGAAGCAACAGCCAGTCGATAATGTGTAAAGCCCGGCGATAGGAACTATAGCCCGGCTGCATAATTTTTTATTGCTTCGTATAGCCCGGCCGTATGATTTTCTCCGCATTCTACAGCCAGCTATATGATTTTCTGAAGCCTTCTTTAGCCGGCTATAAGAATTCCTATGGTATTTTGAAACGCAGCTCTTATCGCCAATTTTTACCAGGGCGTGTAACGTTCTTCACGCCCCCCTCCCTCCGGAGCGTCACGTAATTTACGAACGCCCCTTTTTGTATTTCATTCACGGTGCATCCGATCATTTTGCTAGAATTAGGAGAGGAAATCCGTAGATCTGCAAACGCTGATCCTCTCAATTAAACACGTAACACAGATTGACAATAAAACCGAAAAGCCCCCACACGCCTCTTTGAAATATTCATCAGTAAATTTTAGATTCCGCCCGGAACACCTCTCCCCCATCAAGGGTTGATTACCCACCGCCTATCGTGGTTTCTTTCCATCTTCTTTCGTCAAACGGGTTGCATATGCAGCTTCTGTCATGGCCTCTATCAGACGGATAAATGGTGCGATAGTATGTCATTAATGTGCGCTCCGCCTCTGAAAACAATCGATACTAGTTGTCACTTCGTCGGCTGAAATCATCAATTACTCAATGAACAAGCGTTAACGGCACTTAACGCTGACAACACTGGATAATAATTATCCAGGTGCACATAATTAACGCGTCGTTAAAGGACTCGTTTAAAGCGCCTTTCAATCGGAGCCGTTCGATGCGAAATTATTTATGTGGACGATTTTGAGGTTCCTACTGCGCTAGCGTGGAGAGGTATTTTTATGGCCCAGGTATTTTTATGCGCACCTTACAGCCGACGAGTTGTGCGCAGTTGTCATTTTATCGGGGATCAAATGCGCTTTTAAACTTCTAACTAGTGATATTAGTTATTTTTGGCCTGATTTGACAACCGCTATCCCGTGTGCTCTAGAACACGTTACTCGGAACGATCTCTATAACAATTACGAGCAATGAAAAAGAATCGTAATCATAAAATTTGCTTACTTGTCACCAAGGCCGAATTTTCGCTGTTTCTGAGAAAAAAAAACTGTGTATACGATACGTATCACGGATAGAAGAGAATTTATGGTGATGTGGATCTAAACTCGTTTTATTTGAATATAGGATGGTGTCATCTGCGTCAAACAGGTAGGTGATTTTAGTTTTGCGTTTTTCAAAATTTTTGGCACGTCAAATTTTCGGAAAAGAAAACTTTGACGGGATCTAGTTATGGAAGAGACTTTACTCTCCAGGAGGAAATTGTCTAAGGGAGGCAAATTTAGAGGAAAATGTTGAAATTGGCGGTTTTTGGTTCCGAACTGGAAATTCTTTCTAAACGTCTTTGGGATAAGCTATGCACGGTTTCAGTTCTCAATAAAATTCAAAAAATTTTACTCAGAAATTTTGTTGAACCGTTTTAAATGAAGGCGGACGCTAGAGGAAATTTCAGGGATTTCTACTTTGTGTTTAAAAAAAGGAAAAATTCAGAGACTGTTGCTAAATTTAGACTGAAGTTTTCTCAGGGAAAGGAATCAAGTAACCCCGTGAATGTTTTTCAAAAATATTGTACTTAAAATAAATTCCTGATATTTTGAAAATATTTCGTTCCAACTGAGCACGTCTATTGCGTGCAACATCCATATTTCGTCATGGCAGGCGGTTGGGCGTTGCTGTCCGGATCAGAAAATAGATTCGTGTCCGTATCTAGGAGCCGGTGGTCGCGCGACAGTGGCGCAATCTGCTCGTAATATCGAGTGAACCTGTCCACGGCGAAACGGAACGCTTCCAATCTGACGGACCCTGAAATAGGATCATTGCGAGGGACGAGGGGGCTCACGAGAAAAGCGGGCTTTATATCGATCGGATGATCAGAGCGGGGACGCCCTCCAAAAAGCCCACCACCGGATCGCGGGATGTCACCGAGATCGGCAGTGCACTTTCCTGATACCGACGACCGACGATGACGACGCCTCAGAGACAACAAAGACATCCGTGAACTCGGGTCTGACATGTCGCGTCGCGTCGCGTGGGAGCGGCTCTGTTTGCGTCACGCCATTCGATATCGGTTCGATCTTCGGCCGTTCGACTCTGAAAATGTGCTTGATCTTTGCCTCACCTCAAAGGTGCATACACCATCCAGTTTGCCAGATACTTTTTTTGGCGGGTATACGTAGTATACCGCCTTTGCGATCGTTTCGACCCCCCACTCGATACAATAACCGAGTCCCTTAGTTCCTTACCGAAAAGTGACTACCGCGAACTTCTGAGATTTTCCAAAGCGTGTAAAAAGTTTATTTATCCGTCAATAATTATGATTTAAAGTTGTTTCTCATTCTGGGACTCTCTAGTTTATGTGTAATGAATACCAAGAGTCTACGTTACTTGGTTTTTCTTAAAAAAACCTTAGAATGCGACGCGCTGATTTAAAATATGCATATATAAGCAGAAGCAAGCGAACTGATTCGAGGATGGCTGATCAGGTCGGCACTCGTTGAATGAGAATTTCACTTCTTCGTTTTGTTTGAAACGTTGCTTTGACAGATCTCCATACCCCTGTTATCCTTTTCAAAAGTTGGTACTCCTTGCCCTGATAGCCAGGGCCAGCAGGATAGTGGTAAGTGCAATCTGTGATGAGCCTCGAGACTCATTAGCCCATGTGCTAACCGTGGCCCATACAGAAATTCACTCCCCTATCAGGCCAAAACAGTGCACAGGCAGGCACAAAACCCAGGTAGTGTCCCGGTCCTGGCTCGGTTCGCCGCGTCGCTTCCCAGCTGAAGAACAAAAGGCGACCCTCGCGGCCCTCGCCACAGTCAGACCTAATTACTTTTACTCGATTACCCATTTCACCGTCACGCTGGGATCCATCAAATTTTCGAAAAAATTGTTTCGCGAGTACTTAGCAATTTTTTCCTTACTCTCCATTCAAAGACGAATTGAAAGAGGTCTCATTCATAAAAATCGGCCGAATAGAAGAGAAGTTACAGTATTCGAAATCCGAAGAAATCAATGAAACTTCTCCATACAAAAAATAAAATGAAGGGGAAAAAAGAAATGTATAAATTACAATTAAATATAATTGACCTCAGAATTTGGCAAGCAGTGCAACTATATAACGGAGAAAAAATTGGGAGAAATTACAAAAAATTCGCCTCTCGCAAGGGGCTTCCTTGTAAGAATTTTGATCTAAAGGCAAGGATTGAATACCAACGCAATACTCCATACAATACAGGGTGTGCCTGAACGAACATTTTTTTTTGTGTCAAAATCGAAAATTCTAAATATTTTTTTAACTACAGTGTCTCTTGAGTCGTTTAAGCCAAAAAAAAAATTCCGTCAAGATTCTGGAAAGTAAAGGCGCTTTAAAAGTTTTCTGTTCAGCATATCCATGTGAGAATCTAATTTTCACGTCAGGGAGTCGACACATCTCGATTTTTTCCATTTTATACGGAAAATTGATGGTTTTTCGGGATTGAAATTATTATTGTTTCATGAAAAATAAATGCACCCACAATGACTATAGCATATTGATTTTTATATATTTGCACCCACAAAATTGGTTGGTAAATTCAACGAGTGAGTGCATCGACCTGGTATATCAAGTTTCTGCAATTTTTTACGGCAAATCGGTAGATTTTCGGGATGTAGATTGCTTACTTTCAATTCATGAATGAATAAAGCATGGACATGGTTGAACTTCTTTGCATGGAAATACGTTTAAAATGACAAAATCAAGACATAATTAATGCAATTGCATTTATATCGAGTCAATTTCTTTTCAATAATATATCGGGATTTATAATAGGTGTACCGGTGATTTGGATATTTTAGCCCCAAAAAGACCTTTGAATCGACTGTATCTTTCAGGAGTTCGACAGAATTTTTCCTTCCTTCGCTTAAATTATTCCGTAGCAATTTTCTTTAAGAATCTTATAAGATATTGCTGGGGGCAGATCAAAAAACTTAAACTCGTTCGAATGGCTTTCTACATTCACAATACAAGGTCTCATCAAAGTGCGTCGTTGAAGAGTTGGATCGTATGAATTCTCTTGTTGTGCTACTTGCCTATTTTGAAATCTCTGTAAATGAAAACTAAAGGGGTTGGTATGTTTGAGTTAATGACGCGCCTTATCAACACATTGTGTTGGAGTTCACTGCTTGTTTTTTATTAAAAAACCCTATGCTGCCGTGCTAAGGAAGAACGACGTGCGAACATTCGAGAGTTGCCAAATGTTCCTTGATAAAACATGTATTTTTGACAACATTCATGCATATTTTTCCTTCAATTATTCAGATATTTTAGATTCAATTGCGTGCAGAATTGTCTGAAAACGTTGGAAAATAATATTCACAATTTTTCCGGTAAATTTTTATTTTTTATAACATTTATTATTTAATGTGCTCGGCTTTAAATTACCTGACGAAGAGGGATATGCCCTGGTCGCTCGCAGAAAGAGAAGAAGAAAAAGAAGAATGTAGAATCATAATTTTAACGCGTAACGCCTGACACGCGGAGCGCTTCGAATATGGTTAGTGGTCTGGAGACGTATTCCGGTTGCGCTACACAAAAACTTTGATACCTCTGTTACTTTTGGTAATTTTCGTTGGGTAAATCACGTTCCAAGTAAAATTTTCATGTGGAGCACTGGAAAAAAAGCCGCTTGGATCTAGAGTCCAGACTCTTAAAAACATCGACAAGAGAAACTACTCATGATTCAATCGGACTTTCTACTTGGATCAAAAGGACATCCGCCTAAATCAAGAGGCTCGGCTCTTCGACTCAAGAAAAAATCGGATTGAATCAAGAGTATTTTTTCTTGTCAGTTTTATTAAGAGTCTGGACTCTAGATTCAAGCGACTTTTTTTTCCAGTGAAGCATGTATCAGAACGCTCAAATTGTTACTTTGTCTAATTGTCAAAAGAACATTGCCGGGCGACTTGACTACCCAGCTTGAGCTAAATCCAAACAAGCCAAATCTTGGCGCGGGCCTAGCCTAACGGGCGCTCGCGCTGTTCGGAATCGAATCTGAAATTCGGGAGAGCACAAGCGCAGTCGCTACTGTATGAGGCGCCAGGCGCGAGCACGGACCCTTCGACCTTGAGCGCCGCCTTTATGGCCACTGGACATTGTTCCAATTATACCGCATCGAAAACCTTCTTCGCTCTAAAAAAAAATATGTTCCAATTTGCGGGTTACGAAGCCGCCCCGCCTCCCTGCCCCCCCGCCCTGCGCCGCACCTTGCGCGGCGAGAAAAAAGTAAACAAATCCGCGGCGCACGGTGGACGGGGCCAAGTTGGTTAATGGTCAAGAACCAAGCTCCGTCAAGTTGGCTGACCATCATGAAGCACAAATTCCAAAAATAGGTCCATCATTTAGTGCTTCAATCGCGCTTAATTGGGCTTCATTTTGCAATTTGGAACTATAAATTCTAGCCCGGTTTAAAAACAACGCATGTGCCATTAATTTCCTTATGCACATAAGTGTTTTTGCAGAAGAGCCAGAATTTATAGTTCCAAATTGCAAAATGCAGTCCAGTTGTTCTTCAAGTTTCAGCTCACACCGCAAAAGGGTTCAAAAACTGAAGCTCACATTTTCGAGTCGAAAGAATACCAAAGGTTAAATGAATGCCCCAGAAAGTGGGAACTTAGTTTAAGGGTTGTATTCATAGTCGTCCCTTATACAGCTCCTTACCTTAGAAGGCCCTTTTAAGGCCCTTTTGATTCTTGCAAGTTCGAAGATCACAGATAATGCACGCACTTCAAGTATATTTTCCCGGATTTTTTCAAAGCACCAAAAATAAGTTCAAAATTTCTTGGTTTGAGCTCTCCAATGAACGCCGCGGAAGCCAGGATGGCGTCCGAAAATATCCTTCCTTTGCTGGCACATTTTCAACAGTTTAAAAATTTCCCAGTGATGTGATTTTAACTCATTTTTAGTTTGCCTTCGTCCTTCAGTGAAACCTACTTGTGCTCCCACAAAACTGAATTGGTATCATTCTTAGAAGTCACGATCGATAAAGAGATAAATTTTCAATAGGCTTTACCGGGTGTAGAACGGTAAATTTACCTCAATGGTAGTTCGCCTTCAGTTTACAGTGTAGGCAACACGAGCTCTCACGTGGCCAAGTAGTGATATCACTCTCAAATGTCACGACTGCTCATGGAATAAGGGCGGGAATATACCTGCGGCGGCGGGATGGATATTTTCAATTCTCCCAGATACTCTGCCGTGCTAAGGAAAAACGCCGTATGAACCCTCAAGCGTTGCCAAATTTCCGTTGATGAAACACGAGTTTCCTGATGAACCTATGAATATTTTTCTTCCAATTTTTCAGATAATTCCTCTCGCAATTTCACTTATAGTTCCTGAAAATGTCAAGGAAAAATAATTTTAAATTCTCCCAAAAATAAATGTTTTATCGAAAAAAATTGGGCAACTCTCGAATGTTCGCACGGCGTTTTTCCTTAGCACGGCAGAGCTATCGTGATAAGGGAAAATGCCGAATGAACATTTGAATGTAGCCAAATTTCCTCTCAGAAAAAATTTATCCTCAAGGAAAAATACGAATATTTTTCCTTAAAATTTTCATACCTTTCAGATCAAATGGACGTATTTCTGTCAAACTTAACTATGTGCATTAAGACATGAGCCCTGAAACCCATAAATGACAAATAAATTTCTCTGATAAATCGAAAGAAAAATATTCTTAAAAATACCTGGAAATTCTTGATTGAAAAAAGGAAATTTTTCTACATTTGAAGACTAATACGGCATTCTTCCTTAGCACGGCAGGTCAAACCTCCTCCATTTCAGCATCAGCCCTCACACTTCACACCCTCATTCCCTTTCTTCCGATGGACGAATGGCTTCATTTTCCAAAATAGGGTTCTGCTCCTTTTCTTTCTTTTTTCTACACTTAGGAATAATCAGTCGTGCGTACTATGCTAATTTTTCATCCTGATTCCAGGTCGGCAGGACGCGTATATTTGCCGATTGAGCGGCATGGAGAATTCCTGGACGCGCTTTCGCGTGTCCGCCAACGCTGCAGCTCAATCAAGCATCGAGGATGCCGGCTGGGACCCGTAATTCACTATTTCATCGTTAGAGCAACAAGGATCCGCGAGACGTTTGGCAACCGAGCAGTGTCATTACGCGTGACGATTAACCGTCTCGTCAAGATTATAATTTTGAGAGGACTGCTATTAAATCCAAGTAAACGCACATGTTTACCGTAAAGAAAAATGCTCGCATCCGTAGCTACGATTCATGCTTGAACCGATGTTGTCGGCAAGTTCATTAGGAATCAAACCTGTGACCTACACAGAGAAAAAAACCTCGTGCGTGGGACCCGAAGTTTAGGTCATATGGATCTCTGAAGTTTTCGGATTGATCATCTAAACACTTAAGGTCTAGCTGTCGAGGTTCGAGTCACACGTCTGAAACTTATCTTTCAGAAGTTCTTAATCTGAAGTGCTTCAGAAGTGAGGACCGAAGTTTTTCGGATGTGAGAACCGAAGTTTTTCCGATGTGAGAAGCGAAGTTTTTCGGATGTGAGAACCGAAGTACTTCAGATGTAAGAACTGAAGTTTCAGATGTGTGATCCGAACCTCGACAGCTAGACCTAAAGTGTTCAGATGCTCAATCCGAAAACTTCCGAGATCCATATGACCTAAACTTCGGTTCCCACTCACGAAGTTTTGTCCTCCGTGTACAACCTTCAGTGGCGAGTCGTGAATGATCGATTATCGACATTCCCCGCTCTGGGGCTATGCTATAGAATCGATTTTTAAGTTGTCCGTTGGAATTACTCTGTTTGTCGATCCTTTTTCATAGGTTTAAATAGCAGATCAGTCGATATATCGGAAAGTTCGCCACGCCACTGACAGCCTTAGGATCGGATTCACGGTCGTTCCTTAAACAGCCCCTTTCCTTAGGAGGCCCAAGGAATCCATCAAAATAGCATCATTAAAAGGACAATTTTCGTCACCCTGGAGCAAATTTGAGCGGTTATGGTAATGAATCAATTATTAAGGTGTTCGTTGCAATCACCCTGTTTATCAATCCTTTTTCCATAAATAAGAAGTGAAACCAGGGTGGAAGAATATTGCCCATTTCTGTGTGCCATGTCTTAAAATCTATTTGTTCAATTTCATTCAAAATTGCATGGAGGACCATATCTATGGTCCCTCTATGCAGCTATGCACGGTAAGTGATTTTGGGGTGCGCAAAAATGGTGGAGGGGACGGGGCTAGGGGCAAAACATGATTTTTATCAAATTCACACCCTACTCACTTGAACTCCCTGCTCACTTTGAGGGACCCTAAACTTTGAAAAATTGTCTTAACTTAATTTTCTGAAAGTTGACGTGAGCACCACCACTGATTTGATTTCCTAAAAAGATCTTCGCACTAAACTCAAAATTTAAGGAATACAAGTCACCAAAAGAGGGTAATTTTGTCTTCTATTCATAGATGGCTCCCTTCTGGACTCGGCCTCTGATGAGCGACCTTGAAAGCGAGTTCCTTCTAGAAAAAGTTGGGCAACTACCTAGGACACGTGACACGTAACGGGCGGCGCTGGCGAGAACGCCCCTATCGGGGACTCCGGCGGGCCAGGCAGGCGCTGCGCGGCGCGCTGAAGGAGGCTGAAGCAGGTGGCCGGCCCTGAGCCGTTGACTCGGAAACCTATTTTACCTCTCGGTCTGACCAGCGGCCATCGGCATCGGCGGCCACTGACCACCGCGAAGATCTATCGAGCACCGAGGAGCGACCTATTTCACTCGCAATCAGGCCCACACCGACCGCGGACGCTTCGGATACTTTGTATCGTCGCTCTTCTAACGCAACGCCGTATCTCGACTCCCCTATGAGCCCCAGGAAGCATGGCTTTATACGTGAAGCAGGGCTCACGTTGAGGTAGAGATACGCTCTTATATCAGAGGCGCGATGGTATGTGCTGTAATTGATCCGCGATCGCGGGATGCGTCACCGCGCCGGCGCCGGCTTCAAGCACGTACGTACACTGAGGAAGAACGTCGTATCTACATTCGGATGTTGTCGGATTTCCACCGGAAAATCGTCGGTTCCCTCACGGAGAGACGCAACTGCATTTCAATGTTGTCAAATTTCTCCTCGCTAATTGCATTTTAACCTAGAGAATCTTGGACATTTTAAACTGGAAATTTCACTGGTTTTTTCTTCACATTCGTGCAAGGATCAGAAAAATTTTGGGGGAAAATTACACAAAAATTGAGTTGTTATAAGCAATTTTGCAACCTTGGAATGGAGTTACATTTTTTCGTCCGAGAAACGACGAAATATTTATTTTTCAGAATAATCGGACCGAGTTTAACAACAACGCACTGAGTTACATTTCGGGGAGAAATAAGTTGGGGGGTTATTTTGCGTTTAGGCTGAACGCAATTGCAATTTCACTGGTTTTTTCTCTACATTCGTGCAGGAATCAGAAAATTTTTGGGCACAAATTACAAGAATATTGAGTTATTATAATCAATTTTGCAACCTTGGAATGGAGTTACGTTTTTTTGTTCGAGAAACGACAGAATATTAATTTTTCAGAATAATCGGACCGAGTTTAACAACAACGCACTGAGTTACATTTCGGGGATATATAAGTTGGGGGGTTATTTTGCGTTTAGGCTGAACGCAATTGCGTTGATGGCTATTGAGTCGTGGGCAAAAACTCAAAGTCTGGAACAAATAATTTGGACTTAGGAAAATCCGTCAAACTTTGTTCTGGATTGTGAGTCTTGGGATAAAATTTCAAATATTTTTCTTTCGGCTTAAAATTTTTGCGCGGCTTGGTATCAATGGCGTTTTTGTACAACCTGGATCATTTGGGCTAAATTTTGGAGTAAAATACCGCTATACATATCTTGCGTATCCATAGAAAAAACCTAACTCCTTCCTACTGAGGGAAATCAAATTGAGAGTGGAGAGAAAACGGGAAAAAGTGGAAGATTAGGAATATAAAGAACAGATAGAGAAAGAAAAAAAGGCAGAAGGAGAGAAAGAGAGGAAAGAAGCGTAAGTAATGAGTTGAGTAGCAGTGGAAAAAGAAGAAGAAGATAAAAGAGTGAAGGAAAAAGGAGATATACAAGGGATATTAAAGGGGGAGAGAAGAACAAGAAGATAAGTAGAGAAGGAAGATAAAACAGATAAATAAAAGAAGAAGAAAAATACTAAATGTAGAGGTAAGAGAGAAGAAGTATAGGCGGGGAACGAAAATAAATAAGGGAAGAGGAGGAGAAAAATAAGAAGCGAAAAATTATGAGGTAGAAGGAGGGGTAAAAGTAGTAAAGACGAGTGAGAGTATGAGAATAGGAAGCAAAAGAGAATCAAATAGAGGAAGGTAGAAAAGAGGAGGAAGAAATATGAAAATTAAGATGAGGAAGAGAGGCAGACTGGGAGGAATAGCCAGTTCGCATGTGCGCATTAATAACTTATGCGTAGTTTATAAATTGAGCTTGAGATATTAGTTCCTAATTGCAAAATGTATTCCATGCCTCATTAGAATTTTCAGGTACTTTTGACTAAAACGTTGAAAAAATTCTTTGAAAAGATGGAAGGAAAAGACGATTGAATTTTCCCGCGGCTAATTAGTATTTTATCAAAGGAAATTCGGCAACGTCTGAGTGCTCATACGTCGTTCTTCTTTGAGCATTCCGGCGCAGGTACGCTCTACACGCCCGACCTTCACGCGAATGCTGACCTCCGCGGGTGCAGCCGGGAAAAAGGACGCACGGCTAAAAATTGATTTGACCCACGGGAGAGTCACGTTGATGGTGAAACTCCACGCGATGGACCATTCGCCGTGAATGTCCATCCAAACAAAATTATAGGTACTCACAGCGATTTTCGTCCAGTTGGGTCGAAAAATTTGATTTTGAGATTTCAATTAGCCAAAATTTCATTGATTGGAAATCATTCGTGAAAGGATGCTTAAACGACCGTGAGATCGGCTCAAGTTAGCTCTCATCCCCGGAAGAAGAATGGATGATTTTTTATGTTTTAATTTTTTCTCATTTGAATGTCCTAAAGTCAAAGACACATTTTTATCGTTTAGTATCAATTTGGATGAATGTTATGACTTTCATAGAGCCTGATATGGATATACCTGGACAAACATGGCTCTTGTCTTAGTATAAGAAGAATAAGAGATTTGAATGGAGAACTTTCTCTTGAGGAATAAGTCACGAGCGGTAGATTTCAAGTAATTTCTTGATGAAAGCTTCCCCGATTTTTTTCTCCGTTTGCAGTTCATTCTGTACGAATATTAAGTGACTTGTTTCTCTTCAAAAAATTAAGGAGTAGTAAAAATTTTGATAACAACATGATGAAGATACGTGGTTTCGAAGATTGGCCATCAATGTGCTGATGGAAGGCATACAATTATATTGTAATAGAGGTGCGGAAAGTTCTTCGCCATACGCAGTTTCGAGCAAGCAGAGGATCAGTCTAAGCACCATGGCATTGCGCGTTTGCAGCAATTTCCTAAAAATTATATTCAGTTGCGTTAATTTTCTCAAAAATTCAACGCGTTTGTACTAGTTTTGTAAAAATCAGAACGAAAAAATATCGAAACCCTTGCCATGTATTTTCGTAAACATCAGTGCGTTGAGCATTCGCTATTTAGAATAGCGTCGAATTTTTTATTCGTGTACCAAAAGTTTCGTTTTTGTAACCGAACTTCTCTCACCAGTTCTCTTGACCTCATATAATAAATTTGCTTTTACGAAACAAATACTTGGGATGATGTAGAACACAATGTTCACCTTTAGTTTGTGGATATGCAAATTTAATCATTGGGAAGTCGACATAGTTGTATCACGCGTTTCGCTGCATCCAACTTTTCTACTCTTGCGTTAGAGTCTCCAAATCAGCGGCAAAAAAGGTTCTCCTTCATTTTGTGGATATGCAATCCTCACCTACAGGGAAGTTAAAATAGTTGTATCATGCGTTTCGCTGCATCCAACTTTTCTTCTCTAGCGTTGAAGTCTCCGAGCCAGCGGCAAAAAAAGTTCTCCTTCAATTTGTGAATATGCAATTTCACCTACATAGAAGTCAAAATAGTTGTATCACGCATTTTGTCCCCCATTGAGCTTTCTACTATTGCGCTAAAGACTCCCAGTCGGCAAGAAAATGGCTCTTCAAAATTTATCGTGAATATGCAACTTCACCTATTAGAAAGTCGGAATAGATAGATCACGCGTTGCACCAATAGACCCCATCCAACTTTCCCTCTGCGTAATTCCTTTTGATTTCAATAAATCCAACTTTTTTTTTTTAGACGACAGAATTCCCGATATCGTGAGGACATTTTGACAGTGCTCATAATCTTTGTATCTCTGATAATATTAATATACATACAATTATTATTGGTCCAATCGCTCCCGGCTATAGGGGGATTGGAGAGTCGGGTATTAAAATCTTTTCATTTTTTTTTTGGTCGTTCTTTTGTCGAAGCGGGCCTAAGAGAGCGCGAAGCCCCTCTAGGGGTTGATCCGCGTAACAGCCGGGGGCTATACTGCCGTGCTAAGGAAGAACGCCGTATGAACCATCAGGCGATGCTAAATTTTACTTGGAGAACATGTGAATTTCCTGGTCAATTTATGAAATATTTTCCTCCCAGTTTTTCAGATAATTCAGTTCGCAATTTTTTCTGAAGATTCTGAAAATTTAAAGGAAAAATATTCATAACTTTCCTAAAAAAAAATAAACATTTTATCGAAGTAAATTTGGCAACTCTCGAATGTTCACACGGCGTTCTTCCTTAGCACGGCAGTATAGCCCCCTAGTTCTTATATTGTGTTTCCTCCTCTCACATTGAATAAGGTACCGAAAGAATGAGACAGGAATCATCGTTTTGTGGTTTCACCTTTGAATTTCGCAAGACATTTGCACCGAGTTGGAGCAAAATTCTTCAACTAGACCAATTGTCACCCCTCTGTAGTGAGGGCGTAATTCGATTTCCACGTGGGTCCTGTTTTACATATAAATCCATGCTTTCTGTGGCTCTTGAGGAAATTGACCTACGAACCTCCATCAGAGGAGCGACGAAATGACGCTGATCGTCAGTGGCGAGGCGTGAATGATCGTCTATCGACATTTCTCCAATTGAGGCCATGATAAAGAATCGATTATTAAGGTGTTTGTTGCGAACAAACTGTTTTCCGATCCTTCTCCATAGGTTTAAATGTCAGATCAATCGATGTATCGCAAAACACGCTGATCGTGAGTGTGCCTGAGTATTTTGAGACGGCTTGTGGCTAACCGCGCTCCATTTTTGTGATTGGCATGGCATAGAGTGAGATCACACAATAGGTTCGAATATACAATCTCACATTCTCACCTAATTCCCACCGTCAAAACTTCTCACGAAACACGGTTTAAGAGGACGAGGGCATCCTCATAAAACGCCCGATCACATCTACGAAATATACTTAGATATAGTTTAGAAAAACCGTCACATTTGTGTTCGGTGTTTCAAAATCTCATCTGCCTTTTTTTTGGAGGAGAACCAGGGAAAATTTGTGTTTGAAATTTCGTGGAGATAACCCTCGTAAAATTGCAAAAATATATCAATGAGCTGAATTTGCCGCACTACACTCGGTGAAGTCTAATTGAGCGGCTTGGAGGACAAGGCGCATAAGTGAGGTTTTTTTATACTTGAGATATTAATGATTTCAAGTGAGAACAGTCCCAATGCATATTCTGTGAAAAATTCGCTCCCAAAATCCAATTTTTTAGCATCGAAAAGTCAGTTTGAACCTCCTCTCCACCATGAGGATCCATGTAATTTCAAAACTTCAAACACGTTTTTCTCTACTTAGCAAATACTCGTCACCTTCCGGCCAAGTATCACAAGCGCCATGTGACATTTCAAAATTTCCGCCGCCATTTCATTTCTTTACAGAGAAATTGTTGGTTGAAAATTTCGCTGAATTTCATCGGCAGCGCGAAGAAAATACAGTGACATTTTCGGAAAACTTCGTTGAACAACTTCCATGTAAAAACATAACATGACGGCGGAAATTTTTGAACGTCGGATGGAGCTTGAGATACTTTGGTCGGAAAGTGACGAGCTGCACACATGCGCCTTCTCCTCCATCCAAGTTCTTAACTCAAAAACATTGACTTGAAATCGTGACATCTGATTGTGATACCACTATTCGACCTTGTGGGAGCTCGTATTGCCTACATTAAAAATTGAAGGGGACAGCTGTATCTGCCGGTGATAGATGCTGAAAAAGTGCGTTACGTAATTGGACGTATTTCTGCCTAACGGCATTATGTGCATTAAGACATGAGCCCTGAGACTCATATGAATATGTGCATAAAAGGGCTCACGTCATATTGCACATAGTTCTGTTTGATAGAAATACGTCTAATTTACGAACGTTCACTGAGGAATGGATCTCCAAGCGTCCGTTCTCTCTGCGTATGAATGTACATACACAGCTTTTATCACGCGCCACTGACCTATCATCAATAATTAACAGTTCTTCGTGTATGCCCCATCGTTCTCTCGAAGCTGAGGATTTCTTGGCAAAAAGCGTGATGAAAACGGCCGTAATTGGGCCCATAACTTTATCCTCGTAGAGTACTCCTGTCACACGTCCGTCAACCCAACATCGACAACCTGGACGGCTACTTTTGCATCTTAATTCGTTGTGCAATAGGAGCAACGATGCCAAATTTCACGAAAATTCAATTCTACACCACCGTGCTAAGAAATAAAAAACCACAGTTTGAAGATTCGGGCGCTGCTAAATACATTAAGAAAAAATATTGTTTTTTTAGAAAAGGTGTGAATATTTTTGTTCAAAATTACAGGTGCTTCAGAAAACTAAGACGAGAGAATAATTCGGTGAAACAATTTTCAGAGAAAAACATACAATTTTTTTCTTTTTCTTAAAAAAAGGCGGTTTCGCCCATCAAAAATCTGGCAATATCTGAAAGTTTTTGTGGCGATTTCAGAAGCCAGTCGGTACAGAAAATGAAAAAAAAATGTAGGACTTTAAATATTGAATATTATTTTACGAACAAAACATTATATTGCACGAAACATTTGTAAAAAAAACTACAAAATATTGGAAATTTTCAACAAGTATTCTCTGAAATTTCACGGGTCTCAGAAGTTTATGGAATTTTTGACATTTTTTTCAGGGGCTAGGTGTGCAACCCACACTCAAATGCAAGATACCTTGATCTTTATAACCTAGTTCTCAATAAAAATGTCTTATATTTCGTAGGTTTCTAAAATTTCCGGAGATATTCGAAGAGAAATTGAATGAAATTTTGCCACCGTGGGACGGATGCGGGGTTGTCACATCTCCCGCGTATCTCGGGTTGATACGTTACGAGACAATGGGCAGGGGAGAGAAAGGGCAAATGGAATTATGAGTCTGTGCAAGTTAATCGAAGCGCGATCGGAGTCGTAGCTCATTTTTTACGTCTCAGTTTCAGTAGCCGGGACCGATGGGGAGCACGCCCCTTTTGGCACGCGTCGCCTCAATTAGGCTACTTGCATCCGATCAACCATCGACCCAACGACCCGTGCCCGGTCCATTAATGCCATCCTCCATGCAAACCCCACGCACAATGGATCCAGTCAATAGGACTGCCGTGATAGCGAAGAGAGCCGTTAGTGCAAAATTTTCGAAATCGAGTTTTATTCAAAATTCGTCTAAACTCTTTTAGATGAAATTACTGAGACAGCTAAAACAGCAAAATGCATCCTACTTTAATGAAAACGAGACGTATGAGAAAGCCGTAAGTGCACAAAAAATGACATAGTTTTTTTCAAGACAGCCGCAGGTGCATGAGAGCCAATAAAAACAGTGCTTTCCAGTAAAGTGCCGCCCTCTTCTGCCGATTTCTAACCTGAATATGTGTTTGTTGTGCGTCCAAAACGCAACCACGAAAGCATGCAAAAGATAGCACTTACGGCTGTCTTGCCTAACAATAACCTTGCATGAAAATGAAAAATACCCTTTTTATGTAATGGAAATAAAGTCGGTCGATTTTTAATCATCCATACGATTTCTAGGAGTCTTACGGACGATTAGTGGCAATTTGACAAAAAACGGAGTCTTCTTTCAATAAAATGTTCCGGTCAGAAGCTTCTGAGCCCGTTTTCTCAGAACTTCATTTTTGCACTTACGGCTATCTTCGCTATCACGGCAGAGGAGAGGTCGGACAAAATTTGGAAACTTTAAACACTTATAACTCCGATTACACAAAATTTTGATGTGTATGAAAAGTAGCTTCATGGGTTTTCTCGCGGTGAAATTTTCTTCAGGTAGCACTCTTCAAAATTTTAAAATGTGAATAAATAAACATCAAATTATGCAGTTTTAGTCAAGAATTTCATGTCCGATCTCTCTAATTGACTCGACCCACTGTGCGACGCCACGACTCCGGTGCCAAGCTTTTTCCTCCAGATAGCGCCACCGCTCAACTTTCGACTTTTCACTCTTAATGGACCACTCAGGATCGTATTCAATGTCGCTCTTTGAACAGGTCCTTTCGGACATTTTTAAATTTGACAAAGTAGAAGCGGACATTTTGAAACACCGCAAAACAGGAGGTGAGGAATTCCGCACTTTAGCCGTCGAATTGGTTGTTGAAACTACTACGATACCGTGCTAAGGAAAACCGTATGAGTCTTCGGAACAAGATAATTGATGAACATGGATTTCCCCAATCTGCCGTGCTAAGGAAAAAACGCCGTATGAACATTGGAGAGTTGCCAAATTTCCTCCGATAATATATTTATTTTTGAGGAAAGCTATGAGTACTTTTCCTTCAAATTATCAGGAGCTTTAGTTGAAATTGCAAGGAAAATTATCTGAAAAATTGGAGGAAAACTATTCACAAATTTTCCCGAAAGTTTGCGATTTACCAAAGGATATTTGGCAACGCCTGAAGGTTCATACTTCGTTTTTCCTTAGCACGGCATCAATGATGACTGATGATCATTAAATTCCCCAATGATGATTGATAAATGTCTTGGTGAGAACATTTCTGGGCGAATTTTTGCAAATTAGAAGAGGTGAGCCATATCAATCGCTCGATTTTTTAGTTGGGTAATCTGAGCGTTGAATTCCAAAAATAACTTCTACATTATTGGGAAAATTGCATTATGTAGTGTCTCCATAATATATTGACTTGCAAGTTTCATGGTCGTTCTGTATAAACAGCTTCTTTCCATAGGAGGCCAAATTTGATTTACATCACTGTCATCAAAGGAGGTTTAACAAGATAACACTTTTATGGCAAGAGCAGAGCAGATACCTCTGCGGTAATCAACAATGTACCACCACCACGGCTTACGGAATCGGAGATATCCTGTTTGAAAATTACCAGGATATATTCATGAGATCATTCAATTTATTTCTTTTCCTGATTCAGCCACAACCGCTCCGTTGTGCCGATCTCAAGGAGTCGTTCACCCGCTATTGTTCCCTTGATCACACATCTCGACTCGATTTTGCGAATTCAATTTGTACTCGGCAAAGTTCTATCGAGCGACTTTTTGATCACTCACCTTAATTTTATCTCCTTCCCGCTGAACGATATTCACAGGGTGCCACTACGGTGAACTTTTGGATGTTATTCCGGAGGTATCTTTCTTGTGTTCCATCTCTGCCGGAATCAATAAAAATACGTTTGTCTTATTCATCTATGATAATCCTTGGATATGTGAGTGAGTTCATCGTCGTTTTCCTTACGAAAGAACGCAACTATATTTCAATGCTGCCGACTTTCGTCGCATAAGAATTGTATTTTTACGTAGAAAATCTTGGATATTTCTGACTGAAAATTTCACTGATTTTTCCTCCAAGTTCATGCAAAAGTTAGAAACATTTTGAATGAAAATTGGAGGGGCACGTTTTTGTAAAATGAATTAATTTCCCCTTGAATACATGTGTTTTAGCAGATTAGGTTATTTCGTCTTAATTTCTTCTATAGTAATTAGTTTTAGAAACCACGGATATCCTCGTGCTCAGTTCTTTCAGTAATTTCATTTTACAAATGAAATTTACAAAATATCGGACACTTGAAAATTCCCCATCCGCAACGTTGCAGAGTTCCATTTAAGTAGCTTTTTCTAGAAACTATGTTTTTCGAACGGCACACTTTCCGTCACATTCACATCTATAATTTGACACTTCTGGGTACTAACTGTCGCAATTTACTGTATCAATTACTCAAATTTGATTTTTCAAGGAGTTTGGTCCCTTTCCCTATGGTTTACCCTTATCATTGGCGGATCCAGCAAAGTGGCAACATTGTTTTTCTCCATTATAACCTGTGGAAATGTATCGATTCTTGGAGGGGCCAGGTGCTCCGATAAGAATAGATTATCTAACATAGGTTCAAAGGCAGGGAATCCGGTGCTGCCGTTTTGCTGGACCCGTCTCTGATCCATCTTTATGTATGAGTATTTTTTCGGGTGGAGGTGACCAAAAACCTAGGTGAATCTAGGGTGATATTTCAGGATGAAAATGACACTGTTTTCTTTCCAAAGCTGAACTTTGAAAATCAAGCAGCGTAGGAGTGATTCTTCGAATTCCCCCTGATGAATGTCTCTGAAAGGTCTGTATTTCAGGCATGGTATCTCCAGGCAAGACATCACCGCGGACCTTTGAGTCAAAGGGGGAGGACATTAATATGCTGAATTCCTCCCCTCAACATCCGGTTATACTGCCGTGCTAAGGAACAACGCTGTATGAACATTCGAGAGTTGCCAAATTTTCTCAGATAAAATATTAATTTTCGAGGAAAGCTATGAATATTTTTCCTTGAAATTTTCAGGAACTTTAGTTTAAATTGCGAACAAAATTATCTGAAAAATTGAAGAAGAAATATTTACACATTTTTCCAAAAGTTTGAGATTTACCAAAGGACATTTGGCAACGTCTGAAGGTTCATACGGCGTTTCTCCTTGGCACGGCAGTATAGTTCCGTGATCGCATCGTTTTGACCTCTGTATAGTCTATACTAAGACTCTAAACCGTCCGTATGTAGACTTTAACGTGGAACCTGGTCTACAGAGCCATAGATTCCTTGTTATATCTTATTTTTTCAGAATGGCTAATCATCACAATTGGACGTATTTATGCTAAAAGGAACTATGTGCATACGGGTTGCGAGAGACATAGTTCCTTTTAGCATAAATACGTCCAATTATAAAAACAATAGTCGTTTCCCAGAGGAAGAAACATAACTCCATTCCAAAGGTGCAAAGTTGGCTCCAAGTCATTCGATTTTTTACAAGAATGTATATGTATAATTTTTGTCTGAACTTTGTCTCATTTTTGCGCAATATAGAAGAAAAAATCAGTGGAATTCGAGCAATCACGCCCAGGATTTTCTTGGTGAAAATGCGATTGGCGAGGGGAAATTAGGCAACATTGAAATGTCGTTATGCTCTCTCGCGAGGGAGACAACGAAATGTGTGATTTTTCTTAGCTCATTCAAGAGTATCATTCGCTCCGAGGAATAATCTCGAAGGATTTAGGAACACCCTGTAAATGTACCTTTGGCATCGTAAAAAAAAATAAAAAGCTTACTGGTTTCTTTGATGTCATTGAACGTGTCATTCTCGGCGTAATAAATTCTTATCTCATACTTCATCTTATTGTTCGTTCTTTACCCTTTTTGAACTCCTCATCATTTTATGAACGCGTATCATCATATCTTATTGAGGCGCCGACCAGACCAGTCGCAGACGATCTTGCATTGATTGAATCCTGGAAAACTTTTTGAGGGGGCTTCACTCGGTAGACGGATATTGCGAGTGTCGCGCGGAAATTCTAAATTTGGTACAACGCTATCATATATTCTACTTTTTTGGCTGAGAACATGAAGATCCGTTAGTCTTATAATCAGACATTTTGACTGATATGAACATTCATCGGTAACACGAAATTCTAGGCTAAATCATCTGGAGGATTCGAGGACATCCCTTCCCAACGATCTAACTTTTGTGTTCATAATTTCGCTTCCCTCCATTAATTCCCAATAATTGTTACCTAACGTTACAAGACGTTACATGTACGCATGTAATTGAACAATTTTTCCTCCGTTTCAACCGACTGTTGCGACACCGAAAAAAAAGTGAAGTTGATTTAACATTCTGGATGTGAAAAAAATGTGCGAGAACATTCAAATACTGAATTAACCGCTAACAGCAGTTACTTTAGTATTGTCAAGATGATGGAAAACTAACTGCTGTGGCGGGTAATTCAGTATATTGTGAGTTCTCACTCACTTTTTTTACATCCAGATTGTTAAATCAACTTCACTGTTTTTCGGTAGAGCAAACTGGACACTGTAAAAGGAGGGGGTGGAATGGGTCTGTGATTTACAAATCGAAGCAGTGACGAAGCGTGAATAATCGATAATCGTTATTTCTCCATTTGAAGTTATGGCAAATAATCGATTATTAAGGTGTTCGAAACGAACGCCCTGTTTATCGATCCTTTTTGCGCTGATTCTAACGAAAACAACATAATATACACAATCTCACGTGCAAATTTTGTGCGGAGGTAATCATCTTTATTGCGCGAAATTTGCACTCACGCCTACAAACCTAAAGGGCTACCTCACGCATTGCGCAATGCTGGAAGTGTCCCTTTAGGTTTGTAGGCGTCAGTGCGCGTTTCGAGCTGGCAGCGGCAGCACGCCGCTCCGCAGCAGTACAACGAAGGGGCTGCGCCCTGCGCCCACTGACAGCTTCGCAGTCCGATACCCCCTCAAACTGCCTCGTGCCTCAGGGGTTAAGCGTTATGCGTTACTCTTATAAATTTATATTAAAGAGTAAATTATTGTGATTTAAATCAATTTACGACTCGTTCAACACGAGAAATTTCGATTGCAAGAAACACGATACACGCATTTTACCACCATGCCGCGAGTAAGATACAGTTATGTGTCTGTTTACAATGAACCATCGAACTGCGGTATACTGCCGTTCTAAGGAAGAATGCCGTATGAACATTCCAGAGTTGCCAGATTTCCTTCAATAAAATGTTCATTTTTTAGAAAAGTCATGAAAATTATTCCTTGGAATTTTCGGGAACTTTAGGTGAAATTGCAAACGAAGTTATCTGAAAAATTGGACGAAAAATATTCACAAGTTTACCAGAAAATTCGTGTTTTATAAATGGAAATTTGGCAACGCCTGAAGGTTCATACGGCATTTTTCCTTGGTGCGGCAGTATAAAACGGGTGACGTTTCCACTAAATCAGTCGATAACGAGCAAAATTAGCGACAACTTTAAGCGTCTGATTGCTCCTCCTCGAATTAATGTCGTATCTCCTCTGGCGTATTGTCGTGTCTCAATTTATGAGTGAACTCTATTCTCCGTATAACTCTATGCTTTCTGGGGCTTATGTCAAAACAGCAATACGTCCTTTCGTCAGAGAGGCAACGCTTTATCAGATAAAAACCACTAGATACGCGTTTATCTCATCAGTCAGTCGTGTTAGAAAACGCCCACTCGTACGAACAGTAAAACGGGCCGTTAGCGCCCCTCCGACAGAGGAAAGCAATCAGAGCTCTAAATTAATTCCGAAGGGCGAGGATGCCAAAACCGCGCATCGACCTGCAGGACGTCAAATTGAGTTACGCGGTTCTGGCCGAGGAGGACGTACGGTGAGGTGTAAAGAGCCCACATTACCGGGCGATGTTAGTCAATAAAACCTTCACTTTTACGCACAGCGAGTTTAGTTTAATGACGCGCGAAATCGCCTCGTTGCCGCAGTGCGCGCGATTCGCCTCCCGCGACGCGCGAGTTGCTCGGACTCTCGGGCTTTTCAGCGCGATCTTGCGGCTGCCACTGGAGATCCTCCCGCGGAACGGACAGCCGGAAAGGTCAGGGTCGCGCCAAGTTTATTGAGGGGTTCCCGAATTTTTTTCGCGCCTGCAGTTTGGTGCTGATTCGACTGAAGGCATTTTGACTGCATTTTGCGATGGGTCAGTTGCGCTAATCCGTAATGATACAGTGTGTTAGATTGTGTAAGTCGAAAATTAATTGACAGCGTATTCGACGTCATGACCAAACAGCTTTGGTGTGGTCATGCTGACAGGGTGGCGTAAAGAGGCTGCAAAAGAAGATGCTTGATTGGGTTCCTCCTGGGGGGAGACAAATGGGGTGCCTAGTCAAAGGGTGGCGGAAGGGGTTTTAAATGAAATGAGGGAGTGCCAACTCACCGAAGGGTTGTGGGAGGATCGGGTGCTGTGGTGGTCAAGCGTTGCAGAGCACCAGAGAGCACAATGAAAGCGACTCTTATGTATGTAGTTGCGCATAAAAATTTACAAGCTACGTGAATCAAAGTTACAATTAATTTCTTTCAATTTATTTTATGAGTTTCTGATATGAATTCGTGAGCTCTGTTTTGGCAACCTGGTATCTGAGTGAGCAAACCTGGTCAATACGAATTTGTTATATTAAGGGAGCTATGGATAAAACTAACAGAAAAAGGATAATTCTCGGCGAAAATACCCATCAAATTTTGTTTAGAAATTATTCCAAAATCTGGAGATCAGAAAATCCATGAAGGCCTGAAATTCGTTGACCAATTAAATAACGGCACTTTTTTTGTAGTAAAATGATTAAGACGCAATAATTCACTACAGAGGCATTTTTTTCGGGTGCAACAACTAACGAAAACTCCAATGCATTTCTGAAGAGGTGAGAAAAGCAAAAGTGCCTTCAATTTTGAACATGCAACACGCACATCCACGGAACACGAATAGTTCCATGAAGGCGCCCCAACCAACTCACGATCAGTGTAGTATTCGTAGGTCGAGATGAACACCAAGTTGAATCAGTCATTCTAAAAGTGACTTACGGGCAGAAATTACAATACCAGGAAAACAGTAAAAATGTTTTATCGATCCGTTCTAATTGTCAGAGCTTTAAAATATTGAAGCGATGAATAGACTCATCACATAATTATATGATGTAAGGTTTTAAACGAGTCGATTATTGCAGAAACACTGTTTCTAATTTTTTCTCTTGTCTTCATCTTTGGCGCTTAAGTCTAATTGCGAATGACCGATTCAATTATTAGCCCTGGATACTTTGACTTCTTGCCGCTAACTAGTAATCCTCTACCTTTATATGTACTCTGTTATTTGAGTCCAACAACGAACGACAACTCTCATGTATTTCTGAGAAGGTGAGAAAAGCGAAAGTGCCCTCAATTGGTACACGGACTTTATGTTAACTTTTTTTACGTCCACAGACTTTTCGTCCACAATTTTTACGTTCACAGTTCTAAAGCCCACACTATTGTTAAGTCCATTACTTAAACGTCCACTAAGTTAAGTCCACAAATGTAAAGTCCACTAAAATCAAATTCAAGCGTCATATTTTAGTCCGTGTGTAAAATTATATTGAAAATATCGAAATGAGAAAATTAAGAGAGAATGAGGTGTTATTATCGTAACTCACATTTTAAATGACATTTTAATTTCTTCTTTTGATTCATCTTTTCAAATTGTCTTTGGTAAGTACTTGGTTTCATTTCTATCCTTGAAATTTCCGATATAAAATATGCCTTAAATGCACATTCTTTTTTTAATAAAATTGCTTACTTCATTTTAAAAACATTTACATTTTTAAAACGTGGTAAATATTTGTAAAACCTTTTCCAAGCAATGGCATCGATATGAATCTCAATGAGCCGTAGTTGTGATGAAAGAAACTATACAAAAATTAATAAAAGAGGAAAAAAACTAAGAAGCACGCAATTTTTTGTTTTTAACTTATTTGTACATCGACCTTCTCGAGTCAAATAAGTCCAATTTTGAGCATTTAGTTGCGCGTATACCTCGCTGCAGCACAATAAAAGCACAAAATGTAAAATAAAGAATTAAAGTGCTTTGAAAATCATTAAATTTGACACGGAACCACTATTATATTTACAAAAAACACACATTATATTAATATTCTCCTTTGATAAAGTGATACATATTTTTTCCCATCAATTTAAATTATTTTCAATCAATGCAGAGAGTGCAAACATTTCAAAATCATGAGTTGAAAAATGCTGACTCCGCGAGTTTAAATATTAGAGCCTAACACAGAGCGGAGCGGCATGTTAGCAGCGCAGAACGCGCACTGGCTCCTACAAACCTAACGGGATACTTCACGCATTGCGCAACGCGTGAAGTATCCCGTTAGGTTTGTAGGCGCCTATGCACGTATCACGCTGGTTGCCTGCCGCGCCGCAACGCTTTAAGCAACTATTTCGCGTCAGAGGCGTTGCACAGTATCCTACAAGATTGAAGGCGCACGAAATAACTAGTTAAAGAGGACTTTCAATTTTGACTGCATCTGTTACTGAAAAATGTTTAATTTGGCATTGGAGCGTTTCCGAAGCTCCCGCTTTGGTTTTCATCTTATCATATCCGCACAGTGTACACATAAACATATGTTTTTATCTGCTCTTAGAGTATGTTCTCTTTCATGACTTGATTCATGAATGAAATGTTTTTAAGAATGAAGGAACTCTTTACCTCCCTTAAGTTATAAATCTATTATTTATCTAATTTTCGTATATACTCCCATTTTCAAAATTCTCTGTAAGAGAGACGTTAATAGCCTGTGACGTTGAACGTCTTAAAATATACTAACTAACTAACTAACTAGTAGCAGTATGCATTTATTTTTGAGGTGGTTCCTGTCATTTAAATGAACGAAAAAAATGTGGACAAAACATTCCCACAATTTGGACAATTTTGGACATATTCATGGTTGGACATTAAATCATGTGGACTTAATAAATACTGGACTTAACGTTTAGTGGACATAAATAGCGGTGGACATTTATTTAATGGACGAAAGGTAGGTGGACATAAATTCCTGGAAGCCCTCAATTTTAAATAAGCAACACGCACATCCATGGAACACGAATAGTTGTATCAAGGCGCTACAGTCTAGACTTAGTATGGTGGAAATCCCTGCAATTCACGAGCGGGAAGTTTGAATTGAAGCATCGAATACAGTTAATATCTTTGTTGGGAGTTGCTAGAAAAGCTAGGAATTTGAGAGGCTCTCAGTTTTTGCAAATCTATGACCTTAAACCATCAAAATACGACTCTCGATAAAAGAAAACACTCTTATTGATTGGGGTTCCATTGCTAAGAAGTCCAGATGGGACGCTACCACTTTAGTAATCAAAACAACTAAATTTTTCTCAGTGTTGCATTTGAATTCGAGGCGCTCAATCCTCAAGGGTATCGCCAGCGGGGCTGGTCGAAAACGAAAATCACGCGAAAAAAAAACCCCCGAGTTTCTTTATTCATGGGCTCTCAACAACAAGGCATCAACCCCTCCCCCCCCTCCACCACCACCACCCTCCACAGGAGATCTGGATTTCCTCCGCATTAAACAATCATACAACCGGAAAAGAGCGCTTTTACCCGCCGCGGAGCCCAGATTGTAAGTGACACTTCCGTCGTTGCCGGCTCTTGCGATTAAATCCCCGATGGACTATTCTGCCGTGCTAAGGAAGAACGCCGTATGAACATTCGTGAGTTGCCAAATTTTCTGCGATAAAACATGTGTTTTTGACGAAATGTATGCATATTTGTACTTGAAATGTTCAGACATTTAGATTAAACTGCGTAAAACAATGAGTGAACATTTTGGAAACAAATATTCACAATTTTCTCAGTAAATTCGATTTTTATTGGAGGAAATTTGGCAACGTCTGAAGGTTCATACGGCGTTTTTCCTTGGCACGGCAGTATTAGAATAGGTCGTCGCCCCTCTAACGTAAAAGCGTAACTTACTTTCCGCGTGAGCTCTGGTTTACATATAAAAATCCTTACATATATCTTCCTGGGGCTCCTGCTGAAATCGAGTTACAAACTCACGCCATTAAGAGCGATTTTGTTCGTTTTTTGCTCGATAAGCTGCTCATCAATCATCATTAGGACGTATTTATGCATATAAAAGGGACTATGTTTCATGGAAATCCTATGCACATACAAGCATGAATGCGTCAAAGGGGAAAAGTAACCTTTTGCATCCCCCATTGCTTGAATCGTTACTGCGAGGTCTCGAAAATATTCGTCTCTCGGCGACTTTAGTAGATCGTATTCGATAGCGGTTCGATATATCTTTTGGTTAAGGATTTCCGTTAATTAGTCTATTACTTATCTGCTTTTTTCATCACAACCAACCGCCTGCGCCCTCGCCGAAAGGATCGCTTCATTTTCGCGTTACCTTTTGCTTTGTCCGTCAATTTCAATAATCAGCTCGCTGATGTTCCGTTCCCCTTTGCAAAAGCCGAGGGATGCTGCTCAGTTCGGCAAGCGCTCGCCAAGAATCGATCAAGAGCGAAGGAAGCTGTAAAAATTTCAGCGGTTCTTTCCGATCGGGGAGCCTCCGTCTTGACGAAGTGACTCGTACGGTAACTCCAAGTGACAAACGGCGTTGCCCAACTCCACCGAAAAACGTTATTTTTCGATCGGTTAACGTAGAGAAACTTACCAAAATCCCAGCCTCGTCAGATTTCTCCCGAAACAGAACGAATTTTCCGAGAAACCCGTGCGAATTCTGTGTTGAATCTTTCTGAGACTTTAATTCGTGACTCAATCTAGCGTACGTGAGAATTTTAATCAGGAGTATTCACCACCGATCGGAGGAATTATTATTTTATTTGGCGGAATTTGGCAACATTCAAATGTCCGTGCGTCGTTTTACCGGTATTCTGAAGTGAGGTGGTGAGTAATGTTCGCAGCGACTTGCGCCCCAACCCATGCGGCTCGTGTCGGTACCCTCGGAATCCGTGAGGAATACATGCCAACCCCAGGTAGAACATGTAACGTCTAGAGCGCTCATGCGTGACGGCGTGACGTGACGGCGTGACGTGACGGACGTTCAACGTAAGCGAGAGAGATCTACCCTCGACTTGCGTTCTTTATCATCGTTCCTGCCGTGTTGAGGAAGGGATCAGTATCTGCGGGGTCGCTTTTTGAGGAAATCGACGGAGCAACTTTCACTGGCAAAAATTTCGTCGATCGGACTGTCATGGTGCACTGACAAAATATTCGGGAAAAGTTTCCACTTAAGAAAAAAAATTTCTTTGGTGTTTCGATGTTGCTTTGACCAAATCGACGATGAAATTCCCAAACCACGTATGACCTCCGACCTAAATATCACAGGCACCATGCGGCGTCTCAAAATTTCCGCCGCAATTTCATTTTTTACGTAGAATTGAATTTTTTGCGTAGAATCATTAATTGTTGGTTGAATCTATTTGAAAATTTCACTGAACTTCATCGGCGGCAAAAATACTCCGTGAAATTTTCGGACAACCTCGTTGAACAATGTACGAACAACAAAACAATGTACCAAATAAAATGGCGGCGGAAATTTGAAACATCGCATGGCTTTTGTGATACTTTGGCCGGAAAGTGACGGTATCTCGTTTGCGGCGTTTAAATATCTCCACTCCCACTATTCTCTTTTTTGAGAGCAAGTAGGTAAACATTATTGCGTAAAGTTTTCACAGACATTTCTTGGCACCGAGCAGAAAAATCGCGAAATTTTTAAAGAATGAACGTTGAGTTGTTTTTCTTTCAAAAATAAAGTACGACAGGAAGTTTGCAACGTCACAAACCGAGATACAAGGGTTTGGAAGTTTCACGTCGAAATGTAACAAAATGTTTTTAAATCTGCATTATGTTATATTACATTATGCTAATATATGAGGACTTATATGTAACAATAACGGATGTGCAAAATGACCTTCTCGAAACACGCCCAAAAAACTGTTTTGGTATAGAGAAAATTTTGAGAAGATACTTGAGATGTGATCTTCGAGATCTGTGCTTTATGCCAAAGCCAAGCGTATTAAATTTTTTTGGGACCAAAACATCTTTTTAAGCGTGTTTTGAAAAGGTAATTTTTTCATCCGTCACTGTTACATATAAGGCCTCATATGTTGCTGTACCCATACGCTATTCAAAAAGTTGTGTGACGAATTTTAATGTTACAGCAGTAACTTGTTTGCCAATTTGCTCTCAAAACTATTCACAAGGCTTATATCTCTTCTGCGCACTCTCATTGGTTGTCTCTGGGAAATCTAGGATCTACATGGGGGAGTCATAGTACCGTCTACGAACATACTTCTCTCTCTGCACACCTCTGTCTGAAGTGTGGCGGCGCAAGCCGCGCTGCAAGAATGCTAGGTGCAATCGCGCCTGCCGCGGTAAGTCTAGCCAATGGTAAGAGTCCTTACTCGGGCGCTCGAACCCTCGGCTTTGAGCGATGCTCGAACTTCCGCAAGTTCGACAGACGGAGTAAACTCCCAATTGTATATAGTTCCGTCTTGACCTGTTCAATAAAGTTTTTTTTTATTCATCTGCATGATTTTCGCGGACATGGCCTCTTGCAATCGAAGTTAACATACCGGTCACCATCATAATCACGTCTCTCGCTTGGTCAAAACAATTGTTTGCTAATTGTAATTTTTAATTGACAACGATGTCGTTTTTAAAGATTATAATGAATTAAAAACTTTAATACGAGTTGGGCTCGGAGTCAGAGCCACCTATAGGAAATGCGTTCGAAGCTCTGTTTCAGCAGAGTACTGATACTGATACTTTATCAGTAGGAGCAGCGTGTTTGATTCACCAGCTGATAGAACGGTTGTAGACATACAAGGTGTCCCAAAAGTCCGGTCCAACTCCTCTGAAATTTTATCTCATTCATATTTTGAAACGAAACTTTGGGCATGTTCGTGGTTCAATGTAAGCTACTTTTGGGGCCCCCAGCATTTTCGGCGCCCCCCCCCCCCTGGAGGCTACAGACCCTAACTTATTTTTCAAATGGCAACCCCCCTTTTGTGATACTTCAACCGAAGGAAGATAAAAAAAAAAATAATATTTTTCGCGCGAACCGCATGTCGCCTATTTGATTTTTTAAAAATGGTGGCCGGTCAAAGTTTACAAACCAAAATCTCCTAAAATTCGTGTGAAACTAGATGTCAGAGGGTTTTTTCGGCACGAGAAAACCAAATTCAGTATTACTTTTTCCAGAGTGAAGAATCCATTTTTATCAACATGCCGGTTAACAAACTACAGGTTTCTAAATTTTTTCCTCGTAAATTTGCAGCAAAGCTGATAACCGAAGATTATTTAGTACGAGAAACTTGAATCCGGTGTTGGTTTTTCAAAACGCCCGTGTTTTTCAAAATGACGGCCAATGATGAAATACAAGCATTTGATCCTTTTTTGTCAGCAATTTTCCTTGAAAACTAATGTCGAAGTTGGGTTTTTCGTGCCTAAAAAACCCCTAGGTGCCAAGTTTCGCCAATACCTTTTTTGATATGCTTTTTTGTCGAAACGGGCCCTGGAGAGCGCGAAGCGCCCTCTGGGGGTTGGGCCGTGTAGCGGCTAGGGGGCATAGCGTATAGCCCCCAAGGAGTGTTATGCCTCTCGCATGTAACAGACTTATTCTTTTGAAAATTCTATTTTCATGTGAGAGATTTGGCATCGGCAGAATGTTCATACGTCGTTTCTTTCTTAGTGCCGCGGCTCCGCCGCACAAAAACCAGATTGCACAGATGAGTTTTGATCGAACTCTGTCAATCGGAGCTCCTCAAATGGTGCAGCCGATTGCGGGGCGGCCATGGGAAGACGGACGAACGAGACCGCAGTTCGAAACGTCCACAAACACACAGACACACATGTACAACAGATGTATAATAGATGCATAGCCCTGATTAATTACTTACCGTAACTCTCTTAGCGTATGTACGTGATAGAATTTTATAATGGTTCATACCGTCTAACGTTGCCTTGTCGTCTTTGAATGAGCGTTTGTGCCGAGAGGTTGGAAACATTGAATATTTCAATGAAATCTGGAATATTTTCCTGACGTGATAACATTTTGCTCTCATGATTACATACATATCAGTTGCGCTGGTCATAGATTTGTGTTGTGTTTTGATGGTTTACGCCCGTAGATTAGCAAAAATAATATCCAAATCTGTTCAAAGGCCAAGTTTATGCGACCAATATTAACAGAGGACCGCTCGTGGTAATACACGGTGAGTGACGTCATCCACCGCGATAGTGCACACAATGGTTTTCCAACCTTGGTTTCATGCGTATTTTACATCGAGCAACTAGTGCAAATGTAGGTCTCACTGATTGGTGAGACCAGGGTGGAAAAATCCATGGTATGAACAAACGTGGTGGATTAACGCCATGTGCCATATTTTTCGATAAGCAATACTCCAGTAATATTGATCATAGAAACTTGGCATTTGAGCATATTTGATTATATTGCAGATCTATAAGCTTATACAACCAGAACGCGATTCTGTATGACTGGCACAACTAACCCATTCGCACGAAGAAGAAACTTTTTTTAAAGAATAAAACAGTTGTTTCCAGTAAAATGTTGGCGGCAAGGAGTGAGGGGGAGATCAGAAGGTGTCATTTGCCTGGTGATCTATGGAAGGAGCGATTCCAATGGCGATTGAGAGTCGCAGAGCACTCTAGTGCGCTGGGATAGTCGCTTGATGTGTACGTATAAAAGAGTAGGGTGACGTAAAATAAAGTTAGGGTAGCTCTGGCTGAATTTGTCGATTCGGTGGTGGCTTGACTTTCGATGGAAACTGCCCTCATTGCAAGCTGAGACAACATGCTTATTTTGAGATCCCGAGATAAAGAGGAGATCAAAATATTATTCGGAAAATTGAACTTCATCGGCACAATAAGTAACACTGGAATTATATTACTCTATAAGAAATAAATAAAGAGATATTAGTTAGTGTCGAATGCGACGAACACAATCCAAAAGAGTGGTGTCAATGAGGACCGTTTCTAGGCCCACCCTGAATTGTCTCAACTATGCGATATTTGCGAATGCGTCATGGTTTGATCATGTTTTGTCTCTTTTTAGGTCTAATACCGGCGGGGCTGATTTTGACGAAAAATGCGGATTTGGTGAATTCGCGTTCGAATGCCAAAAAGAGGGATTTCTCACCCAAATCAGCCCCCAGACCCGTGTTATAGGCTTGCAGCTGATATTAGACCCTAAAAGAAACCACAAATGTCTAAATCATGATGCTTTTCATAAAACGTGAGCGCTCAATGAACAATAAAAAAACGTAGAGTTGAGGAAATGCAGCTTGAGTGGACCGAAAAACGGCCCTTATCAATACCCTCCCTTTTATTTTAACTCCTGGACGCAACTATTCGGGCTCAATGGATGTCCGTGTTGCATACGCATGGAAATGAAGGCGTTTTAACTGTCCAGGCCAGTCCAGACAATCTCACCATTGGCGGCGCGGCCGCGGCGCGGCGCCAACAGCGGGCTCTACTACGAGGATCCAAAATGGCAAAGCGCTTTCAATTCTTGGTCTACACGAGTTAGGATACTTAATGACGAGTCGGTAAAATATATTGTTTCCGAGGTCCTTTTATCAGTGCAGCCGTGCTAAGAAAAAACGCCCTATGAATATTCGAGAGTTGCCAAATTTCCTTCGATAAAATGTCCATTTTTGAGGAAAGTTATTGATATTTTTCCCTGAAGCTTTCAGAAAATCTAGGTCAAGATGCGAACAAAATTTACTATAAAATTGGGAGAAAAATATTCATGGCAACGACTAAAGGGTCGCACGGCGTTTTTCCATGGTATGGCAGAGTAGCCTGGTGTTCAACGGTGCATTCT
Source organism: Bemisia tabaci (assembly GCF_001854935.1). Lineage (NCBI taxonomy): Eukaryota > Metazoa > Arthropoda > Insecta > Hemiptera > Aleyrodidae > Bemisia > Bemisia tabaci. Next base: position 1,164,158 of record NW_017566800.1, read on the forward strand.
GCGCAGCTCCTCATCGGGCAACAGTGAGAGGCATTGGTAAATGAATGAATCTATTGACAGCTTTCTCGCTTCGTCCAGCGGACTTGATGTACGATGTTCTCACTCGTCTGGGATTCCAGAAGGAGACAGTGCAGTAGTAAACAAACACATTCTCGGCCTGAAAAATGCGACCAACGGCCGGCCTTTCGCCATTAGAACGTCAGCTATTACACCTCATGGTCGAAAGCATCGATCGGCTAATGACTTGTACCTTTAAAGACATTCTCATAGTTATTTCTTTAATCGGCTCTTTTTCCTGGGGAGACTCCAGATGATTTACATTTTAATCAATGGAGGTTTGAGGAGACCGTCTACACAGCGTCATAAAAGGAAACATTTTTTTTCAAAGAAAATCAAGTTAAATAGTATTGTATCAGAAATCAATTCTTATGAGGAGATTTAAAGAAATATTGTTCCAAAGCACAAAATATAAATAAAGTTGCGACGTCCACGGAATTAGATACTTCTTCCAAGGCGAAATTATTATTAAGGGAATTGTTTTAGTGTTAGGCCAAAAAATGCGTTTGTATTAAAATATTTTAATTTCAGGAAACTCTGTATAGCGTTTCAAGGAACCAAAAACGTTTATTTTGTGGCACAATACAAGTATAAATAAAAATTCTTCGCATTAACGCAAAAATTCGCGTCCAAGAACATGGATTTCAATGTGTTATTTAACCTACATGTTTCAATGAGGAACTGCTTTTCCTGACTCATTCATAAAAGCTACTATCTGCACAGAAACTTTAAGACACAAATTATGATATTCCTTAAGATGACCCAGAAATATATGTAGTAGTTCCTGATTATAAAATGTCGTTCATTTTGGTTTTTTTTTTTGCGAGTGGGAGTTTGAATTGACCTAGATGAATGCTGCCGTGCTAAGGAAGAACGTCAATTGAGCATTCGAGATTTGCCAAATGTCCCGTTAGTAACATGTATTTTTGAAGAAAATTGGGCGAAAATGGATTTTCATTGAAATTTTCAGGCGTTTTAGATTGAATTAATGCACTAACCTGCCTGAAAAAAATGGAAACAAAATATTCACAGTTTTTCCAATAAATTCGGTTTTCATTGACGGAAGTATGGCAATGACTGAGAGTTCCTACGGCGTTCTTCCTTATAATGACAGAATTTGATTGAAATTTTGATTTTTTTTTCTATATTAGTTACATTTTCAATAGCTTCAGTTCAGTTTTCAATCAGTTTCAGTTTTGAACTGTTTTCAATGAAATCCATGTTTTCTGACTGAAAATTTTGATGACGAAACACGAAACATGTCTCGCAGAGGTGTAATTCTTACGGAGTTTAATGGTCCATTGTTGGAGGAAAGGACATAGGTGCCGCCAGGATCCGGGTTCAATTCGTCGCCTTCCTGACATAAGGGCGTAACTACACTCGACGATGAGCCCTGTTTTCCATATAACTCAGTGCTTTCTCGGGCTCATCTCAAATTGTAGTTACGCCCTTTTGTCAGCCAAGCGACGAATTCTTACAAACCTGGGCTGGTCCATTTATCCGCACCATGATGGTAGCATAGTTGGAGATTAGCTCCGCGGTTATTCATCCAACACCTACTTGAAGCCAACCAACGCGACGCACTGCGCTACGTCTCGACTCTAAATTCTCACCTTATCTTTTCCAATTTGTTTTCGTGGTTGTGTACATGTACATGTAACATTGAAATTATGGGCGCTGGAACAGAGATTCGAAGCTCACCTCCTCTCCTGAACAAGTTGACCCTGTGCAGCGTTGTGCAACATCGTTGATGCTATTGTTGTTCCACCTCAAATTGGGAACACAGATTATCCGTGCTTTCGAAGGACCTTTTGCGATCGGTTGGAATTTACAACGCGGCAAAGCCTAGTTGCTGATCGTCGTAATAAAATAACTAACTAACTAACTAGCGTAGTAGATTTTCTACTATAGGTATCCAGATACAGCTCGCACCAATATGCATCAGAGACTCTGTTAAGTTCGCAGGTCTGGTTTTTTCTCTGGTGAAATTTATCGTAAATAATTGATTTCAGGTAAGGTAGCTAGCCTTGAGGGGTATCGATAGTTTTACACACATTTAAATAGACAAAACATGAAGTTGCCAACTTACATGATTTGCAACTGCTAGGGTTACGTTATATTTTGCCGGCTGTCTAACTAAGTTTCAGAATAACATTTTATGAGGGATAAAAACCTGGGAGCAAACTGCATCAGATAGCATAATTCTCTCTTGACAACTTCAAGACTAGCAAGTCTGTTAGAATCCAAGCCAAATAAGTGTACGCACTTTTTTGAAATTTTGGTTCAAATTTTCCAGAAATTGTTGACTTCAAAAATCCACAAAAATTTTAGAAATCAACATTTTTAATAGAGCCCATCTTTGAAGTGTGGAGAAAACTGCCTGGAATCAGGCAAATAAAATAAAAAATAAAAAATGTTCAAGAAAGACCCCATGGATGCTGAGAAAAGGGACATTTTATGTCAAAAAAATGTGGTTTTCGAAATATCCGAAATTTACAAAATCAGTACACAAACACACTTTGAAACAAGTTGGTACAGTGCCTAGCCCTCCCCCTCTTCGAAAACCCGTCCCACTTGACCTACTCATCAGAATTTCAAGAACTAGGTCTTGTTTTACTCGCGATAATAATATAGTACGTAGGACGAGAATTGCCAAGGATCTGAGAATCAAGAAATACTTTTTCTTCCTTACTACCGTAAGGAACGGCTATGAATACGCTAATTGGAGCGAAAACTTGTCCCCGGAATGTTGAAATTGATGCACAAGGCGATGGACAAAGAAGACATACGAAGTATGGATCGATCCCATTGGTTCAAATGGGAGGTTCTTATAGACTAAAAAAGAAAATTATGGACTAAACTGAAGGGTTCCTCGTGGATTGCCATTAGTTGGTCTACCTCCTTTGTCCATCGCAACCAGTCACTTCCACCGATAGGATCCCTCCATATCCTTTTTGTCTTGTGTTTTGCCTTCTTGTGATTGTAACTCATCTTTTTTGTTCATTTCGGCCTCAGTTTTGATTTTCCGGAGGACTCGCAGCTTACTCCCCTGTGGTGACAATTCTCGCAAGTTGACAACACTGCAGGCCGATTATTGAAATGTATAGACAAAGCGATACACGAAGAAGACTTAGGGAATATGGAGCGATCCCATTGATTGAAATAGTGTGTTCCTATAGACTAGGGAAAAAACTGATGGACTAACTATAGGGTCTCTCGTGGGTTGCATAGTTAGTATATTATCTATCTTCTTTGTCCATTGCAACCACTTGCTTCCACCAATAGGTTCCCTCCATATCCTTTTTCTCATCTTTGTCTTTAGAATCGTCTACAACTTCAATGATCAGCCGCTCGTGGGCCTTTCCCTTTGGAAGTCGGATAGTGCACGGAGGAAAAAACTTCGTGCGTGGGACCCGACGTTTAGGTCGTATGGATCTCGGAAGTTTTCGGATTGAGCATTTGAACTCTTTAGATCTAGCTGTCGAGGTTCGGATCACACATCTAAAGCTTCAGTTCTTACATCTGAAGTACTTCGGTTTCACATCCGAAAAACCTCGGTTCTCACATCCGAAAAATTTCAGTTCTTACATCTGAAGTACTTCAGATGCTAGAAATGAAGTTTCAGATGTGTGATCCGAACCTCGACAGCTAGCTCTAAAGTGTTCAGATGCTCAATCCGAAAACTTCAGAGATCCATATGACCTAAACTTCGGGTCCCACGCACGAAGTTTTTTTCGCCGCGTGGTAAGTAATGATAGATAAGGCAACGTTCAAGTGGATTTCTGGCTTTCGGAGCGGAGTTGGAGTAGTGTGTACTAGTACACTACATGCAGTTGTGCTAAGCTCCATTTTGGGACTGCCTTGACTCTCAGCGACTCAGTTATTCCGAGCGCATCCCGGTCCCCGCCACCACCACGCCGTTTTAGGCGCGAGTTGCATCCAACGTCCGTACTTACGAGTGCCGCGCTAATTTCCAGAAATTCATCTGATGACTCCGCAGATGAGCTCATCAGGCTTCGAACCTAGCGTCGAGGATACTCCAACCCCAAAACCACTCAGTAGTGGGTCAATCTTGAATTTCCGGCCGCTCCTTTCACCCTGATCCGACGAACTGAACTACATGTCGAAAGTGCAAGTCAGCAATCACATAACTCGGTTTGTGACGTCGCAAGACGTTGCAGACATACTTCATTTTTTAAACGGAAAAGTACTCAACGGAAATTCTTCAAAACTGCCGTGATTTTTCTTCTCTGTGCGAAGAAAATTCTGCAAGAACTTCAAGGAATGGTGTCAGTTTGTTCTCCTTTAAAAAAACAACATAGAAGCGGAGATTTTTCAGACACCGCAAACGAGATATGCGATTGCCGACTTACACCGTCGATATAGCCATGGGTCAATGAGTCAGTTGCGCTGGTCACAAAATCATATTTTAGTGTTTGATTCTTGTAGATCGGCTCAAAATAATAAAAATCGTCCCACCAGCAACTTTCTACATTCAATATTAACCGAAAAGTCATGCTTTGAAAAATTTGATTCATAATGTCATCCACCGCGGTAGTGACACCCTTAGTTTCTCTACCTTGCTTTCATTTAAGTTTCACACAGAGTAAACAGTGCAAATGTTTGTCTCACTGATTGATAAATGCAAGGTGGAAGGAACCAAGGGTATCATTACCACGGTAGATACAGTCATCCCTGGTAAAAATTGGCAGTAGAATCTGTGTTCCAAAATACCATAAACCTACAGCCGCCTGTAAGATTTCCAATAGCTGCTATATCCGGCTACACAATTTTTTATAGCCTTTTATAGCCGATGGCGATTAAGCAACAGCCAGGCGATATAGTGTATGCTAAGCGTTACTAATTACGGATGCTAGGACTTAGTGAGTTTTTGGACCACTGCTCTCTTTTTGGGCCGTAGTATCTTGATTTATTTTGCGAGGAGAGCTCCGTACTTTGATGGATGCCTGCCATTACTAATAAATTAGAGCGCCTTCAGTTTCGTATGATACTGTGCAATACCTCTGGTGTGAAATAGTTGCTTCAAGCGCCGTGGCAGGCGGGCAGCCAGCGCGGAACACGCAGTGGCGCCTACGATACAAACCTAACAGGGATACTTCACGCGTTGCGCAATGCGTGAAGTATCCCTGTTAGGTTTGTAGGCGCCAGTGCGTCGCCGCTCCGTGTGTGTTAGGCTCTAATATTTAATCTGGCGGAGTCAGCGTTATTCAACTCATGATTTTGAAATGTTTGCACATCCTGTATGGATTATTCTCATTTTAATTGATGAAAAAAATACGTATTAAAGGAAAATATAATGTATGTTTTGTAAATATCAAGGTGGTTCCGTATCAAACTTAATGATTTCCAAAGCACACGAATTTCTACACAATTTCTTATAGCCTTTCATAATCGATGGCGAAAAAGCAACAGCCAGGCGATAAAGTGTAAAGCCCGGCGATAGGAACTATAGCCCGGCTGCATAATTTTTGATCGCTTCGTATAGCCCGGCCGTATGATTTTCTCCACATTCTACAGCCTGCTTTAGGATTTTCTGTAGCCTTCTTTAGCCGACTATAAGAATTCCTATGATATTTTGAAATGCAGCTCTTATCGCCAATTTTTACCAGGGCCCAAATTTTTCAAAACGATGTTGCATGTATGTGCATATGCAGCACATATCTTGTTCCTGAAACTTACCGGTATTAATGGCTCCGTGTTGCAAATTAGAATCCGCAGCTCAGACCTTAGAGCTCCTAACACACGCCAGAGTTTTACAGTCAAGACACGACGGAATTGTTCTGACTCAAGATCATATCTGGACCACATTTTGCAAGGAGGAACTACGATTTCATGCTAATCTATAAAGCCGCCTATCGTCAGGGGGAGACTTAAGTCACGTATGCTGTTTCTAAAATAGGCTACAAATTGTGGTTCCTAATAATTGCAAAATGCAGTCCATCTGAGGTCCAAGCCTCATTCGATCGGATCGAACCGATAACTTACCCTCTTCAAATGCGCCTGGTGGACATGTTTCGATACCCGCTTTGAATGCTGATTGACAAACGGGGCGCAACCGTATAACCGGAGGAAACGAGGCAATTAGTCTAATAGAAGAAATTGAACACATCAGTTTTCCTTCCCTGTTGAACATGATAATCACAGCGCTCATAGCAACTGCCAATCCGTCATCGTGCCTGCGTTTCGCTTGTTCGGCCCTTAAACGGCACGGTCCGGGGTCTGCTCCAGCTCGCTTCAGATTGGTCGTCGGTGAGATACGCTAAACGTAATATCTCGTGCATCGATAAGCCTTATTTGATCCTAAGCCATGGCTGCCAGTCTGCAAACCAGACTCTGAACTCTATGGGCTGTGCTACCCAGAGACAAGAGACCTTCCACGCTGCCGTGATAGCGAAGAGAGCCGTGAGTGCAAAATTTTCGAAATCGAGTTTTCCTCAAAATTCGTCTAAACTCTTTTAGATGAAATTACTGACACAGCTAAAACAGCAAAATGTATCCTACTTTAATGAAAACGAAACGTATGAGAAAGTCGCAAGTGCCCAAAAAATGACATAGTTTTTTTTCAAGACAGCCGCAGGTGCATGAGAGCCAATGAAAACAGTGCTTTCCAGTAAAGTACCGCCCTCTTCTGCCAATTTCTAACCTGAAAATGGTTTGTTGTGCGTCTAAAATGCAACCACGAAAGCATGCAGAAGATAGCACTTACGGCTGTCTTGCCTAACAATAACCTAGCATGAGAACGAAAAATACCCTTTTTATGTAATGGAAATAAAATCGGCCGATTTTTAATCATCCATGCGATTTCTAGGAGTCTTTTGGGCGATTAGTGGCAATTTGACAAAGAACGGAGACTTCTTTCAAGAAAATGTTCCGGTCAGAAGCTTCTGAGCCCGTTTTCTCAGAACTTCATTTTTGCACTTACGGATCTCTTCGCTATCAAGGCAGCACGGGCCTCTTGGCGACAGGTGAAAGTTTTTACTTTCGGGAATTCAACAATCCCTTATGGACGATTATGGGAGGCACAGTCATCACCCTAATTTCGGCTGTTAACCTACCTACATGGTGGATTGGTGGATGATGAGCTTCGGGTGACGTCATAAGCCAAACAAGTTTACCAAACTTCGGTCATTTTCGGCTTGTTTGCAGAACGAAACTGCCAACACGTTTTTGAAAATTAACCATGTAGGTAAGTCAACAGTAGAGTGTTGAAGTCTGTAGAGTGTAAAAGCTTCCACCATGGCCAAGATATAAGTGAAGGGACTCTCGTCTCTGGCTGTGATAGTGAAGAGAGCCGTAAATTCAATAATGAAGTTTTGAGAAAATGGGCTTACTAGCGCCTGGACGGAGAATTTTATCGAAAAAAGCCACCGTTCTTTATTGTCAAATTCCGACCAATCATCCAAAAGACTCTCAGAAATCGTTTGGATGATTGAAAATCGACAAATACTTCAATTATATGAAAAGGTATTATTCATTCTCATGTTAGACTAGTGTTAAGCAATAAGAGAGTGATATCTTTTGCATGCTTTTGTCGCTGCATTTTTGACACCCCAACACATTTTTACGTTCGAAATTAGCAGGAAAGGCGACATTTTACTTCAATGCTCAGTTTCCACTGACTTTCAGCAGGAATAATACTACTGACGGCTGTCATGTCTGAAACTACGTCATTTTTTCCGCACTTACGGCTCGCTCATAATTATGTCTCGTTTTTATACAATGGAGAATTTGCACGCAAATTTTTAATTGCTTCATCTGAAATTGCCCAAAGAGCTGATTTTGCAGTATTTTTTCTACAATGGGGAACAGTATACAAATGATTTATAAATAAGATGCACCGCCTATTGATGTCATCTGGCGGCATTTCCCATTTGAAAACATATATTTTAGCAGATTAGGTTGTTTCGTCATATCTCTCCTCCAATAATTGTTCAATTTATGAACCCATGATATCCTCGCGTTCAGCTCACTTTGTAGCGTCCACGGAACGCCTTGTGTAACTGTCACGGAATTCATCAAATTTCAGACACCTGCAAATTCTCCATTGAGATGAATTTTGCTGTTACAGCTATTTCAATGATTTCATCTAAAACAGATTACACGAATTTTGAAGGAAACTCAATTTCGAAAATTTGACACAGACGGCTCCCTTCGCCATCGCGGCAGAGTAAATGCGGACATTTCTGCAAAGGCGTGTTGGCAACTCCGCAGACCTTTTAGCCCTAGACCTTTACTCGGCGCGACTAAAAGCCACAAGTGCATTTCTGGAATCGCGCATGCACCTCCGATCGATCTGATAACGCTTGAAATTAGCAACGCCGCCCTCGACGGAATGTTTGTCGTGGAGCAAGTACGCTAACGTCATTATCTCGGCAGACATCTGTCACTCATTCGAAGCTCCGTCGAGGGCGGAGCCACCACCGGAATGCATGCTCCATGCGCGAAGACGGATAGGAGAAAAAAACCCAGATTCGCCAGGGGTCCATTACATAAAAGAGGTTATCCAAGACTCCTTTTCTGCTAAATATTGCGCCCACGAGGCTTGGCCCAATGCAATTTTTTTCCCTCCGCTCCACTCGGCGACCAGTTAGCAAATAAAATGCTCTCTCAGCGAGCTTACGCGTAATTATCTGACTGACATTAATCATATTTATGACAGAGCCGGACAACCGATCTAGGGCCGCGTCTCGTATTAACCTCATTGATTATTAGAGTTTTGAGGAGTGCGCGCCTGCGCGGGAGGAGGGGCTCGTCCCTACGCGGACCAACACTCCCGTGCTAAGAAAAAACGCCGTATGAACATTAGAGGGTTGCCCAATTTCCGAAATTGAATTGAATTTTTTTCCAAAAACTGTTTATTTTTGAGGAGAGTTATGAATATTATTTCTAAAAGCGTCCAGATAATTTAGATCTGATTGCTAGTATGGACCAAATCATGATAATTCCCGCAAACTACATCGAGTCAACTTGGAAAACCCGCTTAAATTCTCAGATTCTAGGGGGGCAAAAAACGGCCATTATCGATACTCCTCCTTTAACCGAACAATTTAATTTTTTACGAGAGAACAGTTGCACGGATTCCTTTGATTATTTTTAGGAATTCGCTTCGTACTATGGAGAAAATTCACCAAAAGTTGCACGAAAATCCGCGCAACCGTTTCCACGTAAAAAATTAAATTGCCCAGTTAAAGGCAATAGCTGATGTGGCTTGGTTCCTCTCTATTTAACGCGGTCCATATGTTTAAATGGAAAATGCCGCCAGATGAAGTCACGAGGCGGTACATTCCCTTACTTTGAAATCTATTTTTCTACAATTTTGCATTTTAAAAGGAAAATAATGAAAAATAATGCGAACTCAGTTCATTAAGCCACTCAATAACATTTGACCCCTGAAAAGGTTGACTGGGCCCTTCGAAAAAAAAAATTATCCACACCTATGTTTTTTACGTTCAGAGTTTCAGATTCGACCCACATCTATTGGCTGGATCGTTAACGGCGGAGACTTTAACAACTGGAAACAAAATGACAGGTACATTTTGTCGTTTCTTAGATGAAAGAACGTAACTCTACACTTAGATTACACAATTGACTCAAATTTTTCAATTTTTTACAAGAAAATGCCTGTGCAATTTTTGTCCGAAATTATTTTGATCATTGCGTGAGATCGTAAGTAAGAAAAATCAGTGGCATTTTCAGTTAGACACGCCCAATATTCTCCTGGCAATAATGCAATGTGCGAGGGGAAATTTGGCAACATTGAAATGCAGTTAAGTTCTTTCGTGGGGGAACGACGATTTTCACGTCACGATTTCCTTCATTTCTGGGTTTTTTTTTCTTTTTAAATGCAGTCACGTGCATCCGGACGATGCAATCAAGCCACTGACTGTTCCGCGCATTTGCATATTCATGAGAAAAGGTTGTTTGCCGCAGCAATTTACCGATTGATCGGACTGAACTCATCAAGAATCGGTGGTGAATCCTGCTCGTACAGGCAACACCGTTTTACTCATTTAAGTCCATCATAAAGATCGATTTCACTACAATATTAAGACATATAATAATTATAAACGACATGTAATAATTAAGAGCGACATAATTATAATCAATTTTATCCATTACAAACAATCGATTCCAGGTGAAGGTCTACAGTTGATCGATATAAATACATTTAAATAGAGGAAAAGCTGTGTTGCCAATTTTAAGGAAATACTTGTTGTACCTGCCAAAAAGGTACCTTTCCGCGCATCGAGTCCGTTCTGGGATATTTGGACGTATTTCTTCCAAACGGAACTATGTGCATTATGACGTGAGCCCTGTTATGCATATATTCTTATGGGTCTCAGGGATCATTTCTTAACACACGTAGTTCCTTTTGGCAGAAATACGTTTGTAAGTTAAAAACTTTTAAACACCCCTGGCTAGAGGCAGACCATAGGCCTTCAAACTTTCCTTTTAAATACCAAGCCATCCGATCAAATATATCATCGTATGTGACTTCACATCTTCATAAAAAATACTGGAGGCAGTGGAGGTTAGGTGCCGTAGAGCGCCAGAGAGTCTTATAGAGCGACTTAAGTATGTATTATGTATGTAGGTAGGTGTTACATTTTGCTGACGTTATTGATCCAATTTTTAGTGCGATCGCCATTTTCTAGCGGATAGTTTTTACTCTCAAGAGAATTTGCTTCTAAGTTGTATCATGAGAGCTATGAAAAAAGAAAAAAAGAAGAATAAGAAAAAGAAGGGGACAAAAGCTCGTATAGCGTATGATTCATACAGGATAAGGCGCACAATGTCTGTGGGCAAATCCATTAAAACCTATTTCGTATTTCGCACTATACAGATTCGATTCATTAATTTTTTTTTAAAAAAAAAAAATCAAATTTTCAACCGATTTAAATAACGAATTTTAAGTTCTATGACTGTAATTCCACAATGTCACTGTCAATTTATTTTCTCTGCTCATAAAGATCCGTTTCTTTGCACAGAGATTTAAATGCAAGTGAGAGGTCCTTTATTGGCAGAGAACTCAAGTAGTTTGTGCGTGGCGCTATGGGTGGAATTCCGATTTTTTTGTGAGAGGAACAGGAGGAGTTCACTGTTCAATGTGAGATAAACATCATCCGCTTCATCCTCGGAAACGTAAAATTGCTCAGCGAGGAAGGAAAATCGTGAGCTACAAGGGGAAAGCAGATAAAAGAAAGGTAGAAATCGTCAACCCTCTAATGTAAGGGCGTATCTGTATTTCTTCTTGAGCCCCGATGAGCATAGAGTTAAACAGAGGTCAGGTTCCACGTGGAGATTGAGATGCGCCTTCTGGGGAGAGGAGCGGCAAAATGTCCTACCAAGTTGTATCCTTCAATACGTAAAGAGCAGTGGCGTGGCGTGCCTTGCGATCTATCGATATTTCCCCATTTAAAGCTGTGGTAAATAATCGATTATTGAGGTGTTTGCTGCAAACACCCTGTTTATCGATCTTCTTCCATAGGTTTAAATGACAGATACATCGATACATCGCAAAGCATGCTACGCCACTAGTAAAGAGGAAGAAAAAAATACGAAAAAATACGAAAGAAAGCGAGTCGTGGTAACAAATTCCTCCCGGGCTTCCTCCTGAAAAGAATTTTGGTTTCTCATATATTTTCATATTCAGTGAAGGAGGTATGAAGAACGTTCAATTAAATATCAAATGGTACAAAAGTCACGATGCGTTTACCCTTTTCTTTCCATCTAATGGTCCTCTTTTTTTTTCTTGTTCTTTATCTTTCAAGAGAATTTTCCTTCAAAATCTTTAAATCCGATTTTTCAACCTAAATCGACGTAAGTCCCTTAGCTGAAAAATAGAGGCTCGTAAAAAATATATTTTTGAGAAAAATTTTGAATATTTCTATTTGGGATTTTCAGATACGTTAGATCAGATTGTAAAGAAAATTCTCTGAAAAATTGGACGGAAAATATCCATTAAATTCAATGAAAAAAAATACATTAAGTTTTATCAAAAGAAATGTGGCATCATACTAAGGTTCGTGCGACGTTCTGCCTTAGCACGGCGGATCAAGTTTCGGCCGCGGAGTTAAGGAGAGGCAGCGTCGCACATAGGAACGAACCAACAAAAGAAGTAGAACTTAAAATTCTTTGACTAAAATTGCAAATATTGATGTTTATTTTGTCATATTGTAATTTTTTACAGGTGTGTCGTTGAGAAAATTTTACGAGGAAACCATTCTTCAAATTTTTTAATGTCGAAATGATGAGAATATAAGGCTTTAAAGTTTCCTTATAATGTCCGAATTCTCCAACTGACTTGCCTCACTGTGCGTCGGCCGGGAAAGATGGGGCCGGAAGGAGAATGAGGTGTTGAATGAAGTCATCGAAGCCGCGGGAGGAGCACTCGAGGGATCCCAGGAAAAACAATGCAACTCCTACTCAAACTCCATCGCACTTACGCGGTTTCCGCGATCCGGGAGCTGCGATTATCCGAAAAATTCGCGAGAACCACGTAAGTTTAATTTGAACCACACGCACGTGCGCGGTTTCCGCGGTCCGCCCGCGACGCGACGACTCCGCAAGAACCGCTTAAGACCGTCGTAAAGTGCAGCGGCTCTTACGCGGTTTCGGCGAGTTGCGCGGCGCTCGGCAACGGCCCGATTATCCGACGGATCGCGAATTCTCTCGCCGCGACGAACTTTTAATTCAATGGGTGAAATTAATAAACATGAGTCGGAGGAAAGCATGTGCAACCTTTGCATGAAATTTCGTGCGGGGGTGGGCGGGAGGGCGGGGAGTTGGGGGCGCAAACTTTGCACATTATCGAGATTAGGGGTGGCCGGAAGATCTTGGCGCTCGCGATGCGATGCGAGAGTGCTCGTTTTTTAATTGGGCGAGCCTCGAGTCAGGAAAGAGGCCCGGCCATGAATATGTAGAGGAAGCTTTGTTGCCAGATCGTGGCCTAAAATACGAGCGCCTAGTGAATTCCTGAAAGCAACTTATAGGATGGAAAGTGGGATACTGAAAGAAAGGTAGAAAACGTTGTTCTTCATTAAATAAAAGAGAGAGAGAGAGTGGGGGAGAGAGGATGGACAGAGGGTGATACATGGGGTAAGAGGAGGGACAGAGGGAGGAAAGAGGGGGCAGAGGAGGACAGGGAGGGAGAGAAGGGGAGGGGGAGAGAGAATGGGAGAAAAGGGGGGAGGGAAGTAAATATTGAGGGGCTTGGAGGACAAGGCGCACAAGTGCAGTTTTTGAAAAAATTAATGTGTTAATGATATCAAATAAAACTATACTGAATGCATATTTTGTGAAAAATTCGCTCCCAAATACCAATTTCCTCCCTGGTAAAAATTGGCGATAGGAGCTGCTTTTCAAAATACCATAGGAATTCTTATAGCCGGCTAAAGAAGGCTACAGAAAATCATATAGCTGGCTGTAGAATACGGAGAAAATCATACGGCCGGGCTACACGAAGAGATAAAAAATTATACAGCCGGGCTATAGTTCCTATCGCCGGGCTTTACACTTTATCGCCTGGCAGTTGCTTTTTTGCCATCGGCTATAATAGGCTATAAGAAATTGTGTAGAAATTCGTGTGCTTTGTAAATCTTAAAGTTTGTACGGAATCACCTTAATATTTGCAAAACACACGTTATGCTTTCCTTTATTACATATTTTTTTTTTCATCAATTAAAACGAGAATACTCCATACAGGATGTGCAAACATTTCAAAATCATGAGTTGAATAACGCTGACTCCGCCAGATTAAATATTAAAGCCTAACACAAAGCGGAGCGGCGACGCACTGGCGCCTACAAACCTAACAGGGATACTTCACGCATTGCGCAACGCGTGAAGTATCCCTGTTAGGTTTGTAGGCGCCAATGCGCGTTTCGCGCTGGCTGCCCGCCTGCCGCACCGCAGCGTGCCACGGCGCTTGAAGCAACTATTTTACATCAGAGGTATTGCACAGTATCATACGAATTTGAAGGCGCTCCAACATATTGCCGTACCTATCACGTAATTTGAGTATTAAAGTGTTTAAAATGCACTTGATCTGAAGCGTGTATTCTTTGCTACAGTGAAAACATGATTATTTGCTCTACATGTGACGAGTCTTACTTGAAATGAAAAATAATGAATATTAACAAAATATGTGACTGAATTCTTGCGAATACATCTCAAATATATTTTACGGGACATTTCTCAGTTGAAAAGCACATCGTGGACGAATAAATCAGGTGACGCCATCATGATTATGAATGGAACACGACCAATAGAATTTATCCTGTAAGTGGTGAAGCATGAAATCTCGCTGGCGGAGGTACTGAAGAAATATTCTTACAAAGTTTTGGTGTTGGCACAATTTGTGCTCCGTAAACATTTTTAGCTCTAAGCTTAAAGGACCCGATCCAAATTATCTGATTTTATGCTCATGAATTCTTTTCCAAGAAAGAAATCTCAAAATTTCTATAATCAACTTAGAATTATTTTGCAACATCTGTGCGATATTGCAACTCCAGAAGAAACTTCAGCCTAAGATGCGAAAAATTTCCAGGAATAAGAAAGTCACCTGGAGTTATTGCAAAGTTTTGCCTTGCCGCTGGAAAGCCTCAGTTAAGAATTTGCATAACGCGCTCGATGAAGAGGAAAAGAGGAGAAAATTGGGTGATTCTCGGGCAAATCGGCAAATCGTGCAGAAGAGCGTATGCCCTGCGGTCCTACGTCCTTACCGTGTACGTTAAATGGTGAAAGAAAAAATATTTCACGAAAATGCTAATTGAATACACCTGCACACATACGCAAGGATGTCTAAATTTTGAACTTTTTCAGATTGTAGATCCCCTCTCATAGACGGTCAAGTACACCGAGTCCTCTATGAAAAAATCGTTGAGTTTTTCATCGATTGGTTTTAAAGTAATAGAGCTGTTGCACATTTTTTAAAAATTCATTTTCGTAAAGTACGTAAAAAAAGAGGAAACCTGTATTAGTCCTTTTTTTTTCATGTAAATGGGAACGGCGAGAAAACGACTTCCCAAGTTGCCGAAAGTTGAACTCCATTTCAAACGGAAAAATATCGCTCCAACAGATTTCGTGACGTCACAAAGATCATTGACCACCGTTATCCTATCATCTGCGATTGTTCATATACATTCCGGTCATACAGCGGCCATGATACATTACCTTAGATTCATGGTGGTTGAAACCATGGGTCGTCACCTTCTATGAGATCATAAGAACAAAACCAACGAAAAACTTTCTTCTCATCACAGCAACTTTGAGCTCATTTTTATCAGTAAATAAATCCTTTTCGAACTTTTTTAAGCTCGGAAACGTGCTCCTCCCTAAAAACATAGAATACAGCTTTTCAAAGCAATTCTGGGATCGTGCAACAGTCTCATTCGGGTCATAGCAAGAAAAGTCTTAAAGTCTTCTAAAAGAGGGCAGTCTATATAATTATCATAACGGATCATCCTAAGACGGAGACAGATATTCGAAAGGAGAGCTTCCCAAGCTGCTGCCTTGGAACAGGCTTACTTTTGATTTGCGGACTCTGTTTCGTCTCTCGTTGTTCTTGTCTTCTTCTATTCCTCAATTTTGTTCTTCAGTGCTCTTAAAAAACAGCGTAAACCATGCCAAAAAGGCTGATTTTGAAAGGGCGAGTAGCCTCCTGGCTTGGCTTGTTCGGCGTTTGACGTGGCGCGATGGGAGGTACACGAAAGCGGGAAGCTAGAACGCCTTCGCTTCATTGCTTATGCAACGCGGACAGCCGTCAAGTTCGAATATTTGTATTTCATCAAGGCGTTTTCATCAGTGTCACATTTCTGTGTCCGACGAGATACTAGCTCGAAGTAAAGTTACGCATCCACAAATTTTTGTCTTTTCAGTCAAGAAGTTAATTTTTTTCCTACTGCCGCAATTTTTTAGTCAACTGACTTGCATGCAGATTAATGAGATTCAACTGGAATCCTAGTTGCAGAGGGAGGGTTTTACCTGACGAAACCATAAAAAAATTGCTTTTGTTAACAGATTTTGCTGAGTTTTACTCTCTGGTATAATTTCGCTTTATGCGCGGTTATGCAAGGGTGCTTTTCAGGGATGCTGGGTACCCCAAAGCAAAAATGGAGCACAGCGCACAATTAACGTGCTTAAATTATGAGCTACTTTTTACGGTAAGATTGGCTGAAAAGGCCTTGGTCGATGGACCAAATTTTTGGTTAAATCGACCAAAACCGTAGGTTACTAAAATAGATAAAGACATATGGAAACATCGCAATGGAGATACGTGGTTTCGCACTTTGATCGACGATCTGAGCTGATAGGTTAGATTTTTTGGGGCCTCTTAGAGCTGCATGACCAGATGAAACCATACATACATAAAAGTCGCTTTATAGCATTCTTTGACGCTCTACCACACCTAACCTCCACTGTCCCTTGTCGAAGCACACAACCCTTGGGGCGTCGAGCACTTACCTGATGAAACCTAACTTCCAAAATGGGTCAGTTGCGCCAGTCACAAAATCGTGTTTTGATGATTTATTCTTGTAGATAAAAATGATGAGATCCGTGTAAACCGCAACTTTTCACGTTCAATATTAACTGAGATATTGCCCTTTGAAAATTCAGGTTTTTGACGTCATCCACAGCGGCAGTGACATCCTTGGTCTCTTTCACCTTGCTTTAATCCGAGTTTCACGTTGAACAACCAGTGCAAATGTGCGTCACGCTGACTGATGAAAGCAAGGTGGAAGAAACCAAAGGTGTCACCACCGCGGTGGATGACGTCAAAACCCCGACTTTACAAAAGGCGATGCCTCGGTCATTATTAACGTAGAAAGTTGCGTTTTAGACAGATCTTATTATTTTCAGCTTATCTACAAGAATCAAGCACCAAAGCGATTCTGCGACCAGCGCAACTGACCAACTGGCCAATGAACATTGTCCATGCTCTCCTTTTACAAGAACTCCGGCCCGAGCTTTTTCCCGGGTGGATTTCTGAGAACCCGGCTGGGCGCGGCAAGCGACTCCTCGAAAACAGCACTCGAAGCGGGCCGCACCGCGCTTGCACAACTCTACGTGGTCACTCGTACGCGCCGCGGAGCCACGCGTCCGGCCGTGAGGCCTCTTCTGCCCGGCTCCGCCAAAACCGCACAACTCCATCGCACACCCAGGCGGGGGCTCCGTCGTTTCGACCTAGCGTCGTTAGCACCTCAGAGCGGTGAGGTAACCGCTACGCCGTCGTCCTCATCGCAAATCAGAGATGTCATTCCGGTGCACCGTCTCGAATCTCGGATCGCGAGCAAGGTCGCCGATCCGCGAAATCGCGCCGCCAAGCCCCCGCGACACGCGACGCGACGCGGATTCCGCGCAAGGCTGCGTCGCGACGCCCGGGACCCGGGTCAGTGACGGGCGCACCGCCCCTTCTGAGCCGCCCGAGCGCCCGTCAATGCGTCGCCGGGTGTCGTCAGAGTTCTGGGGCTCCACCGTGCGTGCATAATGAGCGCGGCAGGCGGCCCGCCGTGTGTGACGTCAT
>NW_017566800.1:1186589-1293463 GCF_001854935.1 Bemisia tabaci
AAAATCTCAAAAAACGAAAATTTACGAAAGGGGGACCTTGTAAAATGCCCCAAAAGTGGGTCAAATTTTAAAATTTTATTAATTTCATACATACATTCTGAAAGCTCTCATTTTCCTGGAAATTTTGACACCAAGATCATCTTTTTACGACAAACCGTTGAGAAGTTATGCTAATTTAAAGGTTTTGACTTTGATCCCCTCTCCCCCCCTTTTCCCTGGGGGTTAGGCAAAAAATATGACCAGTTTTGAGTGTCTGGGAAGACCCTCTATCATCCCTGAGAAAATCGTACGATTCCGTGTTTAGGCCGATTTGGCCGTTTTGTTGTAGGGTCCTTTAGTCAAATCTCTCCGATTGACTCGATCCACTGTGAGTCGCCGAGACACATTTACAGAAGGTCCATATCGTCACTATACTCTGACGTAAGAGCGTATCTCAATTTTTACATGAGCCCCGGAAATCATGGCATTATATGGACAAAAGGACCCACGCAGAAATAAAGATACGCCTTTATATCAGAGGAGTGACGATATAGGGTGGTTTCACGATAAATGGTGTAGTTTTATCGCCGTGACAGACAACACATTTTTCGGTCATATTTTTAATAGAAATGATAATCGCTAAAATTTTTTCGCATTAATATTCAAAGGGTTACGTATTGTATTGCTTTCTAATGATTTATTGCTCTACTTCTCAAATAATGTTGTGTAAATTCGGAAAATGTGCTGTCTGTTACGCGGTAAAAAGTCAGCGTAATAGACAGCACATTTTCCGTCCTTTATATATTAAAATTGAAATAAAGAGCGACAAATCGTTGAAAAGCGTCATAACACGTAACCCTGTGTATATGATGTAGGGAATATGTGACGTTTTGCTGACGAATGTATATCGTACATATTTATATTATCTTGTTCAAGAGTTGATTTCGAGACTTCTCGTCACATGAATAGTATTTCCCCATGAAATCTCGAAGAGCAAACGTATTGCATGAATTCATACCTTGGCTAGAGGCTTATTACAGCTCCTAAACTATCAGCTTTTTCTTTCAGCGCGGGGTCAACACTGTTCTTTCGCCCACGGCATCTTTCCCATAAAATTAAAATATATGAGGAAGGGATTATTATTTGAGCGCGGGTAAGCATCACTCCCAATTAGCTATTATTACTGGCCGACAAGTTCAGCTGTCTCTTGCGGTGGTGCGGTGCCAATCCGCAGTCTCCGCTGAAAAGCGGTTCTCGCACATTTCGTGCCAGTAGTGTCATAACAGCGTTGAATAATTAATAGCCCCGGCTTTAGTGCGTTCCACGCATAGCAGTTGTCACCGAAGCATTTTAAAAGCATCTATGTAGGGCCACAATCAGACGCACGCATCTATACACGTTACACAAATTCGAGTTGAAGTGTTCGATTCGCTGCGGGACACACTTGAACTTACCGTCTAGCGCGTAGCATGTAAATTTATTTCCAGATCTGGACCTGTTTCCCATCTTTTTTTGTGCGAATGAGTATGATAAATTGGCATTAACATGCATCGAATATAGCTGTGCTTTACAGTGTTATCTCTAAGAGGCTTTTAGCCGGATCCTTGCTGTTTTTATCCTTGTTGGTAGGTTTACATTGTAAGTTTACAGGCATTTTCTTTAAAGGGCACGCAAATGGCAGTTACGTACCGAAGAGAGTGTTTATAATTTGATGCATCTCGTCGTTTTTAGCACACAGCTACGTAACTCCATTCCAAGGTTTCTAAGTTCACTTGAGAAATGAAATATTTTGAAAAATGTGGCTGTGCAATTTTTGTCCAATTTTGCAGGTTTTGGTGTGTGGTCAGAGGAGAAATCAGTGAAAATTTAGTTAGGAACGCACAATAATTATTAAGTAAATATTCAACTTACTAATGTATATTTTAAATTACTGCATTTCACTTACGTTCTTTCGAGTTAGAGACGACGATGTAAAATAAAAGTATCAGTTTGTTGCTTAGTTTTGCTGGAATGAGAAAGGGATAATTTTTTTTTTTTTTTTAATGAAAACGGCTGAAAAATCACAATAACCAGAGACCATTTTTAAAGTTAAAGCAATCGCCGTAGGAATTTTCAAAGCTATAGAAAAGTTTCAACTTATTACAAGAAAATCTCGGCGTTACATTTCATGCTCTCTTTTTTTCGACCCTGTCTGTTTTTATTCTTCACACTCACGCTGAGTACCAAAACTATATTGCTAGAATCATGTTTAAGTTTCGCGATAAGCAAACTTTCTGGTGTCACCTAATTTAAATAAAAACCGTGTCTCCCTCGAAACCCCTTCACATCCAAGCGAACAAAAAACAAGGCTGCCGATACGTTCGGCAAATTGCCTGTAGAGAAATCTGAAGGCGCTTTGAAGTTGTGCTCGACTTTGATTTCTTCCGATTACCTCTATTTCTTAACTGGACTGCATTTTGCAAGAAGAAACTACTATTTAGAACTCATTTTAGAAACAAGGCACGTGTCTTTGAATTCTCTATGAATATGCGTGCTTCTGATGATGCACCAGAAGTAATATTTTCTACCATCTTGCATTACGAGCAATAACTATAGTTCATAATGATCGAAATTTAATCAAATGAAAAGGAAAATCAGCGTTACACTTGTTTAAACAGCTGTATTTTTACAAGGAAAACTAGTTTTTTTGCAAATTTTGTTCGATGTATCGATGTTTGTTTACTTCCTGGGAGGATTAAATGCACACTGAGAAAAAACTATGGCTTATAAACCTATTAGAGGTAAATATGGAACACCACTAATAGTAGTACCTCTACATATAATAATAGCACATATACCTTAGTTATGGTACGGGGTACCTTAATTAGGTACAGAGACCTTAGTATGGTTCACAGACCGAGAATCATTAGTTTATTTACGACTATTATAGGTGTTCCATATTTACCTCTAATAGGTTTATAAACCATAGTTTTTTCTCAGTGCATATAAAACTATCTATATTGGCCGCCATAGAGTGTTTCACTTCGAATCGATTACTCATAATAGATTTAACTGGATGGATAACAATGCTGACAGTTTTAAATAGCAAATCGCGCAACAATCGGCGCAAAATGCCGATTTTTTAAACATTTGTCATGAGTTTTTGTATGAAAGAACAACAAAAAATATCCATCGTTAAAATAAACCGGGCGAGGTAAATAAAACGTGCCGAACTTGTTCAGGGCAGGCAAAGACATTGCAGCAATATGTCCGTGATGGGGGTTTTGCAGGGGCTAAAATTCCCAATTATAGCAGGAAGGAATGGGACGAATCGAAACGGAATCAGCCTAACTATCTACTTGGGATGACCACTCATTTTTATTTCATTATATTTCTTCACAAGGAAATCAAGGTACATCTTGATATTTTATGAGTATTCTCTGTACAAGTTAAGGGAATTTTACAAGAGTTTCAGAATGTTGTATTGTTTTAACGTCCGTCGAAAGAAATAAAACTTTATAGGAATTTAAACAACATGAATTCCAGTGAGGTTGATTCCGGTTAAAATCTCCCAATTGATGGACGGCTCGATTGAGAAGAATCCAAAAAAACTTTGATTAGAGAAGTCTGCATTTGCGGTGGTTCGTGTTGGGGCCTTCACACTTCCAAGCCGTGAAAAAATCGGGAATATTCGTCAAAGTGATGTTGACCCGCACTTTAGTCGGGCTGTGTTCGTCTTGCAACAGGTTCAATAAGCCCTGGTCCGATATGCTGTGACAATCAGCCTGCAACCGGAAATGCCATACAAAAATGATAATTAGAAGAACGCACGAAGGATAAATAGACGTATTTCTGTCAAACGGAACTATGTGCGTTAAGACATGAGCCCTAAGATCCAAAAGAATATATGCTTAACAGGGCTCACGTCGTAATGCACATAGTTTCGTTTGCCAGAAATACTCGTGCGTTCAAATGAGATGTGGAAGAATATATGGAGTAGGTGTGAGAACTGGCTCCTTGTAAACGTGCGATAGTTATCGCCAACCCGCTGAAAACCATTAAAACTGTTGTATATAGTTACAGCATCCATCGTATCAATTTGATATCTACGAAGGTAATTACCGTGACTGTCGCACGGTTGGTTGCAGTTTTATGGTAGTGCAATGACAAATGAGGCGCTGAAAATACCTTCAGCCGCCGTGCTCTTGAAAACGCTGTAAGACCATCGAAACGATGCCAAACATCGGATAAAATACCTGATAACTGTGTAAATTATGAATTTTTTTCTTTGAATTTTTCGTAGAATTATACTCGCTACTGAATTTAGAATATCTGAAATTTTCAAGGAAAAATGTTCGCAACTTCTGTCTCGAAAAAATATTTTATCAGAGACAACGCAACAATTGGGGAATGGTTGCAAAGAATTAACTGCAAGCAGTTAAGTTCGTTCTGCTGCCAATACATGTCATAAAATTGAATCATAAATACGGCAATTTAGTACCGCAAATGCCAGACGAAATTTTAAACATATTTTTTCGGGAGCTACGTACTCTGAACTGGATTTTTGGAATAATCATTACTCCATTACATATGTAGTTTGATGTTTTTGAAAATTTTTGTCCCAAAATAATCGCGGAACATTCTTTCAAACAATTTTGCGCCAATTACTCAATTTTGAAATGTTGTTGAGCATACGGTATCTTTTCCTGTAGATCGTTTTAATGGAAAAGTGAAAATTCAAACGCAGGTTAGCGCTATAAGATGTTGCCAAGATTTGTATATTATTTTCTTCATTGACGGGAATCTAGTGTCCCTAGAATACAAATTCTCTCAACGGAAATATAGCCAAATTTAGAGGATATTCCCCCATAACAATTCCATGAAGAGATGACATTTAGGATATTTCTCTGTGAGGAACAGTATGCACAATCATAGCACAGCACCTGATAGCGCTTACCAGATTTTTAATTTCTACTCTACAATTGAGTTAGATTTGCATTACCCCGGCAAAACTCAAGTAAAAGAGTTGCTCATGGCTAAGTCCTTCCAAACCCGGGAGCAATTTTTCTTTCCCATGATCCTGGACCCACATACGATACGCTGTTAGAGCCAATCTCAGCCCAGAATTATCGGCGATATTTTCATTTAAGGTCTTCCGTCCATCCACCTGAAACAAAAGTTAAAACTCGTTTTGATTTTCGTCTTCTTTTTAGATAATCCACCTCTACTGGCAAAAGATTGTGCATCTTTTTTATCTGCGAATAAAAATTGAAAAAGTTGGAAAAATTATTTTCCGCAGAACAGCTTTGAATGGAAAAGTAGGACATTCCAATAAGCCAAGGAAAGCTGGCCAATCATCGTCTTAATTTGTAATGTTCGCGTCGTAAGTTGTTTCTTTCTCCGGTGAATGCAATGATAACAAAATGAAATTTAAACTCATCCTTTTTCAAAACTAAGCATCCTTCATACCAATTACAAATTTTCTATCGCTCCACTTAATCGTTCCGACCGCATCAGAAATTTAAGAATTTCAAAATGTAGGCACTTCATAAGAATTGTAAACATAGTAATCACTTAATCAGTGGAATACCCGAATATTTTAGTTTTTCTGACACTAAAAACTAGAAATAGGGATGGTAAGTTTTTTTTGTTTTATTTTTACCACGTCACAATATGCTTTAGACCGAAAAATGAACTTACGTGGCGATCAACTTCGGGTATATAAACCGCACTGTACTGATCAACAAAACATTCCGTTTTGTTGACATAGTTAACCACAGAGGAGTTCATCCACTTGACTACTTTGTTGCCGATTTTATCGTATGTTCGCCCTGAAAATAAGAATTTCGCGCAATTTTATTAGTAAAATTACGCTAAATTATTTAGTAACAGGCATCTTCACGGATCAGTGAAGGCATGGAAGCACTTTAAAAGGTTTGATGGCCTACTTGAACGATTGATCGACTGGGTTGAAAAACTAGTAGACATGAAGTATGACAATGAATAGCGGGAATATTGTGTGACCTGTCGGTGTAATAACGGTCAATTAAAGCGAGGAGCTGGGCTCAATTGGAGCTCCTATATTTGAAGAGGAGAACAGAAAGTTATGAAAAATGCATGCTTCCGTGTATGCTGTTTTGTCAACTACCTATTTGAAACTCTTATCCTAGTAATTTATCATAAATTGGACGTATTTCTATCAAACGGAACTAAGTGCATTATGACGTGAGCCCTGTTATGCACATATTCTTATGAGTCTCAGGGCTCATGTCTTAATGCACCTAGTTCCGTTTGATAGAAATACGTCCAATTCAGGCTAGATTGGATAGTTGCGATGATCTAAAGGATGGCATTGTGTCAAGTCAAAATTGTAATTCTAGAAAAAAATGCAGATAAATCAGTTTTCAACTGCCTGCAAGAAAAGAGCGTAAGTTCACGAAAGTACATATTTCAGGGCAGCAATTTGTTTTCAATTTGGATCTAAAAAATCGGAATTTAAGTCTCTGACGAGACAGATTTCCGCAAACTGTGAACCTGCGATCTGTTTATTTTAATCTATTTTTTTTACCAACGAGGGACGTAAAATCACATTTCAATGCTGCCGTACTTAGGCAGAACGCCGCGTGAGCCTCCAGACGTTGCCAAGTTCCCTCCGATAAACACTAAATTTACTGGGCAAATTGTGAATATTTTTTGCTGAAATTTTCAGACAATTTCGTACGCAATTTAATCTAAATTGTTCGAAAATTTCAGGGAAAAATATGCAAGAAAGTCGTCAAAAATACATGTTTTACTGAGGGGAATTTGGCAACTTCTAAATGTTCATAGGGCGTTCCTCCTTAGCTCGGCAGAATGTGACTCTCAGTCACTCCTCTGATGTAAGGGCGTATCTCAATTTTCACGAGAGCCCACGAAAGCAGAGGGCGATATGAATAATCGGGCTTATACCCTAATAGAATATTTTGGTGACGAGAATGTCCTTAAAATTTGCATATTTTTTATGAAAAGAGAAATAATAACCTTATCAGACGGGTAGAAAGAGAGGAAGAGAAACATCCTGAGTGTCGCGATACTTTTACTTACCACTGTTATCGAAAGCATGGCTCAGCTCATGTCCAATTAGAGAGCCGAGAGCACCGTAGTTCAGAGCTCTGAAAAAAATATTTTTTATGGTTATAGGAGACGTTCAAGTATTACGTATAGGAGAAGATAGGATAAGTAAAAACTTCATAGATCTGAAAATTGATGAATCGAAATGTGAGGATTATGGTTTTGAGCTTTAAAATTCTGCTGGTATGGCTATAGATAATTATTTATTTAAACGCCTTGACTTCATTTTAAATTACAAAAAAATTGAACCTGGGAACGGAAATAATAATCTTTTCAAAGATTTTTTGCGACCTTGCGCAATTTTGATATGAGATACCGAAAATATCGTGATGGTTTATTATCTTCAGGAAATCTACTTACCAGAATTGGATTCTTGTTCGTTTTATCATGAATCTCAGCGGCGTGGCGTGTTTTATGATAAATCGAAGGATCTGCCATTTATACCTATGTATACGGATCGATAAATAGGCGGTATTTGAAACGAATATCTTAATAATCGATTCTCGGTACCAAAGCTTCTAATGGAGAAGTATCGATAATCGAACATTTACGACTTGCCACTGATGCATCTGGTTTCATTTACCAGACGCGTCATGAGCAATTTCAGAAATCCAGAAGTGGCTTTTAAATTTTTGGAAAATTTTATTTTATCAGGAATCCAAAAACCACGAATGCTTGTTCTTCCTGTTTATTTGAAGTGAACGTTTTAATAAACTCTGTGAATATGAAAAAAACATTGGACGTAAGAGCTTATACTTACTCTAAACCAAGATCGTAGAAAGGATGTTCCAGTTGTGGCATTAGAATGACTAGAGGACAGAAATTCATTAGGTAAAGTTGAGTAAATACTTGATGTATAAAGAACACATATATTAAGAAAGTTGGTTAGTTAGTTAGTTAATTTATTGAAAAACATTTAGCATCTCAAGCTATTAACGTCTTGTTTTCCTATGCTCATATAGGATATATATGTATTTAAATTAGCTCATTTAAAATCTCGAAGCAAAAAGGAGAAAAAATGCCCTAGCAAGTTTTAGAAATGGTCCAGAATAAATTATCAAAAAATTTCAATAAATCAGTATAGTCTTGTTGTCTGGATATAATCTACATAATATTGTACACACTCTTTGGCCTTTGTCTCCACGGGACGTTTTCATGGGATTTGTCCCGAGTTGGAATCGCAGGAATGAAATGGGATTTTTCCCACTTACTATATCCACGGGGCGGGGCTCATACGGTCCTACGACAAGTTTGCTTGGGAAGATAAGTTAGTAAAAATCGAGTATTTAACCGGGATCAAAATAATTGACAATCGGGAACACGATTGACAATTAGACATATTATTTTAACTGAACAAACAAGAACAATGAAGTGACGAACAAAATATCGCATAGTTCGCTTTCACTATTCTTTTCTTCTCTTGATTGGTCTTAGGGGTAGAAGGACCATACTTGGTATTCGGAAAAATATTGATTAACTCAATATTTTTCCCGACTATGTAAGTGGAATATTTTACCCCGGGACAAACTCCGTGAAACAGCCCGTGAAGATAAGGCCTAAATAGAGGCAGCAAAATATTCAATGATATTCGAATGTATTTGGTATACATGAATAGGTGTTACCTACGAGTATACTAATACTAGGCATACATAAATATACCATTATATATATTCTCATCCGTTTTTAATCTTTAAAATAGTGCAAATACAAGTATGCAATTATTACGGTGAGAAGACTTCTTTGGGAGGCGACTATGTTATCTATTCTTTCGATCAAAAGAATCAAAAGAACACAATAAATGCTTGGAGAAAAATTACAAGGATGACTTCTATCTTGCTGTGATTCTATCCACAGAATAACAGAAAAAGTGTAAAATAAGTTATTTTGTCCCTTACATTTTTAATATAGGCAAAATCATTATGAGAGCGAACAATGAGTTAACGGTTGACATGATTGACACAGATTTAAATTGCACATCATTCCATTTTTTTTTTATTTTTTTTAATCCGCGTTTAACCTTAATTAGACGTATTTCTGCCAAACAGAACAGTGTGCATTATGACGTGAGTCCTGTTATGTATATGTTCTTATGGGTCATAGGGCTCACGTCTAAATGCACATAGTTCCGTTTGGTAGAAATACGTCCAATTTTTTTTAGTGTCAGTTACGTCAAAATTCATGGTTTTGATCTCTCCATTCTTGGCTGAAATTATGGTTTAGTTTGGCTAGAAATGAACTTACCCATTGAATTTTTCTCAGGAAAATAGAATGCGTTTGATGTAAATAAATTTAAGGAGCCCCTGAAAATTGTATAAACTCAGGTCAGTATTATTATAGCATAAAATTATTTTCAGAATAATTTGTACGGTGTTGCCTGCGAACTATGAAACCAAAATTCTTTCATGAATTAGGAGAGGAGTATTACCATGTAGATGTGCTCAAAAAGAAATCATTAATATGATAGTTTCATAGGCACACTTAAATATACCAGTGAAAAACTCTGAAAATACTATTAGGTGCTTTATTTTGCAACAAGTAAAACTCGAAGTGAGTTCCGGGTGTTGAAATGGTCTCTGCGATGAACCACAAAAATTAAAAGAAAAGCCAAAATACGATAATTTTTAAAACCAGCTGACGTCCCTCTGAAAATCTGGCCCGACAATTGTGACAACAGCTTGCGCGCAATTAATATCACCCCACCGGTAAAATTCTTCTTTCCTTTTTTTTTGGAATAAATCAAAAAATTTTAAGTCCATACTGAGATGATCTACCGGCAAGTTCATATTTTTGAGCAGAGGGTATAAAATATTTGTGAGTCATCCACAGTGGTCTTGAAGCAAGAAAAAAAATGCGACAAAAAAGGTTTGTAGCATAGACTTAAAATCGCGGAAAATCCAAATCTTGGCTGACCGTAGTTTCGAGATTTTGCAATTTGAAATTTTCATAGTGAAAGCAAGTTTTCTACAGATTTTGATCCGCATTATTTGTCCATTGAATCGGTGTTGATCGGTTCACGTTTTTATATTTCGTTCGATTCATGCCGATCGAATACATACCTTCTCGTTACATGCAGACTTACTATCATACTCTTTATTTTAACTAAACAATTCGCCCTCAGCTGCGTCTGCAGCAATTGTTGTTACGAATATGTCGTAAAATCAGTGGCGTGGCGTGAAGGATCGATTATCGATATATCGCCATTTGAAACTATGGTAAAGAATCGATTACTAAGGTGTTCGCTGCGAACACCCTGATAATCGATCTTTTTTCATAGGTTTGAATGGTGAATCAATCGATAAATCGCAAAGCACGCCACGCCACTGCGTAAAATCTGATCTCAGCTTATTACATACTTGAATCTTCTGATGGCAGAAATTCAGATGGCCGGTGGCTTTTCCTCTGATGAAGAGAAGGAATCTTCTAATGGCAAACTTAAAAATGTTTTTGTCTAAATCAAGTCCCTTTTTCTCTAATTAAATTAAAAAAGTATGCAAAACCTCAATACAGATGCTAGAACTTAGTGAGTTTTTGGATTACCGCTCTCTTTTTGTGCCATCGTATCTTGATTTATTTTTTTTTAGAAAAACTCCGTACTCTTAAAGGATACCTGTCGTACTAATTGTGTTGGAGCCTTCAATTTCGTATAATACTGTGCAACACCTCTGTTGCGAAATAGTTGCTTGAAGCGCCGCGCCGCGGCCCGCCGGGCGCGGGCGACCAGCGCATCGGCGCCTACAAACCTAACAGAGATACTTCACGCATTGCGCAATGGATTTTCCGCGATCAGAAAAACTGCGCACTTTCAGGAATAATGACCATCTTTTTAATGTCGCATTAATTTTAACATGCATTATCGTCAATTTTTCTATTATTAAATTCGACAAATTTTACAAATCCGCAAATACCCCAAAAATCTATCTTCAAATTTTAATGAAAAGTAGTCTAATCGATAGTTCATTTGATTCCACATCCATCGATATATTATAGCCTGCAGGGAAACTTTTGGTTCGCGAGATATCATCATTTTTGTAAACAGCTTTAAGGAGCGACGACGCTTTTTGAGTCCGGGCAGATAGAAATTTTCGCCTCCAAAAACACCGGGTAGCATTAATTCCATGGTTTCCCATATAATTTTTGGCGCTGAATCCGAATTTGACCATTTCATGAAAAAATTGTTGCCAAGAAGTTGCCAAATTTTGCAAAAATGGCTTAAAATCGGCCTTTTTCGCGGATTATGTCCAGTGACTTGCCAGAAGTTGATCAGACGACAAAATTGGTTACTTCCACAGTTAAATCTCGTTAAACTTTCTACAAGCTGAGTCAAATTCTTTCTGCTCACGGCAAAATTAGATGGTCATTTCCTAAAAGTGCGCAGTTTTTAAAGAATTTTCGTTAAAACCGCAACTTCATGGTTCAATTTTAATACCACTTACGGCATTTGCCTGTTTTCAACTTGTCAACGCTGTAGCGCGCGGGAAAAATTTCGGGTGAACTTGCCAACGCCGGAAAAAGGCGTGTCTTGTGATAGGGAACAACATATCCAACTTCGGGCAAAATCCAAGAGGGGGGCAAAATCGCCGATTTTGTATAACCCTCAATTTGACACGGAGCCACCTTAATATTTACTAAACACACAGTATATTTTCCTTTAAAACATATTTTTTTTTTCATCCATATTAATGAGAATAATCCATATTAATGAGTGTGCAAACATTTTAAAATCCTGAGTTGAAAAACGCTGACTCCGCGAGTTTACATATTAGAGCCAAACACAGAGCGGAGCGACGTGCTGCCAGCGCGACACGCACACTGGCGCCTTCAAACCTAACAGGGATACTTCACGCATTGCGCAATGCGTGAAGTATCCCTGTTAGGTTTGTAGGCGCCGATGCGCTGGTCGCCCGCACCCGGCGGGCCGCGGCCCGACGCTTCAAGCAACTATTTCGCAACAGAGGTGTTGCACAAAATCATACGAAATTGAACAACATAATTAGAACGACAGGCACCCTTTTTCTTTTTTGCTTCAAGACCACTGTGTATCAGATCAATTGTTATCGCATCAATAAGGGTTTCTACGGTATTTTGAATGACTTAAATGGTATGGTTTTTTTTTTTTTTTTTTTTTTTTTTTTTTTTTTGTTAAACTATTACTCTGATTGGTAGCATTGATAGATATTATGTCCACGTAATTATTTGCATTCAATTCAATATAATTGAGAATTCTCGGGGTAACATCACCACTAAAGCACATATCGACGGTGAAACTACCAAACCACGTATCTCGTTTGCGGTGTTTAAAAATCTACGCTCGCATTTTATTTTTTTGAGGTAGACCAAATCAATATCATTCCTTGAAATTTTCACAGAATTTTCTCCGCACGAAGAGGAAAAATCACAGAAATTTTCAAGACTGGACGTTAAGTAGTTTTTCATTTAAAAAATAAAGTATGACAGGAAGTCTGCGACGTCGCAAACCGAGATGCGTGGTTTGGTAGTTTCACCGTCGATATACTGCCATGCTGAAGGAAGAACGCCGTGTAAGCCTTCAGATGTTGCCTACTTTCCTTTGAAGCAACACTAGATTTCATGGAAATCTGCGAAGATTCATCCACCAGTGATTAAGAGAATTTATCCTTAATCAAATCTGAATCATCTGAAAATTTCGATAGAAAATATTCATGGCTCTCCTCAAAAGTTGACATTCTGTCGGAGGAACTTTGTCACTTCTCAAATGCTCATACGGTGTTTTTCCTTAGCACACCGTTTTTTCTAAAAGTTATGCGGTTTTAACTCAGTTTAGTAGCGTAATACCATTCGGTGTCAGCTTCTTCTTCGGAGTCAAACGTCTGGTTGAATGAAGCTAGTGTCGTCATGACAATATAACTCGAGTAGTTGACCAAAACTTGTGCATAGTGCTCTTCACAAACGTAAATCTGAAAATCATTTTTGCGTATTAAATATGTAATATTTTTTTCTGGTAAACTGTATTACAAAAAAACTTGACTGAACATGAAAAAATGTGCATTTCCGAGTATGATGAGCAGGAAATGTTTCGATTTTTGCATTCAAACACAGACTTCCTTTAGTTTAAATTTGAATGCATTTTTGCATGGTGATGTCATGAAAAAACTCCGTGTCTTGGGACCAAATACTATCTTGTCGGCGAAAACTGCAGCCTTCAATTATTTTACGTTTCACTGGTCATTTAATGGATAAGATGCGACTGTTTTCAGTATACATCGGGAAATCGTTACCACAAACAGAGGTTTCTTTCAGAGGTTTTTCTAATATAGTTAGAGTGTAATAAAGAATATCAACGTGTCATTTGATGGTGGGCCTAAAAGGGAGGCCACTTCCCCAAAATTATATTAATAAAACCCAATAACGTAATGGGACAAATTGTCGTTCCCCGAACAAAGGAACGTAACTTAATTCCAGGGTTGCCAAATAGACCCAAACAATTCGATTTTTTACAAGAATGTACCTGCGCAATTTTCGTTGAAAACTTGTGTGATTTTTGCATGATCTAGGGGGAAATCAATGAAATTATTAATTAGAAATTCCCAATATTATCCTGGTTAAAGTCCTGGTTTGCGCAACATGGAAATGGTGTCACTTTCTTTCGTGAGAGAAATACGAAATCATCTCTCTTTCCATCTAAAAAAATTTATAAATCGTCTCTTGTTGCAGGTTTAAAAAATTATCAGCAAATTTCTTTGAACATTACTCAACATGGTTCTCATGGTGAACGGAAATTATTAAGCACTGGAGAGATGAAAAAATGCGGGACAATCAAATACAATCTGCAAAATTTGTCAATTCTTACGTCACTATAATACTCATCAAGAACTTCACGGTCAAAAGTCAAATCAGGAAGTCCGACATTAAACTTGACGGCGTCGAGTTTCTCTGTCATGGCCTGCTTATCAGCGTCATGAAGCCACTTGTACGACGCGATGTTCTGCTTGAAGGCACGCCGTAGATTCTCGAACATTTCCGTTACCTTTAATATCAGAATAAAATGTAGAATTTTGGAAAAAGGAAGAGAGAAACAAAGCAACAATTACTAATTATACTGCAAAGAACACAAATGAAAACCCATGACGGTTGTGCAGAACTTACAGACCGTCACGGAAAAAAAACAACTTAGCGCTGAGTCCTAACACTGTGGGTAAAATAGCACCAACTACAGGCAGTAGTGCTGAGCCTTACAGCTTTAAGGTCCAGCCCTACAGCTTTAGGGTGTAGTCCTACAGCCTGCAGTTGGCGCTATTTTACCTAAATTGTTAGGGCTCAGGGCTAAGTTGTTTAGTTCGTAATCCCTAAATAAGGTCAGGCTTTTTTTCCAATTTTTCGACATCTTTTAACCCGACTTAGAAATTACATCGCAGGTTTAATCCACCCCCTGCCCCTCTCTTAGACCCTTCCTTACAATCTTATGATAAATTTACTTTTTTAGCCTGACCTTGGTACTTAGTAGGCATGCAAAGATTAACACTTTACCCAACTTGTGCTCTTTGAAAAACACACTCTTTTTTATTACTCAATTTTTAAGTCTAGCCTACATCAAATTTTGAGAAATTTGAAGGGTTTATTGCTAAATTTAAAACTCTTAACGTCAAGAATAATGCATGCATTGATATAATAATCGCATTGATCAAAGTGAGAAAGAGGACAAGTAAAAAACCTCATAATTATGCCTAAAAGTTGAAAATTAGATATGAGGACTTACAGTTTATCATTGAACATTAACACTTACCCCGGGTTTGATCCTCTCCAAGTAACTTCGATCCATGATTTTATGAGCTACCGGAAACGAGAAGGCTGCGAGGACAGTCTGAGTGCACAGAAGGGCTCTGCAATCATAACCAGCATTAGCTGAAATAAAGATACGGTGTAGGATCAAATTCAAGAATATCATTCCTCTAACTTAGAGTGAAAGAAGTGCGGAGATATTTTTTTTGGAAATTAGCGTCCTTTGAGCCGTACTAAATTACGTCACGCTTAAACTCAGCATTCTAAACCCCCCTTCTCTCCTTGTTACGTACACCCGTCACGTATTTCTACACTACTCTGAACAGTTACATCAAGTTTTCTTCGGTTCCTCTTTTTACAAAAACAAAATCGGCATATTTGACGATAAATTTTCCAAAACTTTTAAAATTCTCCAAAAATCGGTGCTCAGAGCAGATTTTTGCGTGTCGTTATGTAGTGTTGGACATACCCCCTCCCGCATCAGTCACGTTAGGTCAGACTCCCTTCCCCTCCCTCAAGGAGATGGGGTAATTTATCAAAACATCTTCTTACACACATCGTCCCTAGTGTGTTTTGTATTTGCAGTTTCAACGCGTCTTCTGGTGGTTTTATACATGCATTACGACCGTTTAAAGTGGGGTGAAGAAATTGATTGGTCATTTGAATGAGGTGAGTTTTGAATAGTTAGAGGGGATCATTTTCACATTCCTCTGTCAAATTCAAGCCATGAACATGATTGATTAAAACCTCAGATCGGTTTTTATCAGATAAACGTTTTTGAACTGAAAATTTAAAAAGATATACATTTTTTTTAAATTTTTACCTGGATTTTACGTCATATTCAAAACCATACAGCGCGTCTTGAAAGTCGTGAGCCATATCTCGCATTGCTCTAGTTGAAAGCGGAGCCAAACTTTTTACAATTCTCCACCAGAACATCATAGCTGTAAAATCAAAACCATAATATTCTCTGAGAATCTAAAAGTTCGCCTGATTAAATTTTTAATGTGGGTAAAATTTACACCCCTACCAAGGAGAAACAAATTCGAACTTGAGATCCGTCCAGGGCATATTGTAAGCTACTTTTTTCTTCAACAAAGCCTATAGTTCCTTCTTGATCTAAAATTTTTCGTCTTGATTTCGGACGAAATCCTTTTGGCAGCAAGTTCAAAATCATCTCTGCTCAAATTGCGTCACTTCTTTTCACTGTGGCTAACAAAGATACCCAAATTTCAAAAATAGTAGAGCGAAAGATTATATTTCAGAGCGAACTAATAAATGGGTAGGTAAATAACGCCTAAAAATTTTAAAACATAAAATCTCCGGATTTATCAATTTTTACTACGTGGTTTTAACCGTGTTAGGACAAATTTAGAAATAAATAATACTCCCATAATTGAAAAGTGAGCCTGCGAGCCGATTATTGAAATTGATAGACAAAGCTATAGACAAATCAGACAAAAGAGATATGGATGGATCCTATTGATGGTAGCAAGTAGTTGCAATGGACAAAGGAGGTAGGTAATAGACTAACTAAGGGCAACCCATGAGAGACCCAATAGTTGGTCCATCATTTTCTCCCTTGGTCTATAGGAACATTCCATTTCAAGCAATGGGGTAGCTCCATATACTCTATGTCTCCTTTGTCTATAGCTTTGTCTATCAATTTCAATAATCAGCCCACAGACCGACCGGGTGAACCAAGCTCATACTGAATGTCCTACAAAGTCTCTCTATATCATTACAAGGTACGATGCAAAATCTTACCTAGCCTTCTAGGGCTAACTGTTTTCGTCAAGTTGGATACTTGCAGCAAATAATCAAGACTGGTAACCATGATTGGAGTATCATCTGTGAGATGCAATGTAAGGTTCTCGACGTCTTTGAACATTTCCGTAAAGTATCGAGTCAAATTGATCTGCAAAAATACAATGGGCGTACGGTTTCATACAGGTTTTTAAAATGTCAGTGTTTGTTCCTTAAAGCAAATTCCCTAACAAAAGTCTTCATTAATGAAGCTTTTTCTTCAAAGTTAGAAATTAATCAGGTAAGTTGTTTTAAAACAAGTCTGATGCAACCTCATACTGTTTAAAAATCATGAACTGTCAACAGTTTATGCTGAATGTCTGCGTTGGCATTTGAAAAAGTATCATGGATCTTGGAAAATTAATTCATATTAATTCTCACCTACATTTACTTACTGCTAGTAGAAGCGACGATTCCAACTAAGTTCCCTCGCTCTTAAACCGAATATTATACTTCCGTGCTAAGGAAGAACGCCGCAAAAGCCTTCAGACGTTGCCCAATTTCCTTCGATAAAATTTGAATTTTCAGGGAAAAATGAAAATATATTTCTTCGAATTTTTCAGTGACTTTTATTCTCGATCGAATCTAGATTATCTAAAAATTTCAAGAGAAAATATTCAAAACTCCTCAAAAATGAACGTTTCTCCGGAGGAAATTTGGCGACTCTCGAATTTTCTCACGGCGTATTTCCCTAGCATATGACAGCATACCTTTAGATAAATTAAAAGAATGAGAGAGAGAAAATAAACCCGGATCAGTCCCAAATCATCGAAAATTCAGTGTTGAAATGAGAAAAAATAAAGAATTTTCAGGAAGAATCCTGTAAAAGTAGTGTTTGAACATTCCTGATCTTCGCCAAAAATTAAAAACCAGCGTCATACTAAGTGATTTTTTCCAAAAAATGCTGAAAATTCTCCTGGCATATTTCAAAAGTACCTCTCTTAGCAGATGATTTTTCTTACAAGGAGTTAAAGGACAATGATGAATGAATGGTAGAGCTTACCTACCGGGCTTTTCGATCTTGTTCTGTCCGCAGTATCGAGAATCGTCTGCAACTCTTTCAGAGTGTGCTTTGTTGGCTCATCGTCTGGCAAATCATATTTCGTTTGCAATCGCTAACCCCCGAGAAAAAAAATGAAGCAACATTCAGAAATAAACTCCTAGTAAATACTATAACATAAAATTAAAATGCTATTCTGTTAGTTACGCACTCAGAAGAGAATTTCAAAGGAAGACAACAACCTTGAAATGATAAATGCTGATAACATAAATAACACATCGGTGCGTCCTATCGTGAGAAGCATCCTAGCGCTTAATTTGTAAAGTTTGCAGAAAATATCAGTTCCCTCCCAAATGAACAACATATCAAACATTTTTCGTTTAAAAAATAGGAGCAACAATTTTGACACACCGCAATGGACATACGTCATTTTGCAGTTTTGCCATCGACATAATACTCGCATAAGCTACATTTATAGCACTCATTTTCTTTTGTTATTCCTTCCCTTTCGTTTATTGGTCCTATCCATGGAGAGAGCCATGTCACAATTGATTTCGTGAGAATGAAAACACACCAACTCGGGGACTTAAAAATGCCAAAATTTCATCAAAGATGACCGATTTTTGTAAAAATCATTGTAGATGGCGTACCCATGTAAGCTTGAGCCTTCAAAGCGTCCCAAAATACTTGTTCTTCGGCACCAAAACGCTCTTTCTAACACCAGCTTCTTCACCTACCGCGCAGTTCTTTTTTTTGTCTTCTCATTTTTCCGAGTTGGTGTGTTTTCATTAACACGGATTCAATTGTGAGATGGGCTTATTTTGCAAGATTACGAACCAGCTGTACTTTTTTTCTCTCACACACATTGAATTTTAAGATCTCCCATTCCATATTACCCTGTATGTCATTATTCTCCCCTTACAATCGACTAATGTGACCATACAATTTTGATATGGACTTAATTTGCAAGATTACGAATCAGCTGTGCTTTTTTCTCTCACTCACATTTAATTTCAAGATTTCTCGTTCCATTTTGCCATTTATGTCAACATTCTCCCCTAGCAATCGACCATATTTTGCTTTCTTGCCCAAATATCTATGCTACACGTATCAAAATTTAAAATTACTTCCCTCCAAACACCCATCCTTTAAATTCCAACGACCCTTAGTAATTACCGAAATTTTCAAGCTCTTTTTTGAAAACGTAAAATAAATTCATGGTCTCCGACGTAAACAGCCTAGTTGCTGATTGCCGTAATTAATTAAATGTACGCATCATAAGCTGCGTTTACAGCGCTTTGTAGCGCTCTGCGACACGTAGCCGCCAAAGTCCCCTACCCTCCCAAGGCACCTCAGGGAGTTGGCTCTCCCTGATCTCTTCTAAAACCCTCTATCGCCACCCTTATTCCTTAT
Source organism: Bemisia tabaci (assembly GCF_001854935.1). Taxonomy (NCBI): domain Eukaryota; kingdom Metazoa; phylum Arthropoda; class Insecta; order Hemiptera; family Aleyrodidae; genus Bemisia; species Bemisia tabaci. Next base: position 1,205,632 of record NW_017566800.1, read on the forward strand.
TTTTCATACACGGGTCTAAAATACTGCCGTGCTGAAGAAGAACGCCGTATGAGCCATCAGATGTTGCCAAGTTTCCGCCGATAAAAACCAAATTTACCGGGAAAATCACGAATATTAAGTTCCAAAATTTTCAGACGATTTCGTACGCAATTTAATCTAAAATATCAGAAAATTTCAAGGAAAAATATGCATGAATGTTGTCAAAAATTCATGTTTTATCGAGGGAAATGTGGCAAACCTAGAATGTTCATACGGCGTTCTTCCTTAGCACCAGTGGCGTGGCGTGCTTTGCGATGTATCGATTGTTCTGTCATTTGAACCTGTGGTAAAGAATCGATTATTATAAGGTGTTCGCTGCGAACACCCAGATTATCGATCATTTTCCATAGGTTTAAATGATATAACAATCGATATATCGCAAAGCACGCCACGCCACTGCTTAGCACGGCGGAATAAGCGTCTCTCTTACCGAAACAGCGTGATCAACGACGACCGCATCGGCGACAGCCTTCTTCATCTTCTTCATCTGGGATTTGCTGATCTCCTTCTCCGAGGCGGAGCGGATGAAATGGGCGAGGACGTTTTTGGCGAAGTCGATCTCGTCATGGTAGGTCTCCTGCTCCAGGAACTCCTTCACGTCGACATCGGGTGCATCCGTCCTCGATTCTCTCGCCACCGACCGCGACCGCCTCCCCAAGTTCGAAGTTCTTTCGTGCCGATGGTGGGGCTGCCTGCAAACATTCGGAAAAGCACCCATGAACATCTCCCTTACCGTATCGAACCGGTAAGCAGTCAATCGAGACCAGCATTGGAAAAAAAACACATTGGATCTAGAGTCTAGACTCTTAAAAACATCGACAAGAAAAAATACTCTTGATTCAATCAGATTTAAGCTTAAATCAAGCCAAGCCTCTTGATTTGAGCAAATTTTCTTTTGATTTAAGCTTAAATCTGATTGAATCAAGAGTCTATTTTATTGTCAATGTTTTCAAGAGTCTGGACTCTAGATACAATGTAATTTTTTTTTTTTTTTCCAGTGAGTGGCGAGGCGTGAATGGTCGATTTTCGATGTTCCCCCATTGGAAGCTATGGTAAAGAATCGATTATAAAGATGTTCTCTGATAACACCCTGTTTGTCGATCCTTTTCCAGAGGTTTGAATGGCAGATCAATCGATACATCGCAAAGGACGTCATGCCACTGATTGTGTCGATAGAAGGTATTGGACATGAAGTTTGTTACTAAAACTGCAAATTTCCATGTTTATTTCGTCAAATTTTTAATATCCAAGGGCGCCTCTCACGAAAAAAATTGTCTCTATTTGAAAAAAAATTTACGAAAAAACCAATGGAGCCATTTTTAAAAACTCAACTTTTTGTATTAACGGCGTTATGAGCTTTTAAAGTTTACACATTTTGTCCGACTTCTCTCATTGACTTGTTCCATATTGTGCCACTTGTGATGTGCCATATTGCTCCCGATGAATATTTAATTTTTTAGAATATTTATGAATATTATTTTCAAGTTTTTAGACTATTTGAAGTATATTGCGAATGAAATTATCAGAGACAATAAAAAAAATTGTACACAAGTTTTTTTTTTTGAAGATTTGGAGTTTCATCTCAGGGAATTTGGCTACGTCTGCAGGCTTTTCGGCGTTTTTCTATAGCACGGCAGTTTACTGCATGCTGTCCGGTTGGTCCTCTAAAAAAAACCGTGCCTTTATTACATTGAATTTTTTTTTCAAATTTGGTACATAAATTCTTTAGACTCATGATAACAGAAGTGCGATCTCAAAATTCGAAAAAAAATGACAATGGAATGAATCGATGCGATTTATCGCAGGCCGCTCTGACCCAAAAAATGGTATGCGTCGAATCATCTTAAGTGCGATATTGCTGAATAAGGGAAGAATGAAAAACTTACGTCACGAATGTCCAATCACCGGGAATGCCCAACCCCAGATGTTTCAAGGTTTTGTTTTGGGGGTCGGCAACGAGGGTGAACTGAAGGAGGATCTCCTTACCCAGTCTCTTCTGGACATTCACATTCGCCCCCAACCAGTCGAAGAAGTCCTGTGGGGTGTAAGGAATTAGATCCAATCCAGCCACTTCCAGGGCGTTGGCTATTGGGTCAAGTCCTTCTTCTTCGATTGCGGCTGAAACAGAGGGAAATATTCAGCTAAATTAAAACTTTCCGAATAAATCAGTCGTCGCACGCAAGAGACACAGCCGTAAGAAATGAATTATAGAGGTAAAATGACACTAAAATCATGATGGTCATTGGTCATATTAGAAATATTTGAAATCCTCCCCTTAATGCGCAATTCGCAAATTTCGGAGCACGCTTTTTCAAATTACCCGCATTTGGGGGCAGTTCCCAATCACTGAATTTGGAAACAAGCTACGACAACTCGAGGTAACTTACGGTTGACGAAAAGTGACAGTGCTAAATATAATATTTTATCAACATAACCTGCAAATCGATGAAATACACTCCAATAACTCAAAACATAGACTACTGTCAGATATCAGATTTGTTATTTTGACAGTGTTATTCCAATTATGTCCCTTTTGCCGCACGTGCATATGCATTATCATTTGTGGATTTTTAGGAGTGAACGTAGAAACGTAAATATTTCGTTCCTGTATCTCTCGCTATGATGCCTGAACATGTTTTTCGCTTTAAGATCTTCAATTTTCAAATATAGAACAGGTGAAAATATTCACCATGAAATACCGATAAAATTTTCTGAAAAAAATCAGTATACCATAGTATCTGCTTGTTTCTGAATCATAGAGATGTAAAGGAGAACGAGAAAAATCGAAAGCGCATGACTGCAAATCTATTCATGTCTCGTGCCCCTTCAATTCAGCCAAATGCAATTTCTACTACGTCCGCAGCTTGGAGTCGATGACAGGTAAACAAGGCGGACTAAAAACATTGATAATACTTGCGCGATGCACTCAGTACTGTCGTGTGACGTACGGTATGCAGATCCAACAATATGAAGATGTTTCATGGACCAATAGACAAGGTACGAATTTAAGCATTCTAATACATGTTTCTTGACAAGAATTTCACGTAGAACACGATTCGCGCAACGAAAATTACCGAAATCAACTCCTAACAAAGATATTAACGCTTTTATTTCACATTGGTTACGAGGAATTTGAACTGCCCGCTCACAAGAAACTGAAAGCTCTACGTGAGTCAAGTCGTGCACTACAACGGTTTCAGCAAGCTTTTCAATCAAGCGATGTTCATTTCCCACCATGTGCAGTTCAAACTATAAACAACCTGCTATAGCTGAGCTAAAGCGTCAAGATTAAGGTTGCCAGATTTTTATTTCGCAGAGCCGTTCATGATAGCGTTTAACGCGCGATGTGAGTCACGTAGAGCATTGAGTTTGCATGAGCGGGTGGTTTGAATTCACGCATCAAGAATCATTAAATATCTTCATAAGGAGTTGATTTCGATCATTTTTGTTGTGCGCATCGTGTTTTACGTGAAATTTTGATTATGAAACGTGTATGAGAATGCTGAAATTCGTGCCTTGTCTACTGGTCCATTGGGAATATGCGTAAAAAGCAATTTACATTTTAAAAAAAGAAAAGACCCATCACATCACAGCATTAATTTTCTTAGCCATAAAATGCGATAATGTTGAAGAATTTTACCTGTATTTGTACAAGCGTGGAAGAGCATTTTAGCCTTTTTGACGGATTCAGGGTCCTCATCTAACTCGCCCTCTTGGAGCATGGCTGAAATAAAAAAAAAAAAAAAAAATTAATAATAAAAATCATTCAACTTTTTTTTTTTTTTTTTTTTTTTTTTTTTTTTTTAATTCATTTATTTGTATCAACATACAAATAAAAATAAAATACAGGATTCTTTCGACAAGTGTACCATACAGTCGCTGCTCTAAACTAGTACGTACTTATCTACTCTTAGATTGATAACTTAATTATTTTATCAGATTGTGTCATCTGATTAGTAACGGGAAGTGACTGGATAATAATGGGACGGGCTGCGAAGCAGTCGAATTTCCTTCGACATAGTGAGTTTGGAATTCTTTTTTTTTCTTTTTTTTTTGGGGGGGGGGCAGATTTTCAACAATTTTAATTTTTATGGTAGTTTTACAACAGTTGAAGTTTTCTGTGAACACATGTGAAACACGTTCACAAATAAATTCAAAGAGAAAAAACTGTTCGGTTATTTTATTTGTAGATTATCAAAGTGGACATTTGCATCGTTGTGATTGGAGAAAAGCATTATCCGACTTTAGCCATTGATTTTTTCAATTCTTTCGTCGTGAGCGCGTCCTGAGAATATTGAAAATATTTTAAGAATATTGCTGATTAACAGAGTACCTTTCGCTTTCAATTCGTACTCCCGTTCCTTCCTGCGATTTAAATCATTCATAATCTGAGAATCAGGAATCGGGTTTTCCTTGTTGTAGTTGCCGCACGTGTATGAGAAAAAATCTTCGCACGGATTCACCGATTGATTCATCGATTGGAGTATGAACGCCGCTGGAACAGTGGTTCAGTTTAATTATTATCAGAGCGCACCATATCTCTTTGAAAGTAGGGAGTGAATGCAATTCCGTGATAAAAAGTCAAAAGAATCATCGATTCTGTCGAACTGCCTCACCTCAGCAATGGACCACTAGACAGGGTACGAATTTAAGCATTCTAATACATGTTTCTTGACCAAAATTTCACGTAGAACACGATTCGCGCAACAAAAGTTAGTGAAACTAACTCCTAACGAAGATATCAACCTTTTTATTTCACACTGGTTACGAGGAATTTGAACTGACCGCTCACAAGAAACTCAAAGCTCTACGTGAGTCAAATCGCGCACTACAATGGTTTCAGCAAGCTTCTCAATCGAGCAATGTTCATTTCCCACCATGTGTTGTTCAAACTATAAGCAATTTGCTATACCTGAGCCAAAGCGTCAAGACTGAGGTTGCCAGATTTTTATATTGCTGAGACGTTCATGATAACGAGCGCGCGATGTGAATCACGTAGAGCATTGAGTTTTCATGAGTGGGTGGTTTGAATTCACGCATCAAGAATCATTAAATATCTTCGTAAGGAGTTGATTTCGGTAATTTTCGTTGTTTGTATCGTATTCTACGTGAGATTTTGGTTAAGAAACATGTATCAGAATGCTGAAATTCGTACCTTGTCTAGTGGTCCATTATTGAGTATTCACACTAAAAATAGCAGCTGATTAATGCCATGCGTTGTCTTCATCAAATTATTCGAATGCACCCATGGGCAGTAGCTGTGATTCATGTGGTGTTAACTTTATTTCAGCAAGTTTTGGCAGATTTGTCCCTTTTTCGTTCTGAAGTCCGAATTTTCGTAGGTTTGAATGATATATCGCTAAGCACGCCACGCTACTGCATCATTTGATATTTTGACAACGGATCAAACGGATAAGTTGCTCACATGTTTGACCTTATAGATCGATCAAATATTTTGATATTCGTTGAGTTTACTATCTGAACTATTCCCTTTAATTTCAAAACTTACACCTTTGGCTCTCCGCGAATATTATGAAATTATTTTTTATCATTATTTGCCTAGTCTTGAAATGGAAATACGATCAAGGTCAAAGTTATTTTTGATAAACTTGAGCCTCGAAATAGATATTAACAAATGCACACCTCCAATCTACATTATATAACCATAATGATAAATGATTGGAATAGAGTTGCACATTTTAAGCATAATATTGATCGTTAAATCTGTCTTATTGGTCATCCCTGGACAAAACTTGTTGAGTCAATATTCTTAAGTACAAGAAACTCATCAGATCCTCTGCAAGTGATACTGACTTTTTTTTTTTTTGTATAGTGCTTATATCATTTTCAAAAATAAAACTTACTCATGAATGACTCAAAATATTTTACACCAAATCAACATCCTCTTAAAACCTTAAAATTCAAATGAATAATGCCCTTACCTGACTGAATACATCTTCTCAGTGAGCATGGTGGCTCCGGCTGTTTAAAAACTGAAGGAACTGAAAAATACGAAGATGAATGTAGATTCATATGTTATATCATGATGACTTGTCATGGAGATTCGTCATGAGTTAACATGACGGCCTGTCATGGTAACTAAATAATGGGATGGGATATATTGTTTGAAACGTAGGTTTAGATAGAGACTTAACTTCCGCCAAACAATCTTCATCATTATTACTTAAAAAAGAATAAATGTAAATATATAGTTACACATTAGTGCGAGAAAAAAAGAACATCATAAGTTAGGCACTTCTCTTAAATATTATCCTGAAAGTTAATTGAAATCGATCTAATCACTTATCTAACCTAATTGCCAATAGTTTGTCTGGAAGTAGTCTCGTACCCTTTGCCCAAAACATACTCAAACTAAATGAGACGAAGACGTCAATCTTCAGACTTCTTTTTTCTCACAGTTTGGGTTCTCTTTCAAGGAAGATACTCCAATTGCCGAAACTGATCTTACTTTCCTCACATGCACAATCTTTTTTTTTTTTTTTTTTTTTTTTTTTTTTTTTTTTTTTTTTTATGTCATCTCAAGAGGCAACCTGAAAACTGTAAAGCGATGCCAGTTAAAAAGTTTAAGTCATTTGAATCTCTTTCTTCCTATTTTTTCGCTCTCTTTATGTTAATTTTTTCATTTTCGCCTTGTATTTATTGGATGAGATATCTTTTTTAACCTTTCATGATCCTATCATTGATTACAAGAAACAATGAAACACAATAATGTGTGTGAAATCCTTGCTTGTACGGAGCGAAAGAAACGGAACTACTTCGTGCCAATGGTAAGCCACTAATATTGCCGTCACGGTTATTGAAGGCGAACTCAATCGAGTGAGAGACACGCTGTGAGGCGAGCGATCATCAAGTGTTCCTGGGCTCCCTGCGGTTATTCGTTTTTTTCATTTTCCCATCATGATTATTTAGGGGTAGTTAAAAAATCAAGTGAACCGCTAAGAGAGGTAATAAAAATCAAATACTTATTTTCTATACAAATTAAACTTTTTCGAAAACCGATTATAGTTAGATGACTCACCCTGAAGATGGGCGGCCTGCCCGAAATGGCCATTGTGCGTAAAGAATAATAAAAAATTAGGTCATCTGACTATAATCAGTTTTCGAAAAAGTTTAATTCGTATAGAAAATAAGTGTTCATAGTGCCGATAAAGTGTTGAAAATCGTGCAGTATGCTACAACATAGGGAAAAATCAAATATCTCTCTCCACGGAGATACTCCAACGTGTCAACGAAGAGCTCTGAGAATAACACTCACGCGAGAATCCGTCGGCAGCTGCAGATAATTTCAGTAGTAAAAAAACAGCCAATAGCCTCATCTTGATGAGCAAACGCCGACTTGTCCCTGAAAATTATAAAAATTGAAAAATTATAAAAGGCAAACAATTAGGCCAAAATCTAAAATCCAAGAAAAAATTTATTTCTCGTAGATTATGAACTTCCCACGGCTGATAGAATCGCGGGAAAAAAAAATTGATTTCAGGTGCATGGAACATCAGCGTGGGCGGGGAGGCCACAATGAAGACATGCGAAGACCGAAATTAAGCTCTTATTATCATGCAAATCAGTTCTGGATGAACGACGAGTCCGTAATTTGCGGGATTTAGGTACAGTTCCCAAGCGAATTCCCTTCTATGTTGCTGATCGTACTTGGAACATCCAATTTTTTAAGCTGGTCTTCTTGAGAGTGAAACCAGTGGCGTGGCGTGCTTTTGCGATATATCGCTATTTCCCCATTTGAAGCTATGGTAAAGAATCGATTATTGAGGTGTTCGTTGCGAACACCCTGTTAATCTATCTTTTTCCATAGTTTTAAATGGTAGATCGATCGATATATTGAAATTACAACACCGATTCTCCTGCTATTTTCCTCAGACATACGTATTCCACATGATACGAAAGCTGCGCTGTGTACTTACACATGAATTTTACTTTTAAAAAAAAACACACTTAGGTTGAAGGCTCGGTGTAAATCCGATAAAATTTGGTTCAGATTGAAAAACTGTGCAAATTGCATTGTAAAATTTTGAAAATTGCACCGTACAGCTGTGTAAAAAATTTTAAAATTTTTGCAGATGTTAAATTGTTATAACCCACATATCTCTCCCATTTTTTGTTAGAATTGAATTCAATTGCTTTTGTTATCCTTGAAAATTGCTCTAAATATCGTGGAAAGAAGGGATGACTAGCAATATTTAGTCGGGTTTATCATCAAAAGATGCTGAATTACAGTAGAAACTTTTCCAAAATCTAAATAATAAAAAGTGATAAGGTATTTTCTTTACAGCCTTTTGATAATTTCGTCCCACCCTGAAATGATAGTGGCTATAATATTGTTGAAAATAGTTCCAACCAATGCGTGGTGATGTTGCATCAACGTTCCGGCAGCATAATTCATGCAATCATATCCACATTGTAAAGCAACATTGTAACAATATTTTCTCAGCAATTTTGCCGGTCATATTTTCATGAGAAAATTGCACGACTTTGTTTGACAGCTTTGCAATTTATTTTTATGTAAACAAAATCTTCCCAATTTTTTTATTTTTACATATAAAACTGTTCATCGATCAACCGTGGTATTAGTTTACTCACGTAATTTTCACTTTCACCCACGCAAATACTCGGGAAATACTTTCACGTTTCTCGCTCCTGAGAGAGTGCCAGAATTTGGCCATGTGGCTACTTGAAAAATTGAATGCAAAAAATTATGGTGCCTCTTTTGTCCATACCGCACACTATACTTCGTTTAACCGATGTCTTGTTTAACTGACCATATCAACGCGTTGATGGTGAAACTGAAAAAACACGTATCCCGATTCACAACGCTGCAGACCTCCTGTCCTATATTACCATATTTTTTCGACGAAATAATAATCAACATTTGTTCTTAAAAACTCCCCCAGTTTTTCCTCTTTGTGTGAAACATATCGACGGTGAAACTTCAAAACCACGTATCTCGGTTTGCAACGTTGCAAACTTCCTGTCATACTTTATTTTTTAATTGGAAAACTACCCAACGGCAATTCTTAAAAACTGTCGTGGTTCTTCTCCTTTTTGCAAGGAAATTTCTGTGAAAACTACAAAGAACTATGTTGATACCTTTCTCCATTAACAAAATAAAATATAGGATCGGAGCTTTTAAAACACCGCAAACATGACACGTGGTTTGAGAATTTCGCCGTCGACATTTCTAGAGATAGTATAGATTTGTTCACCTTCGATAAAATGAAATAAAAGCGGAGATTTTGAAACACCGCAGGTGAGATATGTGTTTTTGCAGTTTTATCCTCTATACAGAGCATACGGATCGGCTTTACCCAACTTTTTTTTCGCTGAGTGATATGTGCACCTGTGCGTCGAAGCTGTGCTCTCATATGGCCGTGTTACAGAAGAGAGCCGTGAGGGCATTTCTATATGCACCACGGTTAGCACATGCTGTTACGTGTCTCGAGGCTCATCCCAGACTGCACTTGCGTCTTTTTTCCGTAACACGGCAGTGTTGCTCGCGCTGACCGATTCAGGTTGGGAAAGCTCTTCTTTTTCACTTCCTGCTCTTCAACTCGAGCAAGTTGCGTTGTCCAGCGTGACCTTCTGCCCCACTCGGCATCACAAATGTGCCAACTCTCACTGCTGCCGCACTTACACCGGTAAAAATCAATTTTAGCCGGCGAATAAATTGCCGGCACGATCAGGAGTCTCATAATGACGTTCTAAGGAAAAACGCCGTATGAGCCTTAAGGCGTTGCCAAATTTTCTTAGGTAAAATACAAATTTATTGGAAAAGTTATGAATAATTTTCTTCCAATTTTTCAAAAAAATGTTGATATCAGTTCAATCCATAATATCTGAAAATTTTGAGGAAAAATATGCATAACTTTCTTCCAAAATGCATTTCTTATCAGGAGAAATTTGGTAACACTCGAATGTTCATAGGGCGTTTTCCGTCAATACAGCAGCATATTAATTATGACTCTTTACCAATTTAGGGTAAAAAAAAACAGGATTAAAGGGGTAATGCGCGATTTTCACCAGCATTTTCAAGAGGGGCTGATACACTGATGCTCTTTGACTTTTCAAATATTGAAATAATTGTCCTGCTGATTTTGGTGAACGGACTTATTCATACTTCTGACCCTCGGCCTCTGGCGGAGGTTAGGAGACTGCTCTTTTTTATGGACAACGGTCCAATTATGGAGTTCATTATAGGAGCCGGATTGGAGGAAAAAAATAACAGTCTCATTGTCATGCAAATTCTATGTGATCGTTATTTAGTATATTGATGTTCGATTCGACAATCGCACTGCGGCGCTCGGGAAAAACGTCGTATGATCATCCAAATGTGGCCAAAGTCCCCTCTTTAAAATGTTTTTATTTAGGAAAGCTGGGAACATTTTTTTTAATCATCATATACTTTGGATTAAGTTGTGAATTACGGCTTCTGAAAAATCGGAAGAAAAGTATCCGAAATTTTCTCTGGAAATTGTTTTTATCTAAGAAAAATTTCCGGCTTCCGGAGGCTTGTACAGCGTTTTTTCTTAGCGCAGCGGCATGTTTATGTTGAGTAAAATCAGTCGGTTTCTTTGATTATTTTTTGCTCCGGACTCGTTGACTCGGCAGTAATAACCGAGGCAACAAGTCCTGCGCAACCATGTGATACGAGGAATATTAAACATACATGATGCAAGGAAAGATGAGAATCTTTAATGAAATACACGCAGCTTATCTGGTCATTCGTACAATTTTTGCACATGCCCTGTGTTAGATCACACCTACAAACTGTAAAGAATTTGATAAAGTCAAAGTAAACCGAGGGATTTCCTAATGGCTGCTACGCACTGCACATACAACGGCACCCTGCGTCCTTTCAGAGACCACTTAGTGAGTTTTAAGAAACCTGGGTTATATTTCGAAAATCTAATACAAAGAGACTCATTTAGAGATCGATACCGGTTAGCAGCCATAAAAATCTCGGAAACCGACCGGATAGAGCTCTTGACGTTGGTAAAAACAACTAAAAATCAATGGTTGAAAGGTCGGAGAGTTTATAGTTACACTGAAAAAAGGAATATTGCCGAGGAGGTAAAACCATAAAACATGGCGAGGGACATGGATCGACAAGAATCACCATTTTGATCAGTATAATCGGGAAAATAGTAAGGTTTCGATGTTTTTGATCAACTTATATGTCCTGTATCTCAGATTCCGGCTTGTTATTTGGTATTTTCTTCCAAGAAAAAAAAAATCAATGATGAAAAAGCGCTTTTTGACCTGCAAAATTTAGAATGTTTACCCAAATTATAGTAAATCAATATTAACATTTTATCGTGATATTACTTCCAGTGAAAATGGTATGTTTCATAATAAATTATGACCAAAGTCTCCGCGTGGATACGAAAAAAGACTCGAAATTGGCGTATTAATCATCACTGGGATGGGTTTTCCTCACAGATTATGATTTAAGTTGATAAAGCAGCCTCACAAACATATGTATCCCCCCCCCCCGCCTCTTTTTTCCTACTTCAATATAACTGTCACGGTTCTATTGAATGATTCAGTCCGCGTTTCTAGTAACTATAGAGTACATAGAGTTGTAATGTAAATAGTAGAGTTGGCGTCATGTTCCGGTCGACGAGTTCCGAGCCCGGTGTGCGCCAAGCTTCGGTCACGTCTTCGATACATTTTCGATCCAAAATGGCGATGATGTACAGTACGTATTAATTCCTATCCTCTTTGTTTATATCAGATGACCGGGTCCCCGTGTATCGAAAACAATCGATTATGCACCGAAATAGTGACCCGGCGTAACACAGGCGTCTCGGGATTCCGTGGAAAATGCTTATAGGTGGCGCCAGCTCTTCCATTTACACTACAACTTTACGAGCTCTGTGCTAGCAACGCCACATCAGACAAACCAAATGATGCTCGTTCTGTTTTTGACGGTATGTGACCGCTTCATACCGTCAAATTCTCAAATGAATGTTAAGTCTGTACGCTCCCGCTAAAAATCTTTATCGGAGCTCATGTGAAGGACGCACACACATCAGACCGACTCTAACAAAACCTAAAGAAAATGAAGGGAAGGATGCCCTCGATTGTATTATAATCCAGGAGCAAAAATTAAAATTACTGTAGGAAGAATAAATTTGATCTTTCAACCATCAAAAGTGCATAAAATTTCCAAAAGGAAGAAAAAAAGTCTGCTATTGACATAGGTCACAAAATCTATTTATTCCCGAACAGACTCAGAGATATCAAATCAGTACATTTAATGCCGTGAAAAACAGCTATAAAATGATTTGCTTAGACTTACGTTACAGGTAATGTAAAACAGCCGGGTAATGTCGTCATTACCCAGGTAATGTCGGCATTAACCAGTCCTCCTGGGTAATGTCTAAAATTAGATTAAAAATACATATTTTTGGTGATTTGTGAGTGAAATATATGAGGTTTCAAATTTTCATAATCAAATTGAAAAGACGTGAATACTGTAGAGTTATTTATTTTCAATTTGAATGAGCTTTGTGAGGAAGTGCGGAAAAATTTAAATTTATTTTACAATTTTAAAACACAAAAATTAATTTTAAATAATGGAGATTTAAGATAAAAGTAATTTAACGGAATTTAAATACTAACGGAATTGAAATAATTCAGTTTCCTTGGGTTATGTCGAAATTACCTAGGAGGACTGGTTAATGCCGACATTACCCGGCTATATTACATTACCCGTAACGCTCATTATTATATACAAGAGAAATCAATACTGAAAATCTATAGAGCCTTATAAGCTGTCAGTGACAAAAATAGATACGACTAACTAGTATTAGGTACCAGTCGACGACTCACCTTTGATAAATGTCAGGAGTGATGTGACTTAAACTCCACGCAGGCACACGGATACACATAAATCATGAGCAAAAATTGAGTATGAACCACTTCAGCAAAGAATAAAAAAGGCTAGCTTAAACTGTTGTTTTCTTGTCATTCACCGGTATAACACAATATTTGACGAGGACTTTTATTCAATGGGTGGGAAAGTCATTTTCTTCCCGTAATTACCTAACGAAGCGACGATAACTCGTGCAAAAGATGTCCATATCTACCGCGTTTATCCTCCCACCAGTCCGCGAGAAAAATGAACTTGGACCACTCTCATTGTTGCCAACTTGTAGGAAACTCCCCACTAAAAACTCATTCATCAACTTATCATCTATGACTCACTATCATCAAACACAATATCCATGGCTAAAGTCGAAAGATGCATACCTACTATTGTGACGTTGCGAATCTCAACCCTTATTTTATTCGTTTATGGAAAACTAACCAACAATGGGGGGGGGGCGTTCCGTGAACTTTTTATCATTTGTTGGAGAATATTCGCACAAAAATTTCTAGGAGTCGTTTAGGTCAGGCTTAATCCAAAAAATAAAATATAACCGGAAATATTGAAAAAATTAAATGAAAGTACGCAATTTTCAACTTTAGTAATCAATCTCACTATCTCGTGCGACAAAAATTGCACCATAAAACTTCCAATTTGCGTTCTTATTGACCTCATTAAAATACCTCATTAATCGACTCATTTGCCTTTAAATTGTACACGCTTAAGAACTGACAAAAATGTAGGGGCATACTTAAAAATGTTTCTGTCTAAATCGAGTCCCTTTATTCTCTAATGAAATTCAAAAATTATGCTAAACCTCAATACGGATGCTAGAACTAGAACTTAGTGAGTTTTTGGCTACCGATTTCTATTTGTGTCATCGTGTCTTGATTTTTTTTTTAGAAAAACACCGTACTCTTAAAGGATGCCTGTCGTTCTAATTATGTTGGAAAGCCTTCAATTTCGTATGATACTGAGCAACACCTCTGTTGCAAAATAGTTGCTTGAAGCGCCGTGGCGCGGCGGGCGCGGGCGACTAGCGCATCGGCGCCTACAAACCTAACAGGGATACTTCACGCATGGCGCAATGCGTGAAGTATCCCTGTTAGGTTTGGAGGCGCCAGTGCGCGAGTAGCGCTGGCAGCACGTCGCTCCGCTCTGTGTTTGGCTCTAATATTTAAACTCGCAGAGTCAGCGTTTTTAAACTCAGGATTTTGAAATGTTTGCACACTCCGCATGGATAATTCTCATTAACATTGATGAAAAAAAAAATATATATATTTGAAAGGAAAATATACTGAGTGTTTAGTAAGTATTAAGGTGGCTCCGTGTCAAATTTAATGATTGGGAACTATCAGTACATACATAAATACATACATAAAGCCGCTTTTATAGCGCAGCCTCGCGCTCTGCGACTCCCAATTGGCGTTGGAATCAATCTTCCCATACATCATCAGGCAAATGACACCTTCTGATCTCCTCCTCAACTCCCTTTTTACTGGACGTCCACGCCGCCTTTTTCCGGAAGGAACCCAATCAAATACCATTCTGGGTAACCGACCATCTGCCATACTAAAAAGAAACCTAATTTTTCCTTCAAATTAGGCATTTCTAAAAAATCTGATTTTGCAATTTCACATTATCATTTATAGGAATACATTTTATTTTATTTCATTTCATTTGAAAAAGAGACCTCCACTGTGTTCTCTTTTTATAACCGACAGTTTTTGGTTGACGCATTGAGCATTGTGCAACGAATCATCACAATCATATTCAATCGAGAAGCTCAAAGGCCCTGAAGATCGTAACTAGATCCTGTCGGTTTTTGAGGATGCGACTATTTCAACGCGTAAGAAACCGCTTTACCTACCCTTTGAAATGAAGGAGTTCGCCGCTTAGCGTCGTAGACAGACCCTGGTTTCGAGAGAGAAACGCTTGAACAAAGTGGTACCCGAGCGGTAACTAGCGGAAAATATATTGGAGCGATGTCGCATTTGCTTGCACTAAAATTGTGGTCATGTGTATGTGTTTTTATCGTGATGCGTAATGTAATTATTTTTACCACGTCAATATTTTTATATCATTTGACGAATTGTGACAGACATCAAATGACCAGACAATCAGAGGAGAGTTTAACAGTTTGCGATGCGGATACAAATTGGAACTAAACTCAATTTTGTTGCAATGAATGTCAGCAATAGGAGCCCCTTCAATTCGTAGATAGGCAAAATACACAGCGTGCGGATGCAGTGGCGCAATTTTTTTGTACTACGTACATAATTACAATGTATTGGGCTACTTCGTCAACGGCACTTGATTCACATTGGATGACAATCTTACGAAACATTTTTGGAAAAAATTTAAGTATTACATATTTTGAATAGAGCTAATCTTGACGGCTTGAAAAAAACTAGTCACGACCCGCATTTCAGGTAGGAAAGAGCGAACACGATTTAATTTTCACTAATATACATATGTACCAAGCTAGGTTGTGCTATAGTTTCGCCATTGCACCCAAGAAAAATCATATACAAGTATGTAGGCTTTTGATGTTACAGATTTCTTGTCGCAATTCCTACTTTCGAAAGACTAAGGGTCATAATTTCTGTTCAGAGGTCCGGATGATTCATCCGGATTGTTCTTCGAAAATTCCGCACTTAGGCGTCAAAATTAGTTTTTTCGAAGGGATAAAACAAGGGGTGGCGCATTGAAGGAGGTTGGAGGAGACTCTACACACGATGCTGAATACCTATTTTTCTTCTTTATTTCTTTCTTCTTTTTCGATTTCGGGTGCCAACAATTACGTTGTAATGCATTCAAATAATTCATTTATCGGAAAATTGACGATGTCGCGTTAAAAATCAGCGATGGTTTACTTCATCGGTACGATAGACAATGCTGGAATTAAGTTGAGGCGTAAGAGGAACACGCGAAGCTTCAGTTTTTGTCGCATGCCACCGATACTGAACGAATTTCATTTATGACGACTGGATGCAATTATTCGGGCTCCGTGGATGTCCGTGTTGCATACGAACGGATATGAAGGCGTTTTGACTTTAGACACTAATCGCTTCATCAGCGCTAATCAGTGGAGCGCGTCAGCTGGAGGAATCTGACAAGATGTGAAAAAATCAAAAGCTCATTTCGATGTTAATACAGAGTGCAGAAGCTTTAAAAGTGCACACTTTTCTCGGAAAACTTCCTTCAAGGGGCACCCAATACAATTTCCCTGGTAAAAATTGGCGACAAGAGCTGCGTTTCAACATACTATATGAATTCTTATAGCTGGCTAAAGAAGGCTACAGAAAATCATATAGCTGTCTGTAGAATGCGGAGAAAATCATACGGCCGGGCTATACGAAGCGATAAAAAATTATGCAGCCGGGCTACAGTTCCTATCGCCGGGATTTACACTTTTTCGCCTGGCTGTTGCTCTTTCGCCATCGATTATATAAGGCTATAAGAAATTGTGTAGAAATATTTACAAGACACACTTTGTATTTTCCTTTAACACATATTTTTTTTTTTTATCAATTAAAATGAGAATAATCCATACAGGATGTGCAAACATTTCAAAATCATGAGATGAAAAACGCTGACTCCGCCAGATTAAATATTAGAGCCTAACACAAAGCGGAGCGGCGACGCACTGGCGCCTGCAAACCTATCAGGGATACTTCACGCATTGCGCAACGCGTGAAGTATCCCTGTTAGGTTTGTAGGCGCCAATGCGCGTTTCGAGCTGGCTGCCCGCCTGCCGCGCCGCTGCGTGCCACGGCGCTTGAAGCAACTATTTCACACCAGAAGTATTACACAGTATCATACGAAACTGAAGGCGCTCTAATATATTAGGAATGGCAGGCATCCATCAGAAGTACGGAGCTTTCCTCGCAAAATAAATCAAGATACTACGGCCCAAAAAGAGAGCGGTAGTCCAAAAACTCACCAAGTCCTAGCATCCGTACTTAGTAACGTTTAGCATACACTTTATCGCCTGGCTGTTGCTTAATCGCCATCAGCTATAAAAGGCTATAAGAAATTGTGTAGCCGACTATAGAAGCTATTGGAAATCTTGCAGCCGGCTGTAGGTCTATGGTATTTTGGAACACAGATTCTAATGCCAATTACCAGGGTTATAAAGTGAAGGAATTAACATACAACATCTTTATGGTAGAATTGAAGTTGGATACCTAAGGATTAAGAAAATGTCAACCACCTTGCGCGTTATGCGTTTCTTTAGCGAGAAATCTTGATTTGAAGTTGACGTCTTTTTCCCATTTCTTATGGACCAGTGATTCTCGACCCATTTCCCGCCCACGTTATACCCAAATTTGAAGTAGTTTTGAGCGAAAAATTTGAAAATGAACCATCTTTGGGAGTCAGAAATATTTATAAGATGACGAACTCAAAAAAATTATTCAGATGTCGATTTGCGAAATTTTTATTTTTATCCACAGAGGGCCGCATTGTGCGCCGCGCCGAGGGTGAAATGATGAGTTCCGGGGCAAGTCAAAACGCCTTCACTCCCGTTTGTATGCCACACGGACATCCATCGGGCCCGAATAGTTGCATCCAGGAGTTGATATAAAAGAAGAGGTATCGATACAAGCCATTTTAGGGCCCGCCCCCACCCTACCTGACTTTCCGCAACTCTACGATTTTTGCGCTCGCTGAGGGTCTATATTTTACGGAACGCATCATGATTTGATCATGTCCAGTCTCTTTTCAGTTCTGATTTTGGCCTAAACATAGCTCTAAAGACCGATTTCGGTGAAAAACGCGGATTTTTCGGCATTTGACCGCAAACCCGCAAGATTCGCACCCTTCGCAAAAATCGGCCTCTAGACCCATTTCAAGGCCAACATTAGACCCGATAAGAAATGACCAAATCATTATGCATATTCCGTAAAATATTGACCCTTCGTGAGAAAAATAATCGTGGGGTTGAGGAAATTCAGGGTGGGCCCAAAAACGCGCCCTTATCGATGCCAGGATGCCTACCAGTTATAAAAACCAAAATTGGGGATTTTCGGGGACTTTTAGGGGTGTTTTTTTTTTTTCCAAGAAAATCTGGGACTTTTTTCCCCCGAAATAGTAAGAGAAAGGAAACTAGTTAGAGCGTTAAATGGCGTATTTTATACGACTAATTTTACAAGTCACGTTGAATCGATGAAAACAATCGAAAAACGAAGCAACACTTCAGTTTTTTTATTCTTGGTTACACTGCGCCGCCGCGGCTGGCGGGAAAATTTGAAAATGCCGCTGTTTCGGATGATTTTGGTCATTTTTTGGGGACCTAAACAAGAAAATTGGGGAATTTCGGGGATATCGGGGACACTCTTCCTAAATCGGGGGCATTGGGGACCGGTAGACACCCTGGATACCTCTCCTTTGTATACTGTTCGTCACATCCAAATTTGACACTAAGGGCGCTTTGCTTTGTTCCTCTTATAGACCGTAACTTAATTCCAACGTTGCTTGTTGTGCCAAATAAGTAAACTAGGTATTACTGATTTTTAATGCGACGTGGTAAAATTTCCGAATAATGCCTCAATTGTTTATATATGTACCTAATAAAAACGTTGCCGTCCCAAAATAAGAGACTGCGGCCCTGAGCTTCTTCGATCTGAGAACGAAGAATGCAGCAAAGTTAGGAACTTTCGGAAAAATTCGAGCGCGCGTCTCTCAACAAATTTTTACTTTTTGCGCTAAAAATGAAGAAGAAAGCCCGGTCAGGAATGTAAAATTACGGTCAATGCAGAGCCTGGTGCAGCGAGACGCAAAACAAATCTGGCTGAACTCCGGCAACCTTGCAAATGTATTCCCTACTCCCACGTCATTCGGCGCTTACCTAAATCCGCGCGCGCGTCAAAACTGCTTCTGACTTTTTGAACTTTGCAGACTTTTATTACGAATAAGTAACTATCTCACTTTTTCGCGATTATTTTTAGTCGCTGATAAACGGCACAGCGCAACGTGGCGCGCCAGGATCACGGTGCTGCCGTGCTAAGGAAAAACGCCGTATGAACATTCGAGAGTCGCCCATTTCCTTCCACAAAATGTTCATTTTTGAGACAAGCTGTGAATATTTTTCCTTGAAATTTTCAGGAGCTATAAGTGAAATTGCGAACAAAATTATCTACAAAATTGCAATGAAAATACTCATAAGTTTACCATGAAATTCGTGTTTTATTAACGGAAATTTGGCAACGCCCGAAGGTTCATATGGCGTTTTTCCTCAGCACGGCAGGGTAAGCCTCAAACGAAGGGAGGTTGCCTGTTCTGGGAAAATCCTTCCCTCACTAAATTTTTCTCCGAGATCTACGATCGGATAGCAAAATTCTTAGAATGGGAAAGTTTTATGAGAAAACTCGTAAAATTTCATTGGAAATATTTCTGGAGACATCTGTAATTTACGAAGTAAAACGATGGTCGCAGTGCGAAACCACGTATTTTCATTTGCGACGTTGCATACTTCCTGCCATATTTGAAACTCTTCCTTTGGAAAACCCTTGAACGTAATTTTTTAAAAACTTCCTTGCTTTTTCTTCTCCTCTGGCAGGTATTTTGCATAAATTTCAACCTGTAAAGTTGGCTTGTTTCTCTTCAAAATAATAAAATAGGGGTGGAAATTTTTGAGACACCGCAATTAAGATACATGGTTCTGCACTTTGGCCATTATTCATACGCGAAAAAAAAAGGAAATCAAACTTTCTACGTTTAAAAGTAAAAATTCAGTAACAATTTATTTACAGTCACAGGGACAATTGATATTTAAAAAAAAAAAAAGTAGTCTCACAAAGGCTTCAATACATTGCATCAACATAAAACATCTGCTAATAAAGAGAGGGGCTCTGACAAAATTTTATCAAATTTAGATATTACATGTACTTTGATAAAATATGTTAATTAATGCTTGAAAAACATGAATTACTTTCTAAATTAATCAAAACATTTTGACCCCTGATTAAAAAAATGCAAGAAAAGGAGCCAGTTCTTTTGGGAGGGATAAAGGGTTGAAATTCTTTGAAGTCTAAACAACTTCCATCAAACTGAAAATCTTATGCTGCAATTCGTAATTCGCTGAAAATGTTTTTCCTTATTCTCGGTCATGAAGTATTCTGGTGAGAGCACAACTTACGAACAATATTTTGGTCTAAAATGAGTCGACAATAGGGGGTTCGGGTTTGGGCCTTTTCTTTTGCATCCTTGCGCTAACAGGAATTTGATCATTAACACTTAAAGAAGGATTAACCAACCCATAAGTATCTTTTGGTTTCAAAAAGTCCCTATCATCATAGATTTCATGTGCATACATCATCTCCTTAAAGACCTCATATTCAATAAGACTCAGCCCTGCAATTTTATACACAAACTTTTGCTCATGAGTGTCAACAATATCGGTAAGCTGTGGGTGCTTCGGTGTTTCAAGTGGATCTGCATTGTACTTCGTAATGATATAAACGCCTGTTTTGTACAAGAACAAAAACCGGCAGCGCAAATGGAACAAATTATACCTGAAACAAAGCAAAAATTGGTATTAGTAATGATTTTAGGGCGATGCTCAAAAATGAAATGAGAATTATGCAGAATTGTAATAGATAATGAAAAAACTTGGAGCTAAAGAGAGCGGCTACAGAAGCTGAACAGCCACTGTGATGTACATTGAAAAGATACCTGAGGTAGCCTACCAGGCTGAAACACCGCCTGCAGGAGCAAATACCTCACTCTGTTCTAGGTTTCTTCTTTCACCTGATAAGTTGAAAGACACTTGTCAAACAAAAATCAACAAACTTGTCTGGCGACCATTTATCAACTCACTGGGCGGAAAAGGAAGCCCAAAGCAACTAACATGCTACGTTCTGGAGAAAGCTACAATATAAACACAGTTAATCAAATTTGATGAGCTGACCCAGCAGACTTTCATATTCAACAACACAAAATTTTGGCACTCTTGAAACAGAGATGGTAGCTCCTTTATAATTTTATGACTATTAATTAGTCAAGAGTACAAAATTAAAATTTATAAAATAAATTTTAATTAAATGTAGTTATTAAAAGTAAATTTATGTGCTTCTTCTCAAGAAAGAACTCAGAAGTATCTTGAAAAGCTTGGTCTTGGAGATAGTAAACTGGCATTAGGTTTTCAAACGATTTGATACCTATTTCTCTTACAGAGAACACAAAGTAATGGCAGAGTGTGAAAATTTTCTCGACCTCGACAAATTAAAAAGAGAGGAATGCGAATGAATTTCTCTATTTTCAATGCTGCCTGAAGTCAATGTTTTTCCAAGACCCAAGAAACGTCTATGGGTACATAGCACATGATCTGAGGAACTAACTCGTTTTCAAACCATTCTTACCCTCTTACACTCACATTTTGGGCCTTTTTCCTAAACCCTCATTGACGTTAGTGCGTAGAGATGTCCCAGACCACCTGTACCAGGCTTTTTTCTCAGTTATTTTGGGTTGAGCAAAGTAGGAGGGACAGATAGCAAATTGAACACAGAGAATTCAAATTTCACTAAAGCCCCCTTAGAAGCTCCTTGTAGCTAAAAGAGAGTCCTTTCTATGAAACTTTTTGGCCTTGGACATTCTGGATGAACACTTCAAATTGGTTGTCCATAGATTGACGTCTACAGTATTTCAAACCCAAAGACATAAAGATGGAGTGCTCGTATATAAAAGCACAGGGAAAAAGTGAAGCCAGATTTGGCGCTGGGCGCTTGTGTGAGTGTGTAAATGAGCATCGGAATCCGAAGGGCGGGACACGTAAATTTCATTTGAACTTGTCCTCTTGATTTTTCCATATTTCTTTTTCTAAACGTGTTTTAAATGCCTAAAACGAATATATTAAGGAAATTGGGACGGTGACTTGGTATGATACACCTATTTTGGCTCAGTAACAAGCAAGGACCTCAGATAAAGTTAGTCTTTCTTCTGCTCATGGTGGTCCTGCCGGTTCAAACAGGCCGTTACAGCCTAAGATTATTCTTACTCCCAAATGAAATTAATTGGTCGATGATGAACCAAAAATAACCTGGACCTAATAAATATATGTGGGTGAGTGAATTTGGGCAAAAATCGACCTTGAATACTTTTTTTTACGCAATTCTATTCAGTTCCCACCCTACATTTTAATTTCAAACTTGTCCCGATTTTGCTGCCAATCCTCTAGCCAATAGTACCTAGAGGTGGTTGAAAAGTAGCTTCATTTTTTGCTTTTAGCGCTCCGTCTTTATGTCTATGTTCAAACCATAAACTGTCCTAATTTGGTACACTTAGAGAATTTTTTTGCCGTCAATCGATGAGAAGTATAAAACTTTGCTCTTAACAATGGTTTTAGGGCTTAAATTTTTAATTCTTCAGCACTGAGCCAAGGTCTCTTTTCCTATGGATGATCATACAGAAAAAGAGGAGAAATACAGAAAGCAACTACCTGAAAACACCAGACCTCGCAATCTGGGACTTCGGAATCCGCATCGGCTCAACCAAGTAATCCATTATAATCTTCACATCTTCCCACTTCTTGAACATGACTTGCGGAGAGTTCATAAGCAATTTGGCTAGTCGACTCCTTCTGCCTTCTAGGTATTCTCTTAGCGGTGGGATCCGATCGTCGATGTCTTGTTCCCCAAGAGCAAGGAACATGGGGTTATTCACCAGCAGAGGCAGTAGTCTTGACTCTCCAAACTGGATTCTCATCCAATTGTACATTGAGTCTTCTAGTTCTTTTTCTTCAAATAGAAGGAGACCTGGGTAATCTGTGACCATTTTTAGTATGCCTGAAAATAGAGAAAAAAGGAGTGTGGTTGGTATTCAAAACATGAGAACCTTGGTGCCGAAAAACTTATGTTGGAAAATATGGTATCATTGCTCAGAAGAGTGTCGTAGACACTTTGCAACAAAAAAAAAAAAAGAAGCAAAATTATAGAAGCAAATTTTCCTCACAATTTCAAAACTTACTTGAAATTGTGAGGAAAAGCTGTGTCAAGTTTTGATCTATCATTTTTCCAGGTCAAAATAATGAAAATCAAATGCACCTCTACGACTGATGTTGGCAGAAAAATGACCTAAATGTCCCACAACTTGATCTGTGTTCTTCTACTAGGTGCATTTTTTCATCAAAACTCGATATAATCCAACTTAACAAAATTTGCTCTCCTAAAAATTGTTCCACTTCCCAATGGTCCCTTTTCCCATAATTGATTATAGAGAGACTTTGTAAGTACAAGTACCTACCTGTTACTGTTTTACCTGTGAAAAAGAAAACATCTGAAAATGGACCACTAGGTAAGGTACAAATTTAAGCATTTCGATGTACCTATGTTTCCTTTTCCAAGTTTCTCATTGAGCAAAATTTGTGCAAGAAAAATTACTAAAATTAACTCCCAAACGAAATATTCATGTTTTTATCTAGCAATGGTTATGCAGAAAAATTTTAATTTCCTGCTCTCAATGGTTTTAGCTAACTTCTTAATGGAGCAGTGTTCCTTCCCTGAACGGTGTTGTTCAAAGTATTGACAACATGTAACAGCTGATTGTGAGCTGAAGCCTCGAGATTGAGGTTTTGCATATTTTAAATCGCAATTCTGTATCGCAGAGACTGATTTATTAACGTTCAGTGTGCGAATGAATTCAAGCAGATTAGCTATGGTTCTTGTAATGAGCAGAGAGCTTGAATTTCTGTATTGAAAAACGATGATATCTTGGTTAGGGTTTTCTTTCAATGAATTCCGATGAAAAATACGTGTTCTCTTTACAATAATTTTTGTTGAACAAATCATGCTCTACCTGAAATTTAAATGGGCAAAAGTACATCATAATGTTTAAATTTGAATCTTGTCGAGAAGCCCATTTCTATGTACAAGGAAAGAAGTTCCCCAAAATTTTCATAGAACAAAAAAACTCATTAGAATAATTTTCAAACTGCCATATGACCACTAAGTTAAAGAAATTTTTGTAGAGGCACCAACTTCTAATTGGACCGCATTAAACAGAAAGGAACCAAGCCACATCAGTTATTGCCAAATTTAATCGGGCAATTTAATTTTTTACGTGAAAACGGTTGTGCGGATTTTCGTGAAAATTTCTATGAATTTTCTCCATAATACAAAGCAAATTCCTTAAAATTTTCAAAGGAATCCGCACAAACGTTCTCTCGTAAAAAATCAAATTCCCCTGTTAAATTTGGCAATAGCTGATGTGGCTTGGTTCCTTTCTGTTTAACGCGGTCCAATTCTGCCCTCATTGCATACCTATGAATGTTCAAAATTTTCTATCTATAACAACCTAATACAGTCTGGCGACTTAACCCCTTCTCACGCTTGTAATAGCTGGCATGATTTTAATGTAGTCCCAGACAGAGGCTGAAGAAGTCAAGGAACAATGTTAAAATTGCTGCAGCATAATTCTTCAAGTCACTGCCCAGAAATTTAAAAGATTTGTTTAAAGTAGGAAACATTGCTAGGTTCCTGACTTCACTCAAAAACTTTTCAGCAGCAAATGCCCCGTACTTTGAGAAAGTACTCATCAACCTCTAGTCTTGTATCTACTATTTGCATCATGTATCTACTATTATCATGTAACTATCTAGCATGTGACCTGTATTAAAGTCATGTACACGGCTCATGTACCAAAAGTAAAAATAAATAAATAGCATAGACCCACGTAAATTTATTAGTAAATATTTTTTGTCTATTTTTTGGGAATCATTGTTCCACTCTTGAATTTTTCATTCTCTCCGAATTTCACAAAAATTCATAGACATGAAGTTCTTGAATGTTTGAATGATATTTGTATTTGATCTGATAATCAAACGGAGCTTGATGCCTTGATTCTGTTTTTTAAAGAGGCAGCCTCGGCTGCATATTTAATTGAACGCATTTCTGTCAAACGGAACTATGAGCATCATGATGTGAGCCCTGGTATGTATGTATTCTTATGGGTCTCAGGGCTCATGTCTTGATGCACATAGTTCCATTTGATAGAAATAAGTCCAATTAAGTCTTTGCATATAGGTGGGCTATGAATGGGCCACTAGAAACAGTGGTAAAACGTTGCACATTTTCTCTTCAAAATATTTTAATTCACACACCAAGAAACCAACCCCTGAATGAAATATTAATGCGTGTTTATATCACAGCTCAAATTGAAGTTAGATGATACCAATGACGTCATTTGAACTTTTGCCATTCAACCAATATTTATTATAAACTCTTATATCTTGTTTAACGGTTGATTTTCAGACTGTTCGTTGCTTTATTCATTTTCCTTATGAAATTTCAAAGAGAGAATATAGTGCGCAGTGTTTTGGATTGCAAGTGTTGTTTAGTACCCACTGCAGTTTTTCAAACCATATTAAGAGGCCCATCAGTACCCATGGGACTGATCTAATTTGACCAAAAAAATCTTGCCAATGGGTAGTTTCACATTGTCCTTTGAAAAAGTGTGGAAACTTTTTAAATACCTAGGAGAAACAATTAGATTTAATTTCAATATCCTTCAAACAAACGGTCAAGCCTTCCAGAGATTTAATCGTCAATTTAGTGTACATGACGCTGTGAAATTCAAAATAAATCACTTTCATAAAATATTATTAAGAGAAAAACTCTGAATGAAATAAATAAGAGAAAAATAAAAAAAAAAAACTTTAAACTCTTGAACGCAGCATAATCTACTAGATGATGCATCAAGTAAAGATACTTGAGAAAAGTAAAAAAAAAAATAATAATAATTTTGAATGATCTCTGATATTCCTATTATTACTTCATGATGGGTCAAAATGATTTCCATCACAATTAAACATTTTTTAATGACAAGAACTTGGTTAAGTATCTACAAACCTTGCTTGGCAAACCCGTATTGGGTTAAATGTCCAAAACAGGTGGCCCACTTGGCAGGAGCAATATCTGCAAGTTCAGGCGCCTCCTGTAAAGCTGACATAATGTGCTTTGGGGGGATTTTTAGTTCCTTTGAGGTATATTCCACAATGGCAGGAACTTTAGGGTACTGTTCAGCTAAAGAACTGAAATCGATGCGTTCTTGTGCCTTTAAAGAGTAGCGTTTTTTCATTCGTTCCAAAAACTGAGGAGTACATTGATCAGCCTTTTTTTCATATTTCTGAATGTTCTTTTTGTGGTACAGATTCAGATCCTCTAATACAAATTTGCTCGGTAACTTTTCAGGCCCACTTGAAAAGGCTACTGTGGTCAACCTTTTGATTTTGGGGAAAAATCTGCACCCTATCATGGTCACTTTCTTGTGAGTCAGCCTGAAAAAAAAAAATGATAGGCAAAAATTTAAAATAAAGAATATTTGAGTGGGAAGGGGTGTTAGTATACAAGATTACTTACAGAGCATTTGCTTCAGTCTGAAGCTGGTTCAAAATAATTAAACATCAGAGGGGGGATGTTGGTTTTTGGTACCTGCTCATAAAAGCAGCATGGTTTCGTCCTTGCATTTGGTCAATCCTTGATGACTATTAGATGGCGGCAGCATAGTCACTTGCGAATGGAGGGGAAACAACTGATGACTTAGGTGTCTGACACAAGTTCTACCTTTCATAAGCTCCAACTTCATGGTGGCATATAATACAGAGGACTTGAGACTTCAACCTCAGTTCAAAATTCTACCTTGCTAGAGGCAATGGCGATCAGTTCAAAATTGGTCGGTTCTATTAGCTAAAAATATTGCCAAAGATGCAATTGTAACAGGAGGGTATGGATTCGATCGAAAAATGAAAATGGGAATCAATCGACATGATTCGATCGACTCCGATTCAATCAACAGTTAATTTAAAGACACCCGTATCGATTCGATTGACATGAATGAATCGAAAAATGAAAACGTGAATCGATCGACACTGATTCGATCGACAACCGTGAATCAATCGACAAATCCGTGAATGGATCGACAAACCCGTGAGTGGATCGACAAACCCGTGAATCGATCATCAAATCCGTGAATGGATCGAAAAATCCGTTAGTCTATCGACAAACCTGTGAGGCGATCGACAAATCCTTGAGTCGACCGAATTTTATCAATCAAATCGGTGTCCATCGATTCACGTTTTCATTTTTCAATCCATTCATGTCGATCGAATTGACACAGGTGTTTTTAAATTAACTGTCGATCGAATCGGTGTCGATCGATTCATGTTTTCATTTTTCGATCGATTCATGTCGATCGAATTGACACCGGATTTTTAACAATTCGTCAATCAAGTCAGTGTCGATCTATTCATATCGATCGTTTCACGTTTTCATTTTTCGATCGATTAGTGTCGATCGAATCAACACCCTCCTCATAACAATACCACTAGAAAACATACATCTAACTCTTAAATGAATCATACACCTGAATGATTGTTCAAAAATGAGCAGGGAACTTTACCTCTATTTAAATTGCGAAATAGGTAGAGAGAACTCATTTCACCTCACTGCATAAAATTATCAGTGGTAAAAAGCACACAATGTAATGCGTGAAGTGATGACAGCCAATACATGACTTGATGTACTTAGAAAGGGACTCTCGCACTAACCAAAATATAAAGTGATCAATAATAAAGAATGACAGAGCTTTAAAGATAAAAATTCATATTAGTTGCTAATTTTGAAGCACTTTTGCACATTGAAAAACAAGGAAACTCCAAACAAACTCCAAATCAGGGAAGTTAGGGGTTAACATGCATAACCTTAAAGTTTTCATCACATGTTATTGTTGGTTGTTGCTGCTCTGGGTGATGAATGCACTGCTTGTGGAGGCTCTTGGAGGCTCTTCGTCAACACAATGCGTTATCTATCTTCACTTGCACTTCAAATTTTTCATTTCTTCGTCTGCTTAATGTGAAAAAGTATGCAATTTTCGTATCTCAGAATCTGTGTCAAGTCTAGGTAAAATTTTCTACGTACCTGTCAGTATGTAAAGTATCAAAGTGCTGGTTTGTTGTGTTTACCCTGATAACCAAGTATCATCTCCAAGAGCCTATCTCTGTGATGGTTGCCTGCCCAGTGCCCACGGCTTTAAAACTTTCATCTCTCCATAGTAATTTATGGTAAGCTCTCTTACACCTTCAACCAGAATATACTACAAATTTGTACAGTTTCTGTGTCTTTAGATCAGCGTAATTGATAGGCAAAGTCCAGGTTTCTCCTTACCAGAACAAACAAGACGGAGAAATTGCCCAATCGCCTAACCTTTTGTTTTAGATAACCAGCAATCGCTGCTCTGCAAACTGCAAAGCTACAAGCTCACCGTTAGGGTCTGTCTGCATTCGAGTCCATGCCAAACATGTATATGCACTTTCAGACACCAGCAGAAGATCTGCTATCTCGCTTGATGCATTTACTTTACATGTAAAAGTGATGTCAGGTGATCTTCTGTCACAGTCTAGAAGTGCGTAGAATCATTTTGCATGGACTCTTAACTCTGCAATCCTAGAATCATAACCTCGAGTCAGTTCTAGTATCAGGGCCGTGATCTCGAACAGGGGTATTGTCAGCTAAGTCAGCACTTGTTTATATCCTGTTCGAAAGCAACTGCGATGTAGTTGTCCAACAGTGATCGAGGATTAACGTTTGCACTCTGCTTGCAGTCAATCCTTGATTGCCACTGGACAACTGCATCGCTGTTACATGCAAACAGAATGTAAACAAGTGCCAACTTAGCCAACAAAACCTCTTGTAGAGACTGCATCAGGTAGTCATGCATTCGTGAAAGACAATGGAGATTATTTTGGTGAATTTCCCGCGGAGTTACCCGCTGTTCAACTGAGGCCCAACATCTGTCACAAGACATTGTTTACCACTTCAACGCCCAATGCTCCATTCACCAGCCGCAAAAGGTACTGAGCTGTTGGGTGAGCATTGAACCGCCATGACAGTCACCGAGTAAAAAGCGTTATCTCAATGGAGATTCAAGAATGCTTGTCAAACTCGCAACGCTTTCACTGGGTAATTTCTGTTGAGGCCTGTTGTCCATCATACATGTATCTTAGAGCTTGCTCATTACATGTAGAACCAAGTGTCAACCTTTGATTAGCTCTGAACCTGCATAAAATGGCAAATTAATTTATGCAATTAGATGGCAGCAGTATTGAAAGGAGTCATAATCAATTTTTGATCCAAATCTGGCTTGCGGGTCTGCGGTCGGCCGCAAGTTAAGGCAAGAATGTTAACATTGATATTGATACTGTTAAAAAAGCTCAGCTGTACTTAGACTCTTATCTCCTTGTAGAAATAAATATTGCTTACACTCCCAGTGGTAAGCTTTAATCACTATCTTGTATGTAAAGAATAAATTTTCTTTTTTTCAGTTGAAGGCAACAATTGCTTGAAACACAATGGAGCTGCAAGATCATGGGTATTCTTCACCCTCAGTTTCAACCGTGAAGGAAAATAGTCCGGTGAAGATTGAACCGCCTGACTTTTCTCACCTCTGTCGGATTTGTGCTAACCGGAATGAATACCTCATCCCAATCTTTGAAGGAGAGGGGATTCAATTGGATCTCAAACTGAGAGTAGAAAAATATCTTCCATTGACAGTGAGTTGGCAAAATTTTTTTGTGAACCACCCTTGTAGCAATAATCCTTAAAACATTTTTCAAAAACTCTCAAAACAAATATTAAAATGTTTGTAATTAGGAAACCCTTGTCTGCTACTTTCCTCAGTAAAATCTTAGTAAAATTGAAGAAAAAAAAAGTGTCAAAAAAACTCCTAAAATATCACTGTATTTTTTAACATTTTTTTCAAACATTTTTAGTGTTGAAAATGTTCAGTTGATATTTTAAGAGTTATTTTTAACACGTTTTACTTAAATTCTACCGCTTGTAAATTGCATTTTAAAAAATAGCCATAAAAGGTTTCCTAATACCAACATTTCAACAGTTTTTTTTGAGTTGTCTTTTTGAACTTTTAGAGTTATCGGAAAGTTTTTTAAGAGTCGTTGCTACTAGGGCATCAGCAGGGCTATCAGCAGTCAAATTTTTTTTAATGTTGGAAAGGGTTATCAGGGCCATTCTCTGAAGAAAATTAGAAATGCACATTCTTTTCTAGTTCATAAGATGCTATCTGCCAAAATTTTTTCTTGTAATTATTGTCATCATGCTGGGAAAACAAGTGAAGAATTCCAACCGTAGTAAATAAGCGAAAACAATATCTGTCAACAATTTTCTTGCAGGACAGCTTGCTGATCCCTACAATGTAGCCATATGCATCGATTTTTAGCCTGACCACACATTTCTGTCCACAAAAATGCATTGTCAGCTTCATGCGCAAGCCTAAATATGTAATGAATGTCTCAGAAATCTTACATTTACTGATTTAGTGGGCCTCCATGAATGTATTTAATTTGTAAGTCGCTGGCAAATAGTCAAATCAGGCATTTTATCAAATATGTAGGCCAATAGTCAAATGAAGCCATATCTGTAAAAACAGTGGATGTCCTGTAAAAACAGCGGATATCGAACATAGTCAATCAGCCAATACTCAAATGAAGCCATATCTGTAAAAACAGTGGATGTCCTGTAAAAACAGCGGATATTGAACATCCGCTGTTTTTACAGATATGGCTTCATTTGACTATTGGCCGAGACATTTGATAATATGACTGATTTGACTATTTGCCTGCAACAGGTAAATTAAATACATTCATGGAGGACCACTAAATCAGTAACTGAAAGATTTCTGAGACATTCACTATGTATTTTACATAAATCATAAAATAATAAGATAAAAGAAGCCTTGATACCTTGTCTTCATGTTTACAGACATGGACGCAAGGTATCAAAGCTACTTTTTCCTTATTGTTTGCGCACGCAGAAAGTAGCTCCAAAACTATCAGTGTCAATCTCATCGTTCTCAATGGCGCAGCTGGCAGTTTGCTTTTGATCACTTTGCTTGCCAGGGAGGGGAAGTAATAAGTGCATTTTGTTCACATGTGAGAAGAAATTGCAGGGACTATTAAATAGTGGATAATTTTAAGTATAAAGCATTATAAAGCATAGACAGTCATCACCTTGAAGTACAAAATTTGGGTGAAACAGAGTGTTTTTAAAATAGGTAGGCCAAGAGCTTTTCGCATCCATTCGTCTTTTGTATCCGGAGTTTCAAGTTTACCACTATAAAGGATGTGGCTCATTGACTGAATGTGTAATAAATATACAGGGTTATTATCTCTCTTTTACACATTGAGCCACTGAGCAACATCCACTATAGTAGTTTTTGACATAATTTTTCAATGATACCTCACAAATTTGATGTTGTACTACTCAGTACTAATGTTACTATACGCTGTCAATTCGTATTTTGCATTAATTTGTGCATTATGATAATTATTGCCTCTCAAAGACACAGACTGTGCAGCAACACAACATAGTGGCAAATCTTGTCCTTGGATCACTTGGAATTGCATCGATACATAACTTTCTTTAGAGTTTTTGTGTACTGGAGTCCCTTTTCTTCCGGACTACCACATATTTTGAAGTCTGTTCTCAATTTTTTGTTTCCTTCGATATTTCAGATTGACCCATCTGATGAACTGCCATCCAGTATGTGCTATCAATGTGCATCGTCCATCACGTCATGGCATGATTTATTTGAGAGCTGCATCACAGCTGAAAAACAGTTAAAGGATATGAAGGAAGGCCGAAGTAATGTGAGTATGAATTCTAACTCAAGAACTTTCTTTTTCCTTTTTTCACGATTTGGAACTATCTTGTTCAGTTTACTAAGGTATCTACAGGTCCTATAATCCTATAAATTCTTATAGTACTGCCATATTTTCATTACGGTCCTTTAATTTTACAAAGGTCCCATGAACATGCCATAAATCACAATTTAATTGTTTTAAAAGCATCAAATCTAATATTGATAATGACAAAAGAGTCTTATTTATCTTTATTTCTACTTTTTATTTTTTAAATCACTACTTTCAATCAGCATTGCTATAATGACAAGAGGTTTTTCCTGCAAGCTATTTTTAATTTGGACTGAAAGCTGCGTTATCAGCCTTGCGGTCATACTTTTTTTGCAGAAAAGGGTCTTACAAAATCTTAGGGTAGTGCCATATTTGGCTTTTATCTACCCAACCAGATTCTAATGAGTTTCCCTGGTCTTTGGTCACCAAGGATATGAATTTTGCTGCAATTGTTTCTTAAACGTATTTTAAAACTCCCAAGTAATGCTTTTTTACCCTCAATCTAAAATTGAATTTTTCAATCATAATAGGAGAAAGTCACACCGGAAAGTTGCGAAAGGAAAGAAGAGAACGACTGTGATTCCACTAGCCCTAACATAAAAGGTTCGATTCTCCAGACGTTACTTGAAGAACAAACAAATTCTCCAGACTTTTCACCACCGGTAAGTTTTTATTCTCAGTTTTGAGTGTCTATCGGGATTAGGTCCTCAGTCCACAGCATTTCAAAATTGAGTTATTATTACCTGAAGGTAGAAGAGTATCTCGTAAATATTACGGAATGAATAAGGCTCCTAAATGTCTGACCAGACCAGCATTAGATCTAATGGATTTAACTTTTTGGGGCAGATATGTAGTCTCTAGAGAGAGCTTTTCAAAGTTCTGATTGGCCCGATTTAAAACTCAAAATAGCCAGATAATGCAATCTAATGTCACACTCATCATTGGTAAAAAAAAATCAACGAAACATCATTCGCAACTCATTTTGCTGTATATCAAAGAGTTTCCAGAAAAATCTTATTATTTGATTTATCAATGAAATTCAGCTTAAAGAAGTTGCTCTACTAAAAAGGTGATGTAAACTTGAGGAGGTATTTTTTCCTGTTGAAATCTCATTTATATGCTCATTGCTGTTAACTGAATGTTATGCTTACATTATGCACTGTATACAAAATTTTCTTGATTTAGTCACCCCTTGCACCCATAACCAAGTCACCCATTTAGTCACCCATAACCAAGAAGTTAGGTAGAGATGATTCTACAGGAGTGCTAAAAGCTGGATTACCTTACATTTGCTCAACAATTCACCGGAAAATTAAAATGAATCCGCACCTAATAGATAGACTGCAGTAAAACATATGTCTAAATACAACTTATGGAAATAATTGTATCCAAAACTGAGACCAATGAATGAAGGAGATGACTTAAATATTTGATCCAAAGAGAACAAATGCTAAGTTGAAAATGAGGCACTGGATGCGAAAAGGGCATTCCTTGGATGCGGTGTTTCAGAATCTCTGTTGCTAATTAATCCCTTGGAGAAGAATTCAATGGGTGATTTTTCCAGAATTCTCTTCATCGAAAATTGTAAAATCATGAGGAATATTCAGTAAAGCTCCTAGTGAAATGGATGCATTCATTTTCCTTACAACGAATGAAATATTAGAGGAGACTCTGAAACACTGCAACCGAGAAGTGCCCTTTTTGCATCCAGTGCCTCAATTACACGGAGTCTTAAGGCTAAGAAATAGTTTCACTATGTTACAGAGGTATTAATGAAGTCATCAAAGTTAATTTCTTCATTATATTTTTTTTTTTTCTTTCTTTTCCTTTCTTTTTAATCCCTTACAATTTTCAAATATAAATTGTCTACCTTTGGTTCCCACATGTTACCATTAGATCTAAAGGAGACTGTATTTTTTTTAATTTCCTGTAGGCGTCGCCATCAATGGACGATGTTGAAGAAGTCCCCTCAAACAATATGAATTCTACCGAGGCAAGCAGTAAAGAAGTCACATCAGAAAAGTAAGTTTATGTCTCACTACTTTCTTTTTTTCTCCTTACTTGACTATCTTTTTTTCTAAGAAGTGCAGAATCTCTTGCCCCTGTAATGCAATGGGGCTGTCGCATGATCCAAGACTTTCTTTGGAACTAATGGTTTTTCACTTAAATTTTAGTGAGGAGTATGTTTCTTAGGCTAAAAAAGCTCAAAATAGCTTTTTTGACTGATGAAAGAAGTCTAAAGTTGGAGTTGTGATAAGAAAGTAGATTTCATTCTGCTAAACCAGCGAAAATATCAGTTTCAAACAGTGGTTAAATTCAAGCATGGTCAGGATACATCATCTCTTGTCACAATTGTGACCAGTAAGTGAGTAAAAAAATATGGATGAAAGGATATACAGAGGTCAATTTTTCTCGTGGCGTCATAAAATCCATTTATGCAATATTTTACTGTTAGGAATAGGGTTGGATCTTTGCTGGCTTTGAAATTCATTTTCTCAGCTGAAGTTTGGTGAATTGTAAAACTAGAAGATGCAAATAATCTTTTTTTACATATTCTCTGAAAGTCAATTTAAAAAAAAAAAAATTGTACGACAGCCCCTACGTCAAAGTGAAAATAAATCAGATGTAACGTAAATGAAAACTGAAACAGCATGGAAAGTCGTTTTCTGTCCTCATAAGGTTTAAGCTGTGAAAGATCTGTAACCTCTAAAGAATGGTAAGAATCTCTCCTTACTATGAGAGTAATGTGAAATCACGTTTTGGGCTTGCGACTGATAGTAACCCTGGTTGTTGTTCAGCATGTACCAGAAACCAGAGAATTGAAAGTTTCTTTTGGAATTCTTAAATCTTACCGAAGATGGACTTTTGTTGATTAAAATGCAGGTCACTTTTTCTAATCAGCAACTGAGAACAGATAGTTTTCATCAGATTAATTGCACTGTGTTACAAACAATGATTGTATCTCTACTCAGACTTCTAATATCTATGATTCAAACCTCCATGTTCACATCAAAGATAAAGTGCTGCCTTCTGAAATTTTTGGCAAACACAATTATGTGATAGCTCTCTCTGTGCTATGAAATAGACAGTTGAATTGTCTCTTAATGAGATGGAATTTCGCAAAAGACATCTTCAATAGTAATTGGAAGATCCTCAAATTGTCAGAAAATACAGTTTTTGCTTTCCACAATACAATAACTCAAATTGGAGGGTTATTTTCCAAGGCTCAATTACCTCTACCAGTTATCAGCTCTGAAAAATATTTAACCTGATCTGAACTTGTTTTCACCGACTACCGTTTGAGAAAAAAGTATATTTTCTTTTCTGTCCAGGTCACTGGCAAGAAGGAGACCTAACGAAAAAGCAACCAAAGTCAGCAAAAGTAAGGAAGAAAAAGATGATGAATTCCTGTTTATCATCCCCGAAACTAAACTGGTTGAAGGAGAGAAGGAGATTGACCTTGGAAAGAGGAAACGTAAACAAGCGAGTCACTTGAACAGTGACTTTATCTATGATGGATTGAGTCATGCTGAAAAGGATGAACCTTTACCCAAAGAAACAAAAACATTGAAATCAAAGAGAGCTAAGTCGAAACAAACGAATGCAAAAGAAGCTGTCAATGATAGATCTAAGTGTCGTTTTTGTTCAAAGACTTATAGCCGTAGTAGAGACACTATTCGTCATGAACGAATAAAACATGGTAAAGGAACAACTAAGCCACAACCAAAAAAACAGAAAGCAAAAACTTCAAGCGCAAAGCAACAGCCGCCCAAAGGAGAGGAAGTCAGTCTGACATGTGACAAATGCCAAGTCCAGTTGAAAAACAAGCTGGCAATGGTCAAACACCTGAAAGAAGTTCATGCAGACTTGTTCAGTATCGAGGACGGTGCCTATAAAGACAAAGCACGATGTAGATCTTACCTCTGTAACATCTGCTCATATTTATGCAAAGGCAGAAAGTTGTATATCAAGCACCATCGACTGGAACACCCGGGACAGGACGAGGACTTTGTCCGAGAAAGTACAGAACCCAGGCACCCTTGTATGATTGGTTCCTGTGAATCAGCTTTCACCAGACGTCATGACTTGTTTCGGCATCAAAGGAACAAGCACCCAGAGTCCATTATCGTTTTCGAAAATACGAAAGTTCTCAGAAAAATAATCATTTGTCAGATATGCCGGATAGAACTGCAAAGGGAGGAAGATGCTGAACAGCACGTCAAACATGATCATGATGTTAAAGAACACGAAATTCCAGGGAACCTGGCTTTGATGTGCAGTATATGCAAAAGTCTCTTTGACTCTGTTACTGATCTAGTCACTCATGCAAATGTTTTACATAATGATGTCTTCACAGTCGATAATCACCACAGGGCGTCCACCAGATCCTCCTCTGGTGATGCTTCAGGCGCAAGAGCTCAGTCTCCAAAGCCCAGTCCAGCAACTTGTGATGTCTGCGGCCTAACCTTTAAGCATCGGAACAAACTGATGCAACACAGAAGCCGACATATCACAATGGAGGATCGCTTGAAATTGGAGCCAGTCGTACAATCGTGCAAAGTCATGATCAATAACGAGCCGAACTTTCGCTGTAACATCTGCTCAAGATTGATCACTAAAGAGGATCAGTTTTTCCGCCATCTCATACTACACGCAAGAAGCAAAGCATTTTGTTGCCACTTGTGCGGTTTCCAGTTCTTCACAAAAGCACGCCTTACTCGTCATGTAGATGTTTTTCACTTGAAAAAACGGGAGTTCAAGTGTGACATTTGTGGTCATGCGTTTGCAGAAAAACAGGCCATGGAAGACCACCGACGCACGCACACAGGAGAACGACCCTATCAGTGTAAAATATGTGGCAAATGGTTCCCGTCGCACACCTGCGTTTACAGCCATAAAAGGAGTCATACTGATTATTTCCCGTATCACTGTTCGGAACCTAACTGCTCGAGCAGATTCCGAACTCAGTACCGGCTGAAGGAGCACATGCGCCGCCACACAGGAGAAAAACCATTCAAGTGCCCGTATGAGTCTTGTCCTAGGATGTTTCATGACAAACGAGCGATCAAAAGGCATCTGACAGTCCACTCAAATGCCAGGCCTCACACTTGTTCCATTTGTAACCGAACTTATAAACACCAAAAGTACCTCAGTTTTCACATTAAGGCTAATCATGGTTTAACCATGACTGAATACAATGACCAGTTCTCTTCTAAACTGAATCAAGGAGTGATTTTTTATAGGGAATAATTTTAAAGAGTCACAAGTCAAAAGACTGAAATAGATATGAATAGATTCAGTATTGCTCGACAGGGTAGATGAAGTGAAGGATTTACCACCTGTACCTTTCAAACTTCCTGTATTGCTGAAGTACACTTAGCTGATTAAGAGTATAGTTACCTTGCATTTTTTTCAATCTCTTGGAATTAGCTTGTCAAAACATGGTAGGAGGTCGCAGGCTTCTAAACTGTAGTTTTATTTGCAACAGCCTTAAAAATTTTGGCATATGTCCAACTTTCAGCCTTGCCTTTTTCAACACTCATCTGCCCAGAAAACATTGAGATATCCTCTTCTTCCCTCAAATCTTTGGCTGTCAATTTGGACTCAGGGTCAAGCAACAAGACATTGGACCTATAATGCTAGGAAAATTGCATTATTTACTCAACCAAGTTCACACTTTTTATTTGCAAGCTAAGAGGGCAAGAATGCTTTAAAACAGACATGTGGATGCTCAACCATTCTCTATTGAGCTTTCAATTTTCGACGAGAATAATAATCCTTGAATGAAGGCTATTTTACGGATACGACCTTTTCGTAAATATGTTTCTACTTTTTCTTCATGTACAGTACTTTTCTATGTCCTAGTTTCTCGACGGAGTTTATCTGTGAATTTAATGGTGTGAAAAACTCTAGTTTTGTTCTGTTCTTTTTTTATTTTTATCATTCACATTGATTCATCCCTGAATTCTCTCTAGATCTTTTTATCAATAAATGAAAACAGAGAAATTAAAAACAAGTCTTACATCATTATTTCCTTGTTGGCTATTATTTAAGTTAGCCTTCATAAATATTTATGTCACAACATAGATTCGGCCTTTGGTCAAATGGAAATGATTCAGCTAGGAAGGTTTAAATTCATGATAAGAGCAACTGACCCACTGGTAAACAATTTGATGCATGGTTTCTTCAGATCCAGAAAATCTATGGGAAGTCAGCATTGTTCATGCTAGGTATCAGGAGTCAAGAAAAAGTTCGGAAAGATTGTGAGGTCCAGAAACATGTTGACGGCTGAAGTCGAAAAATGCGTATTTCTAATCGTGACATTGCCAATCTTCGCTCTTGTTTTATTTGCTTTGAAAGAAAACGAAACAATAGATTTTCTTATTTTCTGTAAATTGTTTTTACTCTTTCATTGATGTTTTTTGAAAATTTCTGGAGGTAGTTTAGTTACTTACTTCTTTAGTTCTCTCCAAAAAAAAATGGGAGAAAAAAAACCTATTTGAAAATTTTGCAAAGTTGTATCGAGGGTGTACATTTTTAGACTGAAGCTGATGATATAAAGGATCTATCAAGCAGATTGATTACAGAGGACACTTGTGTTCCATTATTGATGGAGAGAATCTATTAAAAACAAAATACTCCCTATTCGTAGTAAGGAATTTTCGAAGAAACATTTTCCGAAATGAACAGTTCATTCTCAGATTTCCTTATCCATGGTCAAAGTGCTAAACCACGTATCTTAATTTGTGACAATCAGGTTTTCCTCCTTCATTATCAATGATTAAATTCAATTTTTAGTTATGAATCTATCTCCTTCCAAGTGTACAACCACCGTTCTAGCATTTTTGTAATTTTTAGATTGTTAGTGTACAAAAACTTTTAAAATTTTAAATACTGATGATATGCATATATTTTGCATAAAAAATAAAATTTCTGTAATTTTATAAACCTGAAAGGGTAAGATTAAAGTATAATTTCTATTCTATTCTATTCTCATATTCATGTATCTTAATTGCGTCGAATCCATTTTATTTTTTGGTGATCAAGTCATCTTTTTAGCTTCAAATCTATGCAGAATATTCTGCCAACAAAAAGGAAAGGTCTAAGCTGTTTTCAAGAAATTACTTTGAGTAGCTTTCAAGAGCAAAAATAGAGTATGATAGGAAGACTGCAACGTCGCAAACAAAGATACGTGGTTTCGCACTTCAGCCATCATTTTGTGGACAGAGTTACCGGGAAGGAATTAAGTCACGTCCAAACCGAACCAAGAAAAAGAGAGATTTGAAGCCACATTTCTCTGTAATGCTTGCGAGAGAGGAAGCTCAATGCCTGTTTTCAATAAATTAAAAAAAAATACACATTCAGAAAATTGTTTCCCCGACTCAAAATTTTTGCTAGGAAAAATGTGCCATTAGTTTAGCCTCAAAACTGTTTACTCCGCATTCATTTTCTCTCTTAATGTGATTTGGTTTCTTTCATGTCTCTTTACGGTTTTATTCAGTCTGATAGACGATTTAATAGAGGGAGAATTTAAGTACCACAAGGCGTAGGTAATTATTTACCCATTAAAATTTCAAAAGAGAAAAATTTGGTGTAGAAACTGGTTGTTTATTTATTCCTGTTTTTATTTTCTTATTTTCTCATTGGATCATTCGGAGGAATATAGTCAAAGTTCATAATATATAGATTATAGACGCCCTGGTAAAAATTGTCGATAGGAGCTGCGTTTCAAAATACCATAGGAGTTTTTATAGCCGACTGAAGAAGGCGATAGAAAATCATATAGCTGGCTGTAGAAAGTGGAAAAAATCATACGGCCAGGCTACACGAAGCGATAAAAAATTATACAGCCAGGCTATAGTTCCTATTACCGGGCTTTACACTTTATCGCCTGGCTGTTGCTTTTTCGCCATCGGCTATAAAAGGCCATAAGAAATTGTGTAGACATTTGTGTGCTTTGTAAATCCTTAAGTTTATACGGAATCACCTTTATATTACAAAATGCACATTGTATTTTCCTTTACTACATATTTTTTTCATCAATCACAATGAGATATGAATAATCCATACAGAGTGTGCAAACATTTCAAAGTCATGAGTTGAAAAACGCTGACTCCACGAGATCAAATATTAGAGCCTAACACAAAGCGGAGCGGCGGCGCACTGGCGCCTACAAACCTAACAGGGATACTTCACGCATTGCGCAACGCGTGAAGTATTCCTGTTAGGTTTGTAGGCGCCAATGCGCGTTTCGAGCTGGCTGCCCGCCTGCCGCGCCGCTGCGTGCCACGGCGCTTGAAGCAACTATTTCACACCAGAAGTATTGCACAGTATCATACGAAATTGAAGGCGCTCAAACATATTAGGAATGGCAGGCATCCATCAGAAGTACGGAGCTTTCCTCGCAAAATAAATCAAGATACTACTGCCCAAAAAGAGAGCGGTAGTCCAAAAACTCGCTAAGTCCTAGCATCCGGAATTAGTAACGTTTAGCATACACTTTATCACCAGGCTGTTGCTTAGTCGCCATCGGCTATGAAAGGCTATAAGAAATTGTGTTGCCGGCTGTAGAAGCTATTGGGAATCTTACAGCCGGCTGTTGGTCTATGGTATTTTGGAACACAGATTCTACTGCCAATTTTTACCAGGGCGCAAAAGCGAGCTGATAATAAAACTGATCGTCAGTCAGTTTGTATTGGCGCTTAACTCCTCCGACCCGGTTACTTTGAGGGCTGTAAATTTCGGATTCATTTTTGTTCGCTAAAAGGCTCCTACTCACACTTCTTTTTCCCTTTTTAACGAAAGCCTGCCAGTAAGTTTGAATGAAACGATTAAAATAATATTTCTCATCTTATCTCCGAAAAATCACGGCAGATTTTAAAGTGTTCACCTTGATTTACCCGCATAAGATAGGCAGTGAAAAACTTGCACCTTCATAAATTGAGGTATGAATGTTTTTTTATCACAACATCGGTGTTGAGAACATGTGAAACTGCGCAATCGCCAGAGTGTATTTTCAGCGGTAATCGTCATCTTTCGTCATCAAGTCGAAGCGACACCGCTCGAGGCGCTCTGAGCAACTATTCCACCACAGAAGTGTTGCACAGTATCAGACGAAAATGAAGGCGCACTGCCGTGCGCATTTGAACATAACTGGTCAATAAACACGTTTTAATTATTAATATCGTTACCACTGTGTGGAGTCCTGCTATTGCTACGACGTGCGGCTCTTGTTCGATCGATTCTTCTTTGTAAGCTGGTACCAGATGACAATTTTTAGACGGGAGACTTGAATTTCAACCCAAATTTTCAAAATTCGAAAATGTGGACGTGGCTTAAAATGCTATCTCGGCTCCTGTTAGATCGATGTTTGTGAATCTGGGGGCAACGGGTATTTTCTGACGTGAAAGTCGAATTTTCTAAAACCTCGAAAACCTCTACGTTCCGTGTTAACATCAATATGACCTTTTAATGTTTACACACTTTGCATGACTCCTCTCTTTGACTCGTTCTACTGACCGTCGCTGTTGAGGCGGTTAGTGTGTGAAGCCAGAACGCCTTTACGTCGGTGCGTATGCAACACGGACATCCATGGAGCCCGTATAGTTGCATCCAGGCCAGGCGTTATGATGAAATTCGTTTAGTATCCGTTGCATGCTATAGAAACTGCAGCTTTGATTGTTTCTTATACGTTTTAACTTCAATCCAGCACTGTCTATCATGCCGATGAAGTTAACTATCACTGATTATCACCGCGACACTGTCAATTTTCCGAGAAAAGCGTTGTTTAAAGGTATTACAGCGTTGCCAGCCCTCGAAATCGCAAAAAATTAGGTATCTGACCATGATGTGTAGAGTTTTCTTTAATGTACTTTAATGACTAATACTTTAATAAACTAATTTTGACTTGTAAGTGCGAAATTTTCGAAGAGTAATCCTGATGATGCGCACGAACTTCGGAACAAAAATGATGACCATTCGTCATGTTTCAAAAAAATGAAATGTACCTAACAGGCAATTATCTGTAACATCACAAGCCTAAATACACGTATTTTATTATCTAGGTACAATATGGTGAAACTTGCCCAATAAAGTCGGTAGATGTATTTGTGAAAATTACTTTAAATGTCCTGCTCTTTCCTTCCTGAAATATGGGCTGCATTTAGTAGGGGATTACCTATGCTAATAA
Source organism: Bemisia tabaci (assembly GCF_001854935.1). Classification (NCBI taxonomy): domain Eukaryota; kingdom Metazoa; phylum Arthropoda; class Insecta; order Hemiptera; family Aleyrodidae; genus Bemisia; species Bemisia tabaci. The sequence continues at coordinate 1,247,458 of NW_017566800.1, forward strand.
CAGAGTATGAGGAAATGTTTCAGCTGTATGATATACCAATTAAATATGTGTAAACCATTCTTCCGTGTGACTTTAAAGGAACAAAATGCAAACATTTCCCGAGTACATAAGAAATCTGCTACCATACAAATTTTCATAGCTCAAAATTTTGAAATCTCTAAGCACACAAATTGTGCAAGAAATTAGATCAAAAAATAAATTTGAACATTTGCTTCCTTTTACCCACAGCTTGTTTGTGACATGGATTTTGTCATTAGGTACCCCAGTAGCAACGACTGCTAGAAATGTTTTTTTAAAAAACTCTTAAATTTCCTAAAGACAACTCCTAAGAAACTGTTAAAATTCTCTAATTAGGGAACCCTTTTTGGTTTTTTTTTAACTTAAAATTTAAGTTAAAAAAGTGTTAACAAAACCCTTAAAATAGATACCTATCAATTTTAGTTTTTGAATGCTAAAAATGTTTGACATTTTTTTTAAAGAAACTACAGGGATATTTCAAGCGTGTTTTAACGCTTTTTTCCTTAAATTTTACTTCTTGTAAATTTTAGTTAAAAAATAGCCAAAACGGGTTTCCCAGTACCTACGAAAATTTTTACAATTCTTCTAAGAGTTTTTGAAGAATGTTTTAAAAGCTCATTGCTACTAGGGTCTCTTATTAATGGAGAAAAAAATGCAATGTCTACTTATATTACTTACCTTTTCGCTTATCTTCTTTCAGGTTGCTACAATTGTTGAGCAAAGGCGATGGCTCCAGCACCAATCAAAATTCCTTATTCCTCATTATCGATAAGGCCAGACCGCAGTTGAAAAGGCCAAAAGTAGTAATTAAAAATCCTAAGAAAGCACCGCTTAAAATTCTGCCGAAGAAAGGAGGAGAAACAAAAATCGTTCCGAAACAAGTGAAAATCGCGCCAATTCCAAACCAGATCCCGATGTCACAACTAAATCCGAAAATTCGTATTGTGCCGCTGAACATAGCTTCCACGCAACAAACTGTGCCGCTGAAAATAGTTCCTACCCAACAAAGTATGCAGCTGAAAATTGTTTCTCCCCTACCGCAGAAACTACCCCCTCTGGTGCCCATATCCTCCGATACCAGCCAAACATTTGAAATGGTCGAAGCCACTCCCCCAACAACTTCAGAATTGCCGGAGAAACCCTACTTCGATCTGGGCAATGGAGAATGGGTCTGCTCGCTCTGCTACTTCTTCACGCCCGACAAAGATCAACTCTTCGACCATCAGGCCCGCGAGCATTATGATTTACTCAAGGACAATAGTGGATTTTTGCAGGAGGTATCGAAATCTTGGTTCTGCGTTCCGTGCAGTCTCCAATTCACCTGTAACGAGGGGCATCGCTCCCATCTGAAACGCATGCATCCGACCGCCCTCCAGGATCAAGATAACAGGTATCAGAAACTTGCCGCGAAGTACCTTTGCGACCTTTGCGAGAAAGTATTCTACGACAAGACCACTTTCCGTCAACACAATAAAATCCACCACCTTTTCGCCAAGCGGACTGTGCTAGACTGCCTGCAGAAACGCTCCTGTCTATGCGAACTCTGCGGCATCATCTGCGAGTCCCCCGATTCTCTCAGGGACCATCTTAAAGACAACCATCCGGACAAGATCGTCTTCGTTTCGAAAAGGAAAGCAGTAGTCAAAAAGTACGTTTGCACAGTCTGTTGGATCGAGCAGGGCTCCCTGGAAAAGATATGCGAGCATCTCAAGGCAGAGCACGGTGTGAAGAAAGAAAACTTTTCGAGTTTTCACAGGCTGCTATGTCAGTCGTGCTCCGAGTCGTTCGATACTGAAATCCAACTGGCGGAACACTACAAGAGTAACCATCTCACGAGGCGGTACAAAAAATTAGCGATCAAAACGGAAAGTAGCCTCAAAAGGGTCAACGCGGACCAGAGCCTGATGTGCGATCTATGCGGCAAAGTCTTTTCGACGCGCGGCAACATGTTGGGTCACAGAGAGCGGCATGTCCTCCCGGAGCACTGGGCCAAACACCAAGACAAGCTCGTGGAGTGTCGTGTCGTGATCAACGGTGAGACCAATTGGCAGTGCCCCTCGTGCCCGAGGGTCCACGAGAAAGAAGAGGAGTTCATCCGTCATTTAGTGCTCCACGACCAGCCCAAGAGTTTCGTCTGCCACGAGTGTGGGTTCCAGACCACTCGCGACCCGCTTCTTCGTCGCCACATCAGAGTGGTTCATATGAAGGCTCGCGATCACAAGTGTGACTTCTGCGGCCTGGCTTTTGGGTCGAGGCGTACCCTTTCAGATCATCGACGTCGACATACAGGTGAAAGACCGTGGGTTTGCAAGGTATGCTCCAAAACTTTTCCGAACGCGACCTGTCTGTACAAGCATAAGCAGTCGCACACGGACTACTTTCCCTTCTCGTGTGATTGGCCCGGTTGTGATGCCAAAGCCCGGACGAGAGGGAGGCTTGAGACTCACATGGGGATCCACACGGGAGCCAAACCGTATCCTTGCTCCATTTGTCCGAAAGCCTTCAGGAGAAGTGGGGACCTGAAGAAGCACGAAACTGTGCACACTAATTTAAGGCCGTGCGTCTGTGATCTGTGCGGTCGTGCTTACAAGCACAAGAAGTATCTGTCGTACCATAAGAGATCCGCTCATCCTAATTACGAACCGGACCATGACTCGCTGAAAACAAGCTAGTCAAAGCAGGTGTCTGTCATGACACAATATCTCTTTATTTAGCTTATCTTACAAATATTTCAAGGTTTGTCGCCCAAAGGCAGACTATTTTATTGGATTTCTCGTGTATTCTACAAGAATGGAGGGTATTTTCTTTTTAATACACAAAATTCAAATTCTTCGGCCAATGTAAAAAACCTCCCTCTCACCGGTTTGATAGTAGAGAAATCCCTGGTGTGTCCTCTAAAAGAAGTTCTGTTGGTACTTTAAAGTATTTTAATCCTGTGAAGTAAATTTATTTTCTTTTTAAAGTTGTTATGAGGACTACCCTTTGTTCCCGAATCCTTCATTTGGTTTTTGAAAATTCCCTCGATGGCATTTACGAGTGCATTCTTTTAGAGCCATACACATTTCTGACCATTCAGCAGAAAATTTTGCCAGCAGCAAGATCCCATTCTTTGTAGACACCTTGTTTGAAGCAGCATCCTTTCTCTTTAAGGTGCTTTAAACAAACATCTATAAATCGAAAAATTTTTGCTAAAATACGATTTTTTGCCTCTCTCTCATCTCACTTTTTGTAAAAACAGAGATGCAACAGTGTAGAGGCATACTTCAGCAGTATATTGGTGAAAAATCTCTATTCCGAAAACCCTTAGTTAAAGTCAAGTAAAAGTAAACGTGAAATTTCGCATTTGACTAGTCAAATCGAACTGGAATTTTCACGTCAAGTCTCATTTGACTTTAATTTAGGGTTTTTGGAAGAGATTCTTCGCCAATAGACTGCTAAAATATGCTTCTACACTGATGCATCTCTGTTTTTACAAAGAGTGAAAAGTAAAATAATTCGTGTTTTAGCCAAATTTGTTCGACGTATCGATGTTTGTTTATTTCCTGGGAGGAATCACTTGAAAGCCTGACTATTAGTTGCGTTTGAAAGCAATGAACTCAGAGCTCTGCTCCAGTCTAACTGTATTACAGGAGGAAGGTTTTCAGAATCAACATGCGAAAAGCGCACTATTAAATACTGAATGATATCTCAGTGCTTCTGTTACTACACCTAAGGATGCTACTTACTTAATTTGTGAGAATTCAATATTTCTAAGCTAAGTCCGCAGGATGGTACCTACCTTTACGCTTTACCTTTAAGCCTAGCCTTAAGGTATGCCTTACCTTTAAGTCAGTGGATCTCTGCGGAATCTTACATTTCCTCAATCTTTAAACATTATGATTTAATTTCTTTCGTTTTTTGGGTTTTTTTTTTAGTTCTAAGATAGCTGTATTTTTCTCACCATTAATTTTAATAAACACATTTTGTTTCATTTGTATTTTCTCTCATGTTCTTATTATTATTTTATTTTTTAAATTTGAACGCAAAAACACTCGCTCTTAGCCTAGATTTCTATAGAAAAAAAAGAGAAAAAAAAAAGAAGAAAAAATCACATTTATCCTATTAGACAGTACCCTACATGTTTTCCTCCAATGGTAACGAATTAATTGCAGGTAGGTAATCCAATAAATAACCGTAATATTTACGCAAAAAAAATAATAAATTCATAAATTATCTCCTTACATAACCGTTTTGTACAAAATTTTCCTGAACAAGATAATATACATAGTATTTACAGAAGAAACTTTCGAAAGTATCACAATTATGAACAAGATATTGTAATGTATGCGTAATTCAAACACTAAAATCCCTGATCGGCAATCACAGAAATCGACACGATTATCCTGCGTATAATTTTTACATAGTTACGGCTATGCCTTAGACTTTTAAAGTACGTAGCACAATGCGACGAAAATATTGAAATTATTTTGCAATTTGTTATATGGTTCAGTCAATAAACGCTTATTTTACACGATAAATTAAGTGAGTTCGCTGTATCAGATAGATAGGCAATTTGCAGTGCAAAGAGGAATTGCGACTTACAAGTATTTCCATTGTACTTATTTCAATAAATTCTACTTAAAGGAGCCTCTTTATTAGACGATAGGCAAAATTCACAACATTCCACTGCATCCACAATAAAATCGCGATTTTATCGCCCGGCAATTTATCGCGGTATTATTGAAACGAAACTCGCGATACATGGCGATTTAATGTCGATTTTATCGACGAAAATTGATCGCAATTTTGTCGAACAAAAAATTTCGATGCATAGCGATTTAATCGCCACCAATCTCAATTTTTTATTCGATATTATCGCGATAAATTGCCACCAATATTATCGCGATAAATTGCCACCAATATAATCGCGATAATCAACCGATAAAATATCTATTTTTCTCGATCACTGCTACTTGGGATGTGCACCGCACTCGATACTAAGAATTTCGGCTCTGGTTCAATTTCAAGATTTTTTCATAAGATGTTCCTTACGATTTCCTGAGTAAGGTGAGCTTTCAAAATCAAACCCTCTTTTATCCAATCTTGTTAGAAAATTACATTTCCCGGCAGTTTTACGTGCATTATGAAGGGGGAAATGTATGCGATCCAGCAGCAAGCTCTTCTTCCCAAACCTCGCGCCGGCCGATAAGACAAAACAGCAGGACAATACTCAGTCCAGAACAGAGGGCTTCTCATCTTTGACTCGACGACGGTCTTAATTCTTAGTTTTTTGTATAATGACGTGGTAAATTGCCGAAAGATGCACATTTTCAGACCCGATTTTTTTGAGATGGGCACATAGAAGTTCGATTTTGAAAACTCATCGTGCTGAGGAGGTCGTATGAAACATCATATCAAAGAATCTCTAAATTTAGCCGGCGCCGGATTTCTTCATATTGTATGCGATGTAACTTATTGCAATCTATGCTTCTTGGGGGTTTTATGCATAAACTAACGTTTCTCAGACGAAAGAACGTAACTCCATTTCAAGGTTACAAAACTGTCTGAAACAATGACATATTTACAAGAATCCATGGCCAAAGTGCAAAATCACGTATATGTATTTTGGTTTTTTTTTTTTTTTAAATCGCGCTTTCGTTTTATTTTTCGAAAAAAAGGAACTAAGTAGATCTAAAGCTCGAAATTTTTTCAGAATTCTCACAAAAGAGAAGTTAACTATCTTTCCAAAGAAAGAATGAAGTATCACAGGAAGTCTGCACTGTTGCAAACGGAGGCACGTGGTTTTGCACTTCGTCCGTCAAAATGTACCAGCGCAATTTTCGTTGAAAATCTGTCTGATTTTTGTATGAGATCAGAGGAAAGACCGGTGAAATTTTCAGTTCGAGACTCCTAAGATTCTCCAGGTAACAACGAAATTTGCTAGGGTAAATTTGGCACATGACCGGACCGCCGGACCCACACACCTCAAACGGGGGAGGAAGGCGTAGGGGGGTTCGGGGACCCTTTCAAGAGAATTCGCGAATTTTTGAAGCATCATCTACAGTTGAGCCGATTTCGTCATGAATAATTGCCCAATGTAAGTGCCTTTTCCTCTTCTTACCTCCGTTCCCTCCTTTTTTCTTCCTTCTCTTTTTCGTCATCCTTTTTTTCGTCCCCCCCCCTCCAGATCCGCCTATGATTTTGCAACTTTGAAGTATAGTTACGTCCTTTCGTAAGCGAAACGTGGAGACAGGTCAAGCTCCTGGATTCCCGGTGATCAGACACCTGGTTCCTCTTCCCTCAAGCAGCCACCAGGGAGGAGAAACCTAAACCTCCGGGCATTCTCGAGCAAATACCCCGGCAGGTAAACCGCGGACGCCGACCGGGGGATGGGCCCCATCTTCCCGATGAGCTCCCTGTACGAGTACTCCTCCGGGAGCATGTCGAAGAGGTCGTCGCCGCGGCAGATGATCCTCTGGATCCTGGCGTGGTCCAGGAAGTGGCTACGGCGAACGCGGTCCGCGTGGCTGTAGCCGGTCATCTTGAGCACGAAGTCGGCGAGGCGCCGGAAGCAGAAGCTGCAGTGCCAGCCGGCGTCGGCCAGGATGACGTCGGCCTGGCGCGTGTGCCGGTAGCGGGTGGCCGAGTCGTAGACGTGGACGGTGGCCCGCCAACTGCTCAGGTCGACGGGGAACTCGAAGGAGTACATGAAGTGCCGCAGTTGGAGGTGCAGGGTCGAGGGGGCGCCGTCGCACCATTGGAGGAGTTGCACCGTGTGCGAGCTGGGGATCTCGTCCACGTCGGACATGATCAGAAGGTCGCCCTCGGATATACCTTGAAAATGAAAATTAGTCTTTAAGATATAGAAAATGCCGGATAATGGATCAGTTAATGGTGTCTAGGACCGGGAAAACTGGGATTTATCGGCGGGCTGATTGTTGAATTTTATAGACGAAGCCATGGACAAGAGAGACAATAATTAAATGGTGGATCCTGTTGGTGAAGGCGGGTGTCTATGAAACCCACCCATTTTAACCATGCAACAGGATTGCTCCACACTCCTTATGTCTTCTTTGTCAATCGCTTTGTCTATTAATTTCAAAAATCGGCCCGCAGGGAATGACAAATTTTAAGGATAATCTGAGAAGCTATTCCAGAAATTGAGAATCTCTTCTTCTACTACTGAGAGTTCATGACGGTGTATCTGAGCCGCCGTTATTGACCTCTTGAATGACATATCGATGGCTAAAGTGCAATACCCCATTACTTCATCGCGGTGTTTCAAAAGCTCCGCTCCCACTTTATGTTTTCCAACAAGTCAACTTTATGGCTTGGAATTTATACGGAAAAAATACTCTACTCCTCTTCAGCAAAAAAAAAGCAATGGAGTTTTTAAAGAATTACGTTGAATATTTTCCAAGGAAAAAATCAAATATGACTGGAAGTTGACATCGTCCCAAACGAAAAAACGTGGTCATTGATGTATGATTTTCCAAACCATCATGATAATACAGAAGCTCTCGTTGACCAGATAATATAAACACCAGGAACTCTTGAGCTGACGTGAGATGCTGCAGAAAAACACTCCTAAGACTCCGTACCTTAAAAATTTGATCTATATCTGAACCGCAAGAGAGACTGCCAAGACGGCAGAATACAGTAATCCCTTCAGAGACTTTGACGCAGGGCAGAAAAGTTGGCGCACCGACAATTGCGAATTGCTTGACGCATGGAGGCTTTATTATTTAAAAATTGCCTCATTTTGAACCACACCAGAGATTTTTAGATCTTTGGGTGCACACGTTTGTTCTTTGCTTGCAACTTCGGTGGGTATAAAATGGGATTTGCAATGAATGCGACTCTTTACAGTTGCGAATGTGGCAATGTTGCAAAGGGAAAAAGGTTAGTATATAATTTTGGGGAAATCTGTGCTAATCACTCGGAGTTACGCAAACAATTGTGTCCTTAAACAAATTTTCAGATATTGAACGGTGCAGATTTGGACCGCGTTAAGCAGAAATGAACCATGCCATATCAGCTATTGCCAAAATTTGGACAATTCAATTTGTTACATGAAGACGGTTGTTGCGGTTTTGTGCAAATTTTCTACCAAGTACGAGGTAAATTCCTGAAAAATGTCTAATGAATGAATGAATCAGCACAAACGTTCTCTTGTAAAAAATTAAATTGCCTCGTCAAATCTGGCAGAAGCTGATTAGGCTTGATTCCTTTTTGCTAAACGCGGTTCATTTGTGCTTTGCCTATAACTTCGATTGGCGAAGAATTTGTTGCATAACCGCAAAATTACGGGCGATTTTTCTGCATACTTCATCTGATTGTGAGTTTTACCATATTCTTGTTCTTTTCGAACGATATAACAAGTTAACTCAAGAGAGGGACATACCTGCACTTTCGAGTAAGTCATTCATAGCGTCCCGTGTATCCGACTCCAAAGTAAAAGGGTTCTCATCCGGGATCCCAACGACCCTCGAGTAGAGGGACGGAGGTTTGGCGACCCGTCCAGGGAACACGCTGTGGGCGATCTTGTCTTCGGCAAAAGCGAAGCGGGCTCGATTCTCATCGAAAAACAGGGGCTTGGGGATCCCGGTGAAGGTGGTGTTGGACTCGAGGATGACGAACTTGGTGACGTGCGGGTAGAGCTCGTGCCAACGGATGTCCAGCATGTCCAGTTCGTTGCTGAAGATCACCGCATCGAATGTCCGTCGCGGCTTCGGACGCAAGGACCAACCTTTATGAAAAACAAGACACGAGAATAACAGCCATATTGACCCCTGCGGGCTGATTATTGAAATTGATAGACAAAGCAATAGACAAAGAAGATAAAGGGAGTAAGGAACAATCCTATTGATTGAAATGGGTGGCTCCTGTGGTTTAAGAGAGAAAATGATGGACTAACTATTGGCTCACTTGTGGGTTGCCGTTAGTCCATTGCAACCACATTCTTCCACCAATAGGATCTCTCCATACATACCTCTTGTCTTCTTATTCTATAGCTTTGTCTATCGACTTCAATAATCGGTCCGCAGTAGCATTTTTCAACTGAGAGATTGCGATTTTTTAAAATTAAGTTGAGATTTGTTTGCGAATTTTTGGCGATACATAGTATCGTTGGGATCAATAACAACCGAGCGATTATCCTCAATCTTGGGGACCGTCCCTAAATTATGTAACGCTTTGGGGGGGGGGGAGTCGAAGAGAGCGTTATACGCACGCCATTTTTTTTTACGTGTTAGGGGATAGAGACCTACGGTCGACTGATCGTAAACACAATGTAAACCGAACAGTGGCGTAACGTACTTTGCGATGTATTGATTGATCTGACATTTAAATCTATGAAAAAGGATCAATACAGGGTGTTCGCAACGAACACCTCCATAATCGATTCTTTGACATAGCTTCAAATGGAGAAATATCGATAATCGATCATACACGCCTCGCCACTGATGAAGTTAAGAAACGTGAACTAACCGTGAAGACGGCACAGGTGCTCCATGGAGACGTTCTCAGCATAGTAGTGGACCAGGCGCTCAAACGGAGCATCGGGCTTGTCCCACAAAGGCCGGAAGAAATAAATGAGGGTTCGGATGTTGAAGAGTATTCCAACTCCGCAAAGGGCTGCGATGAGGAGTAAAATGAGCTTTCGTGGCCATCTTCTGCTTAGAGGGCGGAATTTCGCTCTCAAGGACATACTTTGAGGATGGCGCTGCGTTATTCATTCGTCAGGGGATGATCGATTCCGGAACCCGAAAAAACTGGAAAAAAATGACATCAGGGTTGAGAGATTTTCAGCACGAATATGAGTCGAATTTTTGTGCTCGATGAAAAATATTCCTGTTTATAAGTTTCGTAAACCTAAAGAAACACCCTGACGAGGAAGGCTATGGCTATGACAGAGCAATGGAAACCAAGAACCCGCAGTTTTGCTCGAACTTTTCTCTGTGCTGAAATATTTAAATCACTAAATCAGAATTTTCTATAATATTTCTTCCTTCAGCTGAAAAATGGATCGAGTTCTTCAACTTTTCTACGTCAAAGCCTTTTTTTTTCAATAAAAGGAGAAAGAGAATTCATTTTCTCTCATGAACAACAGACGCGGCATTGATTGTAGCGCCTTGATACAACTAAACGTGCTTAGTGATTGCGCGTGTTGCATACAGTAGTAAAATCAGGCGCTGTTGTGTTAACGATCTCCATCAGAAGCTCCAACACAGCACACTAATCGGATTTTAAAATCTTCATAGCCATGGACGCTACTTCCTAGAAAAGCGACATAAGTTAAGCTCCCACGGTTCCGCAAATGGTCACATTTTCATCAAAATAATAAACTCACTTGGAAGAATTCTGGTCAGCCGCCGAAATCTGGATGTAACTGTCATGTTTTGTGAATAATGGCTCATGATAACAACGATGTGGTAATTTTTGCATCCCATCACCAATGAATGATGAGTCCTTTTCAAATGCGAACGAACCTGTGAAGAAAAAAAGGAAATTAAAAATAAACCATGAAGAACATATAAAAACTAATTGCGGTGAACGCACGGGTCATAAGACGGTATGTTGGAGTTTTTTTATGATCTATGAAGAACATAGATCATAAATCGACGTAACTAATCAACTGTGCGACACTATCCACATTGAGCCTTTTTAAAGATAACTCGATGAATTCTTCCGACGAAATCCTCAGACAAGATTGAAGAATGCAAAAACTGCCTCGAGAAAACTTTTCGAAAAATTATCTAAAATTTATCAATTGTAAAAGTTTCATAATAATATCTGCACATTGTGTTCCAAACTATATTACACATCAGGCGCCCGAATAGTGTTGTGCATTTACGCAAAAAACGCGAGGACCATTATCACCCACCCACAAGGTTCTTTCAGTACTTTCTCGCCTTTTCAAACGCATACTGCGACGTCATTTTTCCGCAGACCTTTAACGCTCCATGTTTATGTTTTCGTCTACCAGCGAGGCAACTTGACCTCTTTATTTTCAAAAGGAAGCGTTTAAAGTGTCGGAATAATCAATATGTAGCACTCAATGAGTTCATGATCAAGTTGCAATACAGAGAGAGAGAATGACAGGTAAACAAAACTTAGTAATCCCGACAAAATGACCCTTTGTCAAACGTGCAAATTCAATGTATAGAATAACGCTATTCGCAAATCAACTGCATATGGACGGATTTAGGCAGAATAAACTACTTGCGTCGGACGTTGCCAAATTTCTTTTTTGCTTTATTTTTTTTACTAAAACTTAAACGACATTCTGCCTTGAAATTTTATGATTACATTCATCATCATACGTAGGGAAATTTACGGACAGCTCCAAGGTATTACGCTGCATATTTTCTGTAAAAAAATAAATAAAAAGAAAATAGAAATATAATTAATATTAATTGGATAACTTGAAATAATTATAATTGGATAATTCCGGTTAAGTGGAAGTCTCTGGAAGGGAGGGTAAATTACATGAAAATGTAGGAATAAGAGGCAAAAATCTACAAACACTGATATGGAAGTTGAAAAATTTACGATATTCTGCTGAGCAGACGCAAGATACAAATTTTCTAAGGGGAGTCAGTTGTTTTTTTTTTTGTTTTTTTTTTCATGCTTATCCCCGTAATGTAAAAAACAAGTAACTTTTTTCCAGTATCTACTGGATGGATTTTCAACTTTTTTGTCCCTTAGAATGTCTTCTTTCCTTTGACATGTGATCTTTTTTATCAATAGAAAATTCGAATTTCAGTTGATTTCTCTAATTATTTTAATATTTAAAAATTGGAAGAAAAAAATGTAATACTGAAAAATCTATTAAAATTCAATTTTTCAATGAATCAAACTGAGTAGGCGGTACATGTTGAAAGAGAGAAGTCGTTTTTAAGGAATTAAGCGAAAATAAAATTGAAAATCCATCCAGTTTACCCCGAGAAAAGAATAAATGAAGTGGCTTGATTTTTACAATGCGGATAGGCACTTTGGCACAATACCGTACTGACTTCCTTTACCAAGAGCAACGAGCCAGAATCAGACAACACATAACAATAGCCCGGTACTTTACGACACCTCTGGAAGTTTTAAGCAATCGCGGTAAAAACTTAAACTTACACGGAAGCGCACGAATCAAAACAACAAAAATCTATAAATGTTGACATGAAAGTTCACAAACCAACGATACTTTGCCTGCAGGTGCAACACTCCAATCTCTTAAACTATGAGCAGCGTGCCTGAGACATGAGACAAACAACACGTAACAATCGCCCGGCGCTTAACGACTGTTCGCCGAAATCGTGTCACATGATGGAGTCTCGAAACCCAGAACGTCACATTTCCGACCTAAATAAGTAAACTATTCACCGGCACTCATCATCGACTGACTAGAACAAGAGTGCGCGTATACACACAGAATGCGAATGAAAAACTGCCTACCAAAAACCAGACGGCGCAATAAACGTCATCTCGTTGCACTTCGACGTAAGGACGTAATCCAATATCCGCATGATCCCTCGAAAGGATGGATTCATACGTGAAACAGGGCTCAAGGGGGAAACGAGTTACGCTCTTACGTCAGGATCGGGATCGATGCTGCTCGGTGAAGCGGGAACGGAGGTTCGGTTTGGGAGATGCCTGGTCCAATGAGGAAAGTCGCCGAGATCCAGACCGGTCAATGAGGTGAAAAGCGCCTATCTGAATAGTGTTTGTCACGGGGAGTTGCGCGGTTCCTGCTTAGGATCGTGGTGCGGAATGGTGAATCCCCCCCGCGAGATCAACAGGTCGGTGCGGCGCGGTAAAAATAACTGCGCGGCGTTGCCCTGCGTTCGGAGACGAGGATTCGATGCGGCGGTATCCGCGGAAAATTAGATTTTTTTGACGAGCTGCGCCGGCGCCAAGTGAGTCTGTATGGAGTAACTATATTGGGAGAGTATGGCCAATTAAGTGTTACGAGTGCCGCTTTTTGGCTGGTGGGTGGCGCATGAAGTACCTGTACACATACGCGGATTCAGACGCTGCGGGGGGCGGATGGGGGGCCCAGGGGCTACCTCCAGAAAATTTTCGAAATATTATAGAATCCAATATGCATGCAGTTTGAGTCTATTTCGTGATGATTAATCGCAAAATATACGATTTTTACCTTCTTCTTCTCTCCGTTTCTTCCCTGTTTCTTCCTCCATGTTTTTTTTTTTTTTTTTTTTTTTTTTTTTTTTATAAGCGAATGGGGTAAGGGGGGAGGGGGCGCACGCCTCTTACGCCCATCTCCTCTGATCCGCCTATGCGTGCATACTACCTCTCCAAGAAAGAGCGAAGTAAGCAGGATTGTGAAGGGAAAATAGTCATTGACTGAATGTCATTTTATTTCGTCGTTTGTCTCACGAAAGAGTGTACACTGTACACCTGAAAAAAAGGACGCTGATTTAACATTCTGGATGTTAAAAAGTGTGCGGCAACTCACAAAACGCTGAATTAACCGCCGCAGCAGTTAGTTTTGCTAAAGTAACTGCTGTAGCGGTCCATTTAGCTAGCGCTTTGTGAGTTGTCGCTCACTTTTTTACATCCAAAATGTCAAATCAGGATCCTTTCTTTCGGTGATAACTCCATTTTAATGTTGCCTTTCCTCGCGTGGATTGCACTTTAACCGAGGGAACTTTGAAAATTCAGAATTGAAAATTTCACTGATTTTCCTTACGATCTCTTACAAAAATCAGACGAATTTTCAACAATTTTGTGCCGGTACATTCTTGAAAAAGTTGAATTGTTTGAGTCAATTTTGCGGCCTTTGAATGGAGTTACATCTTTCGCCCGCGGGAGACAACAATTTGTAATTATTAATATGCGCGATTAGAGGAACTATATCATGCCAAAATTTTAAAGACAAATGGGTCAGCTGCGCTGGTAAAAAAACTCGTGTCTTTATGGTTTCAATGATTCTTTATAGTGTGTGAAACAAGTAAGTGCCTTTTCATAGTCAAAAGGAAAATTTTGTTGATTTGTAATCACCCGAAAAATCACAAAAAATCCTCTGGATCGCTATAGAAAATGTTTTAGTAACTGGAGACGTTCTTCAATAATTTTTCGCTCGGAAACCAGCTAGGTCCATTTTCTCAACTTTCAATGCCAGAGTCACTGATCTGCCTGGCAGTTTTTTAAGTATTATGTGGATTAAAGGTTTCATTTTAAAGTTAAAAGAATTAAAATATGTCATAATTTTCTGCTTAGAAGGAGAGTGCGAGTGGGCGCGCGAATGCACGACGCAGAACGTTTCTTGAGAGGAATATCTGCTTCGCATTTTTGTAGTATACTTCGCAAAATGAAGGCACTTACTTGTGCGTTTTCTTACGAGATCTGTTCAATTCATTCAGGTACTCCCAAGTTTCTCCTCAGCAAACGCTTATGAGCGACAGCACAAGAATAAGAGATCATGCATCATTCATGTACCGTTTCAATGAGTTAGATGGCATTGCTGGAGGCCTTTTACCCCACATGAATGCCCGTATCAGATAACGTTAGGGCTCGGGATAAGGATTCCCTATCCCTCGCACCCAGCTAAAAAGGCAAAATTATCTGAGACGGGCAGTGACACATCATACAAAGGTATTCAAAAAACACATTCATTTCATGTGTATTTGCCACAAGACCACCACCAATCCCCCCCCCACCCCCTTCGGAGCCAGCCCCTGACGGCTTCGCGTTCCAACACCCGAGGCGCTATGCGTTACGCGTTACTCTTTGTGGTTTTTGTAGTATAAAATATGATATGATAATGCAAAGTATTTTAGTACCTTATTTTTCTTTGGTATATTGTAAAATATTTTAGTATCTTATATGATTTTCCATAGGCAATCGATAAAAAGCTAGAGAGCATGAGAATGCAGAGCAATAATGACTGGAGAAAATTATTCTCCTAGATGCAGAAGCACGAGATGAAAAGTAATTAATATCCCAAAACATCAGAATACTTATGCTCACATTGGTTTTTATTATCTGCGTATCGATACATTCTTTCTCCTCTCAGTCACAAGTGCTCGTTCCGATTTCCTTTTCCTAGCGCGTATTGTAACTTAATAATCCTGTTTACATTTGATTAATATCTCTTTGATGATATTCTTACTTGTTTTTTTAACGCATTTCATCCTTTTCACCACTAATGTTGTAAGGTTAACGCCTGACAACGGCAATCACGTCAGTTAAAAATGCTCCCGCTTCACTCAGTAAACCTCAATGGAAAATATCAAGTACAAAAATGTGACGACTTCATCATGCACAATTAACTTGTCATTGCAATACATATTAGTATGCGTATTCTTGGTACATACCAGGCAGATTTTATGGTATCACGATACCATCATTAGCGTCTAAAATTTGCAATAGTCGTGCGCACGAAACTAAAATATTCAGTGGATGAATTGAAAAACATCAGAACTTAAAACACACGACCGAATGGAGAGACTCAAAAAGTGAAAGAGCTAACGATGGCAATGCACAACTGATAAGTGGCTGAGTAGGATGAAAGTAAACAGTAGAGTAAGGGCATAGATAAGTCTAATGCGGGCATATGCCTCCTATGATGCTAGTCAAAAGGTGTGATCGTTTGGCCGATGGATAAAGTATATTGTGACGTCACTTTGTTCTCGAGTTACTAAGTAAAGCATGGTCTTCATCCCGCCCCAATTACTTCACAGCGAAGCTATAGCACATAAAATAAGGCGGCACAAAGATGTACAGGTAATGGACATCCACCCTCATTGCGAAGAAAAAGATAATACATTTAAATTAGATAGATAGGAGCGTGGTGTTCAGTCGCATGGAACTATCATTGCCTCCATGTTGAATTTTTAGGAAGAAACTAACCATTTTATGAGAGCTTTGTCATTTGTGGAATTTTTGGTGAACATATATCACACTGTATGAAGAAAGTTCACAACGAACAGAGAACAACACTGTTCCACAGAAACAACAATAAAATACTCATTAGGTGTGTACAATCGGAGATCCACCGAACAACTGAATTGGGTACACATATGAGGGGAAAAGAAGCATAGCTTGTTTAATGATCAGCTGATATTTTGGTATTGTTGTCAACAAAAACGTCGTATGAACATTTGAATGTTGCCAAATCTCCCCCCGATAAAACGTGTATTTTTAAGGATGTTGTGAGTATAATTTGCAGATTTATCAGATCGATTTGAGAAGAAAATTCATTAAAAAAGTAAAAGAAAAATAGCCACGAATTTCCTGGAAAATCCGCACTTTTTTCACAGGAAATTTGGCATAATGTCTGAAAGTTTTCACGGCGTTCTTCCTTAGCATGCCAGAATACTCGCCCGCTGCTCACCAAACGAATAAAGCATGTAAGATGTTTTTCAAACACCTTATACAGTTTGTTGTAGCATTATAACTAAAAGCCACCCAAGTTAAGAGCAGCTAGAAAAGAGTGTCGTCAAAATTTTTGTGCCGCCTGCAATTTTAAGAACTGTCGCATCATGAGTGCCACAGACACAGGCGTGGTTATTTGGTTTGTGTAATATTTTGATTGATTCATATGCAAAACTGATTTTGGAGATAAAATTCCAATTTTCTTGCGAATCGTCTGGTCATATTTCCCAAACTCAATGCTAAAAAGTACGTGGGATACATCAAGTTACCTCTCACAATATCGCACATCATTTGAAATTTCCCTTATTTCAAAAGCAAATACAACTACCCACAGCTAAAATAATGACAGAGACAACGATGATAAATATAACTACGATTGTAATCAAAACAAGAAATTACAACTCAGAATTACAAACTACAACAATTGTCACATCGCCCATCTAGATGTTGAAGGCTAATTGGTCATATGAGTGTGAAGAAGCACCGAGACTGAATGAATGTTATTCCATTTTATTGTGACTGAACCGGAAGAACGTGGCGAAACTGCTGTAGGCAACCAATACTGTTCCCAAGCCGCTCACATTGCCTATCAAATTATTGAAGGCGAAACGGTCGGAATGAGAAAGAAACACTGTGCGAAAGCAAACTATAATCCACTATTACTCTGATTAACCCGAAAGAATGTGACCAAAATGCAACTAGCACAGCCTCCAAGCCGCGCTCACATTACTGAACGGCTCCAAAATTTATTGCAAACGAAATATAAATAATGGACACGGCCCGAATATTTTCGTATATTGCAAAATGTAAATTTTTTTCCCCCTGGTGCGTCATTGGTTAACAAAACCCCCCTCCCACCCATAGTTGCCATTATTCTGGTTCCAAGTCTGCCAAGTTTAGGATGAGAGCTGCATCTAAAATTATCGTTCCTTCTGATCGATTACCCAGGGCACCAATTTTTCCGTAAAATCATCATTAACTTTGCAACCAAAGAGAAATGTATAGGGGGTCATTTTTGGGCTCAGGGTTTGCCGACTTTGGATTTTTAGGCGTCAGTACTTGATAAAATTGTTCCTACTTTTCAAGTCTGATGCAATTGAATCGCAATTTGGTTGGGAACCCCGATTTTTAAAATCATGACGCCCCCCCCCCCCCCCCCCCCCCCCNGTGGTTGAGAGAGGAGGGATAGCACCATGAAATTCGGATTCCTTGGGGGTCAATTCCCTCTTTAACCCCGAAGTCCCTGACCTCGGACGACCTAAACAACCGAGAAAAAAGCATGGTACGATTGGTCTGAAGTATTCTGAAACACCCTGTATATTCATTATTCAAGTTGACTTTACCACATATTAGCGAGTTCTACCCATTACTATGTGCGCCACCTCAATAAAAGCCGACCAATGGAGTACTAATGCCCAACGAAGATGTAAGTAGTTGGACCGTCTACGAATCATAACATCGGCAACGTTTAATTTGCCGATTTCGACCGAGTGCACAATTAGGGGGGTCCCCGCTAATTTGAAAAGTGGCGGGTCAATTTGTATATTCTGCCGAGCGCGGCACTAAATTGGCGGGAACCAATGGGAGTGAAGTTTCGACTTGTTTACATTCGCGTAGGCCTAACCTAGAAAACTAGTTGTAAACAAACAAAACGTGGGTTTTCTTCATCTTCTCGCTTCTCGTGAGTGCTGTAAGTTCTTGGAGTAAAAGTTACTCGAGATTCTTGATTTTTTGTATTCATTCGAAGCAGTTGTTATTTGCCTTTCTTAACCACATCCCTCCGAAGAATATTACCTCCAAGTCTCCAAGTCCACACCTCTACTTAGGTGTGCGGTGTGCTCTCAAAGTATCTGTAAGTTCTCAGTAATAGTTTATTTTTTCCTTCTCGCAGTTTCACTAGCACTGTATTATTCGAAATTATCGAGGCTTTCAAAATCTAGGAAGCTTCAAACCGTCCGTTTTGGTTCATTTATCTATTTATTGCTTTATAACCAGGGATTCACATGTCATGTTGTGTTCTACTTATTCCAAGGTCTTTCAATATCAGCGTCTCATTAGTTTATCCTTACCCTTAAAGAATGTTTTCACAGCTAAGAAGTAAAATACTTCTTGCCCCGTAATAAGATCATTGAAGGTCTCAGTCTAATTCAGAGTCTAATCCATTGAGTAGGTTTTGTCTATAGGGGCCGGCCAAAGTTGACTTCCTTGTGATGATCTGATCATACCTTAAAATTGGCTGATTTCATGCCTCAGGTGTTGCAGATTCATACATATCCATCCAGAATTGATAACAGGATGGAATATGTAAATTTTCCTTAAAGCCTTGTAGCCCTGGTATTATTAGAGAAGGAAAACAAAATAGTTGATCCGATGACAGACAGGCAGAGACGTGGCTCCTCTGACGTAAAGGCTTATCTTGATTTCCGCATTAGCTCCAGAAAGTATGGATTCATACATGAAACGGGGCTCACTTTGAAATTGAGGTATGCCCTCAAGTCAGAGGGGTGACAATCTATGATCAGCCCCTTAGTTTACATTGGTCCTAGAGTGTGTCCTGACAAGTCTGAAACTAATGAACCAATCAGAGAATAGTCGTACCCTGTCCCAAGGAACTTACTCTGCCAAGCTATATGAGGGAAAATGCCGTATGAGCCCTCAGACGTTGCCGAATTTCCGTTAACAAATCACGAATTTTTGGGGAAATTTTTAATTTTTCACTTTCTGATTCTGCCGAGAATTTTGAATTTAAACGAGAGTGTCAGAAAATTTCAAGAAAAAAACCAATAAATTTTATATAAACCATTGGCCTCTTTTGGTGTGTCGGCTTTATGGTGTAGTGGTTGGACCGCTGCGCTGGCTCTGTAAGAAGGATGTCCCGAGTTCGATTCTCAGCCAGGCCACCTGAGTTTGGCGGCCTCTAATGATGAATGCCTGTAGCTGAGGATGGGGCTGCACCTGAAAAAGGCAGAAGTATCCCCTCGGGGTTATTTTAACCTACAAAACCTTGTTGTACCTACGAAAAAAAAAAAAAAAAAAAAAAANAACAGATTCGGGACAGACTATAATTCGAATTTTCATGCGGCGATCTTCGTTAGCACAGCAATGCCCCACTGTGTAGGAATAGACATTTTAAAACTTGCAAAATATCTACTCTGCTAAGAAAAAACACCGTATGTACTTGAGAGTTGCCAAATTTCCTTAGATAACACATGTACTTTTGCGGAAGGTTATTCTTATTTTTCCTACCCATTTTTAGATATCTTGGATAAAATTGCAAACAAAATTGTTTGAATAATTTGAAGAAAATTATTTCAAATTTTCCCAGTAAAGTTCTTTATGAAGGAAATATGGGAACCTCTGAAGACTCATACGGTGTTCTTCCATAGCACGGCAGTAACAAACTATTAACAATACTGCCGTGCTAAGGAAAAGCGCCGTATGAACATTTGAGAGTTGCCAAATTTCCTTCGATAAAATGTTTATTTTTGAGGAAAGTTATGAAATATTTTTCCTCCAAATGTTCAGAATTTTTAGTTAAAATTGCGAACAAAATGATCTGAAAAATTGGGAGGAAATTACTCAGAAGTTTACCAGAAAATTCGCGTTTTATCGAAGGAAATTTGGCAACGCCTGAAGGTTCATACGGCGTTTTTCCTTAGCACGGCAGAATTGCGGAGCGAAGGTAAAGGATAATTGGAGGAAGACGGCAACGACGCTTGGCGACGGCGGGCGGCGGGCGAAGAGGGGAGGGGCGCGAAGCTCCGGTGGTGGGGGAAGCCGGGACGCTGGAATCCCGCAGGAAGCCACCCCTCGTGCCTCGTCCCCTCCTGCGGCAGTCTTCGCGAGCGTGCCGTGGAGCTCGGGTGTGCGTCGTCGCGATGGAGGACGAGCTCAAGTGTCACGTTTGTAAACAGTTCTTCAACAACCCTGTGCTTCTGCCGTGCTACCACGCTCTGTGTCTCAACTGCGCCGTTCACCTCCAGCAACCCGTCTCCGGATCGGGGTCCGGCTCCATCAGCCAGGAGGAGAACTCGGGGTCGTCCACGGACTCCACTCAGGAGGTAAGCGGGAAATGCATCTCACTCTTGCACATGCACCCAAATGAAAACGGGGTGTCTAGCCACCTGGACTACCGAGAATTATCCGGGTGTTGTTGGGGCATTGGGGGAAAGCATCATGGAATTCGCCAGACATTTGTTGATCAAAGTATGGAATGCATTTAACTCTTGCACTTGCATCAAAATGAAAACAAGGTGTCTAGCAACCTCGACTGCCGAGAACTATCTGGCTGTTGTTGGGGCTTTGGGGGAAAGCGTCACAGAATTCGCGAAACATTAGTTGATAAAAAGCTTATATAAGTTGCATTTGCACCAAAAAGAGGACAGGGTGTCTAGCAACCTCTACTATCGAAAATTATCTCCCTGTGTTGTTTTGGCATCGGGGAAAGCCGAAAAGCGTCATGAAATCCGCGAAAAATTTGTTGATAAAGCTCTTAAATCGCATTCCACTCTTGCAATTGCTCAAAAACGAAAACAGGGTGTCGGACGACGACTACCGTGAATTATCCGGGTGTTTTTTTGGCATCGGGGGAAGCGTCATGGAATCCGCGAGACGTTTAATGATCAAAGTATGAAATGCATTTAACTCCCGCACTTGCACCGAAAGGAAAACATGGTGTGGCAACCTCGACTATCGAGAATTATCAAGGTGTTGTTCGTGCATTCGGGGAAAGCCGAAAAGCGTCATGGACTCGTGGAATCCGCGAAAAATTTGTTGATAAAGCTCTTAAGTTGTATTTCACTCTTGCAATTGCTCAAAAACGAAAACAGGGTGTCGGACGACGACTACCGAGAATTATCACCCTGTATTGTTTTGGCATTGGGGGAAGCGTCACGGAATCCGCGAGACGCATTTGTTGATCAAAGTATGAAATGCATTTAACTCTTGCACTTGCACCAAAATGAAATCGGGGTGTCTTGCAACCTCGACTACTGATAATTATCCGGATGTTGTTGGGGCATTGAGGAAAAGCGTCATGGAATCCGTGAAACTTTTGATGAATGATGATAAAGCTCATAAAACGCATTTCAATATTGCACTTGCACCAACAAAAGGAACTCAGGGTGTCTACAGCAACCTCGACTATTGAGGATTATCAGGGTGGTGTTTGGGCATTGGGGGAAAGTCGAAACGCGTCATGGAATCCGCGAAAAAATTGTTGATAAAGCTCATAAAATGCATTTTTCTTTTGAAATTGCACAAAAAGGAAAACTGGGTGTATAGCAGCCTCGACAACCGAGAAATATCAGGGTGTTGTTTGGGCATTGGAGGAAAGCGTCAAACATTTGTTGATCAAAACAAGAAATGCATTTCACACTTGCACTTGCACCGAAATGAAATCGGGGTGTCTTGCAACCTCGACTAACGAGAATTATCAGGGTGTTGTGTTGGCGTCGGAGGAAAGCGTCATGGAATCCGTGAGACTTTTTTTCATCAAAGTATGAAATGCATTTTACTCTTGCACTCGCATCAAAAGGGAAACAGAGTGTCTAGCAGCCTGGTATACTACGAGGTATTGTGTTAGCATCGAGGGAAAGCGTCATGGAATCCGCGAGGCGATCGCTGTAAAAAATAATTACTGAAAATAATTGCTGAATTGAAAAACATTGCTGATCAATGTCACGTAATGCATTCAACTCTCAGGGCCTTGTCTTCTTGGGAAGTTTTTATGAGGTGAGTCTCGGGATTGCATCGCAGGAATGCAATGAAACTTATGGGAATTTCGGAGGTAGACCCACGGGACGGAGCACTCGTGTTTCTGAGACGAGTTTCGCGAGAAGTTAGATTTGTAAAAATCAATTTTTTTTTTTTTTTTGCGGAATTAGGAATTAGGATACTAACTACATGCAATTAACATTTAGACACGTTATTTAAATTGAGCAAAAACGGAAAATTAAGTGAACATCACATCACACACTTTGGATTCTCTCATGTCTCTCTCAGCTGGCCTCGTATCTCCATGCTGTCATGCTAAGGAAGAACGCCTTATGAACATTCGAGAGTTGCCAAGTTTCCTTCGATAAAATGTTCAGTGTTGAGAAAAGTTATGGATGTTTTTCCTTAAAATTTTCAGGACTTTTCAATGGAATTGCGAGTAAAATTGTCAGAGAAATTGAAAGAAAAATATTCATATGGCTACCTGGAAATTTGTGTGTTATCGAAGGAAATTTGGCAACGCCTGAAGGCTTATACGTCGTTTTTCCTTAGTACGGCAGTTTAAGGACCTTACTTTGTACTACGAGTAACATCGAGTTTGTCAATTATTGTCCTCTCGTGAAAACGCTCCGTGGAGACGAAGCCTGACATCATGGAACCAAAATGACCTCTTAAAAAGTAAGGTGTCAAGTGGTGTACATAAAAAGCCTGAAGTACCGGGAGTTGTCACGGAGTAATTTGGCCTCAGGCAGAACTTAAAAAAAGTCTTAAAATCCGCGAAAAATTTGATGGTTATTAATTTCTTCTTGTGAATGGAACACTCAAGTGAACGTATTCACCTAATTCTGGGCGGAGATCACTTTATACCCATATGAAGTTAATCCAAAGAATGACTATGTAAACAACATTAATTTAGACGTTGATAAACCTGGCATTTTTCTAAGCGGGAGAAATCAGGGTACTTGTGTCGTATGTTACGGTGTAAACAAGCGGAGCACCCTCAGTTAGTGTTTAATACGAAGAACACTATAAAGTTTCGTTTTAACTCTTGGATGCAACTATTCGCACTTAACGGATGTCCGTGTTGCGTACGCACGGAATTGAAGGCGTTTTGACTGTCACGGCACTCGTCAATTCACCCGCAGCAAGACGCAGGTGTTTCACATTTTTATGTCAATTTGTTTACATCATACATTCTTTTGAGGTGTTTCTTGAAGGAGATTTTACGAGAAAATCAAATGAAACCACTTTTAAACCTTTTAAGTTCCATATCAACATCGATATGAGCTCTTACAATTTCCAAATTTTGCCCGAATTCTCTCATTGACTCACTTTAGTACCGCTGGTGAGACGGTCGGCGCCTTGAAGTCAAGCGCCTTCTGATCCGTGGGTATGCAACACGGACATCTATGGAGCCCGAATAGTTGCATCCAGACGTTATAATGAAATTCGTTTAATATTCATCGCACGCGACACTAAACGAAGCTGTATTTTTCTTTCCTCATGAGCCCGCTGATTTTTATTTTTATTTTGCTGTGTATCTAATCTGCCGTGCTAAGGAAGAACACCGTATGAGCCTTCAAAGGTTACCATATTTCCCTTAGTAAAGAACGGATTTACCGGGAAAATTGGGGATATTTTTTCTCTAAGTTTTCGATAATTTAGCACGCAATTTGATTTAAAATATCTAAAAATTTCAAGGAAAAATATGCATGAATGTTTTCAAAAATACACGTTTTATCAAGGGAAATTTGGCAACCCTCGGATGTTCATACGGCGCTCCTCCTTGGCACGGCAGTAATGTACTCTATCTTTCCCATAGAGCACATAGTGTCGTAATGCAAGTGGGAGAGCTGGCGCCACTTTTAAGCATTTTCCAGGTCCCGAATTCCGAGATTCCTGTGCGGCGCCGGGTCCCTTTTTCGATACATAATGGATTGTTTGCGATACACGAGGACCCGGCCATATTCCACACCGCCATTTCGGATCGAATATGTATCGGAAAAGTGACCCCACACTCCGGGCTTGGAACTCGTCGAGCAGAACATGGCTCCAGCTCTCCCACTTACATTACGACTCTATGTACTCTATGATCTTTCCACATTTTGGGTATTTTTTCTCTGACGCTAACTCCTATGTCCTTTCTCTGTTGCAGGTGGACAAGCTGTCGATTCTGTCGGAAACTGACTCGGGGGTGGTGTGCAACTCCCGTCCGAACTCGTACGTCGGGACGCCGAGCCTCCACGTGTTCCCGTCCTCGTACTGTCTGCCATGCCCCCAGTGCGCCAAGCTCGTCTACTTCGACGAAGGCGGCGTCGCCAACCTCCCCAAGTACCGCGCCATGCAGAACATCATCGACAAGTACGGCGAGGCGCGGCGCCTGCCGCTTAAGTGTCAGCTCTGCGAGGGCGACCCGGCCGCCGATGCCACCGTCCTCTGCGAGCAGTGCGAAATCTTCTACTGCGACGCCTGCCGGGAGGGCTGCCACCCCATGCGCGGCCCGCTGGCCAAGCACAACCTCCTCGAGCCGGGGGCCGGCAAGGCCGTGATGCGCGTTAAGTCTAAGTGGAAGGAGTCTCAGTGCGCGGAACACGAGGACGAGGCCCTCTCGTTGTATTGTTTAGTGTGCAAAGTGCCAGTGTGTGCGAGCTGTCTTCATGATACCCGGCATCATAGCCACGACGTGCAGGCCATCAACGCCATGTGCAAAGCTCAAAAGGTAAGACTCCTCAGCCCTGTATCACTTTCTATTATTAGGTCGGGGCATCTGCAAGTCCGGAATTTTCGGAAAGTTCGGAAACAGTACGGATTTTTTAAGGGCGATCCGGAAGTACTGAAAAAGTGCGGAAATTCTGCAAGAAGGTCCGGAATTTTCTGTCGCAATTTAAGCGAGTAATTCAAATTCTTGAAGTTTTTCGAATTTCGTCAATTTGGAGGTACTGAATTTTTTATGAATGTACTGAAAAAGTATACTTTTATTTGTTTTCAATATTTGTCATGCACTTCTGAAATTTCAAGATTTTATTTTTACTGAAACTTTGCCACCGTGCCCTTGCCCTCCGCAAATGAAGCTCCTGAAGAATTCTTCGAAAACAGGTATCGAAAGTCATGGTTCGGAATCAGGATCACGATTATAATTAGATCTTTCGGCGAGGCAGACGCAACTCGTAAAGATATCTCGAACTTGATTTCTGTTTTTTCCCCCCTCTCCTCGCGAAAGTTTTTCAATTATTCAATAGCGGAAAAGCGAGGACCTAACATCGAAGGATAGTAGCAAAATAGACGAGGAAGGAAATTGAATCCAGAGTGAGTAAGTAAGTAAGTAAGATCCCCAATTTATAACAGGGAAGTGTAAACTTTCAGGAGCCGTGTCTATGAAAGAGCGGAAAGTCATCCGCCGAGTCGATGTGAAAAAAGTTCGTTTTGAAGTCATGCACCCCAGCGTGACGAAAACTTTGGTCGACAGAGTTGCCAGTTTTCCTCCAAAAGTCAAGCGGGATCGTACTTCTCCCCGGAGGAAGGAATATCGAGGCGTGCGTTTGTCAACATTTCTTGCTTTCTTTTCTCCGAACAATTTTTACCAATCTCTTCCTTCATCTATCCGGATAGTTTCGAAGTTGCAGAAAATATGTCCCTTTCGAGTTTTTTTAGGATCCTGAGATACTGTCTCATCTTTTTTTCCCCTCAGTATAAAAATGCAGAGTCGTATTAGCATCGGACGGCTTTGCGCTGCTTGCAGTAGTGCATTTTTGGAATGACCCACCGTAGTAACCAAAATTTTGTGTTAGTATGGGAAGAAAAACACAAAACAACGCCATCCTTCAGTTGATTTCGGGATTTCCCAGGCTCCCCATTCTTTACTGCGCTAAATTCACCGCAAACTGCACCTAAATCAACATAAAATTGGCTTGTGTTTCACTCCATACAGTACGGAAAAAGTAACCAAAATTTTGCGTTAGTGTGGGAAGAAAAACACAAAATAACGCAAGCCTTCAGTTGACTCCGGGATTTCCCAGGCTCTCATTGTTTCCTGCGCTAAATTCACCGCAAACTACACCTAAATCAACATAAAATTTGAATTGGCTTGTGTTTCACTTCCTATTTAACCAAAAGTAACACAAGGACACAACTATTTTACCAGTGTAAGCGTTCCTCCTTAGTACGGTAGTTCAGAACTTCAAAACACCTAACATCCCTCTTTTATGTAAACTAATGAGCAAGCAAATTCCGCGTACATTATGGGACTCCCGGCGCGAAACGAAAGGCCAGGCCTTCCTGCGTCGTGTCATCCCTTCAATTCGCCAATTTGTACAAGGGGGACGAAACCGAGGGTTGCCAAACCGTCCGAATCCACCCTCAACCCTCGTCGGGAAGCGAGCGGGAGGCTCGCACAGTCTTGCGATGCTGGCAGGGGGCGTAATTAAAGCTGAAAATGATAGCGCCGCCAGGCCGAAACACTGAAATTAACTCCGAAAAGATGATGACAAAATACCGCTGCGGCCCCGGAGTAAATAATTTCCCGGGCGCCCCCGGCTTTCCACGGGCCACGACCCTTCCTTGTTTATTATAAATATATATACTGCCGTGCTCAGGAAAAACGCCGTATGAACCTCCGGGCGTTGCCGAATTTCCTTTGATAAAATACGAATTCCCTGGTAAACTTAAGAACATTTTTCATCTCATGTTTCAGAGAATTTTGTTCGTAATTTGTTCTGAAGTTCCTGAAAATTTCAAGGAAAAATATTCATGACTATCTTCTAAAATAAACATTTTATCGAAGGAAATTTGGCAACTCTCGGATGTTCATACGGCGTTCTTCCTTAGCACGGTAGTATAGTCGAGTCGCCCCCGAAACGGTGGTGCTGGAGCCATTAGGAGTCGTTTAGGCGGAGTTCAGCGCCAGGGCCGCACCTGTTTACAACCCTTAGACATGTCGAGGGAGCGGGAAATAGGGGTAGCGTTCTTAGACTTCGCGGATGGTCAAATGAGTTGAAGCGGAAGTATTGTAATCGTGGTATAAAACTTGTTTAATAAAGGAGGATGAGCTTGATTTTAAAAGGATTTGTTCTGCATTTATGATCATGATATTTTGACCAGATTTAATTAATTAGAGAGCCGACTGATTTAGCGCCTACGTCATACAGAACACGGAGAAAACTCCCCAGTGCCCAGTGCGTTGGCGCGGTAAGTTCGCCTTCAATTTCGAGTGATACTGTGCTACACATGGGAGGTGGAATAGTTGCTTTCAGTAAAAAGACCATTCATTTTTATAGTCGTTCCCTATAAATCCAGCGACTTTAATCGTCGGAGGAACTACTTAATGAGTTGCCGCAGTAACTTCGCCTTCAATTTCGAGTGATACTGTGCCACGCATAGGTGGTTGAATAGTTGCTTTGCGTCTACTTACGCCAAGTAAACGGACTATTAATTTCCTCTGTCGCTCATTTAAATCCAGCGACTTAAACCATCATTGAAATCGCACAGTACGTCGGCGTGGCAAGTTCGTCTTCAATTTCAAGTGATACTTTGCCGCGCATGGGTGGTCGAATAGTTGCTAAGGAACGACTATGAACACGGTCCACACAGTGTACCTACAAACAAATTTCCTTTGCCTAAATAAAAAGAAAATGGAACCAATATGTTTTTTTCTACAGCGAAATAATGTTTTAATCCATTTAAACAATTAACGTGGACCATTTTTGCCCGTGCCCTATACCTGCGCAATTCCTGCGCCTAGCGCGGCTTCGATTGCACATAGGAGATATCGATATCGCCACGGCGCACAGTAGAACGAATCATTAGGAGACGTCGGTTGTGACAATTTGACTGCCACTGTGAATTTTAATGTTTATTTCGTCACATCATACACGGGAAAAAAAAAAAACACATTGGATCTAGAGTACAGACTCTTAAAAAGATCGACAAGAAAAAATACTCTTGATTCAATCGAATTTTTGCTTAAATCAAGAACCATGATTCTTCATTTGAGCGGATTTCCTTTTGATTTAACCAAAAATCTGATTAAATCAAGAGTATTTTTTCTTGTCAACATTTTCACGAGTCTGGACTCTAGATCCAATGTGTGTATGTTTTTTTTTCCAGTGTACATTTTAAAGGGTCCTTCTTACAGGTGATTTGACTAAAATACCAATGTAAACTACGATTAAACTTCTAAGATTTTGTATTAACACTGGCAAAAAAAAAACACGTTGGATCTAAAGTCCAGACTCTTGAAAACATTGACAAGAAAAAATACTCTTGATTCAATCGGATTTTTGCTTGAATCAAAACGAAATCCGCTGAAAATATGAGGCTTGGTTCTTGATTTAAGCTAGATTCTGATTGAATCAAGAGTACTTTTTTTTGTCGATGTTTTCAAGAGTCTGGACTCTAGATACAATGTGTTATTTTTTCCAGTGAAGGAGGATGTACGCTTTTAAAATTTCCAAATTATGTCCGATCTCCCCTACTCACTCCTTCCAATGTGCGGCGGCGTACTTTTTGAGGGTTCCAGGTTGAGCAATCGAGTTGGGTGCAGGGGATGCAGGGTGACTCCGTTGCGTAATTTGATTTTCTCACCCTTGCACGCCACGGCGCATCCCCTCCCGACGGCCAAGGTGTATCCACCCCGTGCAAACTCCTTGGCTAAATCCGACGCAACTTGCTCATCGAAAGTTGTGCAACCGCTCTTCCCCCGAACAAACTTCCGCGCCGCATTAGATTTTTATAACCTCATGTCGGGCGCTGCCAACCAAGGAAAAACGCCGTATGAACATTCAAATGTTGCCAAATTGCCCCATGTAAAAAACTGACTTCGAAAGATATTGCACTTTATTTCTTGAAATTTTCTGTGGGTAATTTTAGATCAAATTGGAAAGGAAATCTCCTGAAAATTTTAAATGAAAATATTTATCACTTTCTAAATAAATTTGCATTTTATCCGATGAAATTTGGCAACTTCTGAAGGTTCATGCTACATTTTTCCTTAGAACGAAGAACAGTAGTTAATGGGTCGGATTTCTCAGAGGAGGCCATTGCATCATGCAGGCCTTTCTTCGGAACTTAGAAATCTTAGGTGTTGCGCAGCCAGAATTAGCACATCTCGAATATCCACATAGTGGGTCTGGGGTCAACTTGTATGGGTTCTTTGTGATTGAAACCGAACTGTGTGTTTCATGAAGAGGAACAAAAGTAAGTCTGATCAAATTGTGTCCTTTCTGTTGCAGGTGAGGATAGCCGCAGGCATTATTTCGTGATTAGATCCGTAAGTTATGTTTAAAATTTGCTCAAGTTTGCTAAAAGTTTTTTTTCTGAATATAGCAAATTAGGTGGTGGTTATAACCTTTTTGTATTCAAGTAGTAATTATTTGCGTATCCCTCTGGGACTCTGGCTAAAGTCAAGTGCGTGAAATGGGAACTTAAATTCCCAGAAAAGTTCTCAAGATCGTTCCCGGTTGATATTCTATTCATGTTAGAGCATGCATATTCTACGCATGTTGCGTCTCCCTGTCAGAGTTTCCGCGAGAAAGTAGATTCTAGCCAGGGATTCACGAAAAGTTCCCATTTTGATCTCAACTTGCGTCAAGTTGACCATCTTGTTCGTTCACTACAATATACATTATCTAAAAATTTCAATGAAAAATATTTACAACTTTTGTCGAAATCATTTATTTTATATTACCAGGAGAAATTCAACAATGTCTGAAGGATTGTACGGCTCTCTTCCGGCAAAGTTATGAAATTTTTCGGAAACTTAGGTGAAATTTTCAGCAATTCAGGTAAAATATTGAAAAAAAATTATCCGAAAACTTGCAAGAGAAACATTCATAAATTCACTAGGAAATTTGAGTTTTGTCGAAGAAAAGTTTGCAACGCCTGAAGGTTCATACGACGTTCTTCCTTCGCGCGGCGGTCCTGTATCAAGCAGTGGCGTGGCGTGAATGATCGATTATCGATATTTCTCCACTTGAATCCGTGGTAAAGAATCGATTATTTAGGTGTTCGCCGCGAACGCCTTACTATTCGATCCTTTTCCATAGGTTTAAATGACAGATCAATCGATGTATCGCAAAGCACGCCACGCCACTGGTATCAAGACTTTTCGGAGCCCATGTACCGATTCCTGTTTCATCCCGTCCGGTAATCCGGTGGCCCCATTGTAAGGCCGGACGCCGGAGCCCTTTGTTCCACGGAAACGGCGTCGATGAACCCGGCAACGGCGCAAAGGACGAGTAAAAACTAAACAAAAGAGATGCCAGGACTCGACGCGCATACAGAGTGCGGAGTCCTGGTTCCCGCCCTCCGCCCCTCTCGTCCATGTGGGTGGGGGGTCGTGCGGGGGCAGGGTAGGTGTGTGGCTCCCGGCTCCAACTGTTGCCATTGTGGTCCATGCTCAACTGGACCAGGAACATACACTGGCGTCAAGATTGAACCGAGCAAAAGGAATTTCATGTTTCATACTGTAAAAACGTCGTACGGACCGCGTTAGATTCGTCAAATATATATAAGTAACTCACCTACACAGAAGAAATTAAGAATAGGTGGCATGCTCACTGTCTTCTCCCTTTTTAATACGAACTCCACCAGATTGATTTTGTTTACATTCGTGGATTAGAGCCTCGATGCAACCAAAACTGATGAACCAATCAGAAAATGACGGAGATGTGGCTGTATTCTTCCCATATATTAGGGGGTCGGAGGGAAAGGCGCATAAATGCAGTTTTTGCTATTTCGAGAAATACGCGTTTGAGGTTTCGAAATTACATGGAGCCTTATGGCGGAAGGAAAGTTCAAGCTGACTTTTTGATGCTTCAAAATTGTAATTTGAGAGCGCTTCGTTCACAGAATATGCACAAAAATTAGTTCTATTTGAAATTATTAATAGCTCTATTTGTTTAAAAAAAACTGCAAACGAACGTGCCTTGTCCTTTAAGCCCCTTATATGCAGGTAGCCGGTGTTAACCGTTAAAAATTGGCAGAAAACCACCTCCGATCCAGGTCCGATCTAGGAATTCATGAGAACGCAAAACGTTTCTGCGTTCTGCGAACGTTGCGTTTCTTAAACGCAATGAAAGGGTGTCAATGGAAACCCAAGGCCTTTGGTCGATCCCTCTACCCTCTACCGTTTCTTTACATATACGCAAGACGAGTCGCAACTCCATTTACATGTCCATCCTGGCGAGTAGGTATCTGTGTATCGAGAGTACATAATAAGCAGGCGTGAATTCCAAAAATCCACCAGACCTTCACAGATGCCACCGCGAATAAGTTACTTAGGGCCCAAAAGGGTAACCAATCTACAAATTCAAAATATACAGAACGATTTATAATCACAATTAGTTTAGTTGTCACAACCCGTCGTTTTTAAAGCACGTATTTGATTTAGTTTTTGCATAACTTTGCCCATGGAAGACATCTATGAACATACTTGGCCATCTTGGCTTGATATTGGAATCTGAAGATTGCCAGTGAAATTTTGTATGATAGAAGGCTGGCTGCCCTTTTGGGCCATGAGCCCCCTATGAAGCGAGCTCTCCGCTGTACGGGTACTCTATCTTAATGCAAGGGAATTAAGTTCCCCAACACCTGGGGCCCAATGGTGGTGCGTTTGGATTTATCGATGAGTGTTGAATTTCCGTGTCAAAGTGCCGACGAAATTCGGGCCCATAGTGTTGATACTTTCTCTGAGTTGTCGCCATTCTGTCAAACGGAGCTATGTGCATTGAGACATGAGCCCTGCGACCCATAAGAATATATGCATAACAGGGCTCACGTCATAATGTACATAGCTCCATTTGGCAGAAATACGTCCAAGTGTGGACAGGCACTCCTGCAGTAGGTACTCTTCCCATACACGAGGGTTACTGTGTATTCGGTGGCAGGTCTCTCTGAAGCTGAATGTGGATAGCCCATAGCCGGGCCCTCGCCTGCCGTGAAAGCGAAAAGAACAGTAAGTGCATCTGTGTATGAGCCATGGTTAGCATATGCGTTTATGAGTCTCGAGGTTCATCTCAGCATGCACTTACCGCTCTCTTGGCTATCACGGCAGCGAAGGTGGATGGCTTTGGTTGATGCGGCCGGGGCGGCGCGGAAGAAGGTGCTAACAAGGTTCTACATCCACTCGGCTTCACGCGTCGGCGACCACCTTCCCGCCCCGACCCGTCTTTCCCTGATCCCGTAGCCGTAGCGTATCGCCCAGCCGGCATGCGGCAGCGCAGCGTGGCGTGCTCTACGACCGGCGCGCGGCGCGGCGCAGCGACCTGGTGCTGGCTGCCATGGCCAGGCCACTCACACCAGCCGGGCACCCTTGCCAAACCGCCGCATTTTACCAGTTTTCGGGAAATAACTCTGGTGAATGGATCCGCCACGAATGGCTATCTCGCTCTGGGAGGTGGCAGATCGCTAGTCTGCCGTGCTTAGGAAAAACGCCGTATGAACCTTCAGGCGTTGCCGAATTTCCTGGTAAAAATATGATTGTTTTTATTCTAATTTTTTACATAATTTTGTTCGCAATGTCACCTGAAGCTCCTGAAAACTTCAAGGACAAAAACTCAAAATTTTCTTTAAAAATAAATATTTTATCGTAGGAAATTGAGCAACTCTCGAATGTTCATACGGCGTTCTTCCTTGGCACGGCAGTAATGCCGTACTTTGTAATTTTTACTCGTAATTGTAATCTTTACTTGTAATTTTTGGTGTTTTTGGTTACTTCGGATTACATTGAGTTACTTTTTTCGGTCAGCTGAACTTATAAATCAGGAAATTAATCAGCTGAACTTATAATCATAATACCTCGCATTTTATTCAGCTATCGATTTCTGTATCGAATGCGAGGTTTTCTTCCAAACACTGTTCTGCTTTCGTTTCTCTGAATTTTGCCAATTTTCGGGTTTCGAATGCTTCTTTAAGCGTGTGCGCAGGGGCCATCGTCCTTTTTATTGCTAAATATTCAAAATCTGCCGAGATTTTTTACCTAATCGATGCGATGTATCGCATGTCAGTTCGACGACATCACTTGAGCTTGACGAATCACCTTAAGGCGCCACATCGACACAGCACACTTTATTTTTAGGCGCGCTCGGTGCTTGGCGCCCACTTGGGGCCCCAGAACACTGCCACGAGAGGAGAAACAATTGCTACGTAAAAACGCCAGAAAACCAGCTGCCACATCTTTCACCGTGAGCTGAGCTTCGGCGGTGCATCGCCTGCAGCACCAAGAGCCGATACAGCCCAACATCCCCAGTTCTCGAGTGGAAAAAAAGCGGTGCAGTGCTGCGACCGAATTCGCAGGTGTGTGTCGTTTACGCTGATCCGCAGNGGGGGGGGGGGGGGCTGGCGCCGCCGCGGGGCCGCCGTGCGCTCTGGCGAGGGGCAGCTGGCGCGGAGGTGCGGTGGTGGTGGTGGATGTGGATGGGGTTTGAATTTACATTTAATTAGGGACGCAGGTTGCCGGCGCAGGCGACGGCCATGTCTGCCGACGCTCCGCTGTCCCCGTGCGGAAAATCGTTCATCTCTACTGTTAACCGCGACCACCTCGCAGAAGGGTCGAGGGGTATCGCGAATCGTGAAAGAGTGTCCTTGTTTGCCGTGGCTCCGAATGATGGACGGTTCCTCACTGCTCTGAGTTGATGACAGCCAGTGTTCGAAACTCATTCAAGAGCCCCAGGTTGCCCTGAAAAAAAAGATTGGTAGAATTTACCATTCCTTCACGTTGTATTCCACACAGCGTCAATTGGACGGAGTTAAACAGAAAGGAACCAAGCCACATCGGGATTGAACCGAGAAAAAGAGGCTGAAAGTTTAGCTCCTGCATTAGACTCAATGTAAAAGTTAAACTTCAAGTTCAATTTCTGCAAAATTTGCTCCAACAAAAACTTTGAATTTTTGGCGATGGAGAGTAAAGCAGTGGTTGGGTTCAAAACCACTCATAACTCAATTTTTTCCAGAATGTTGGTTGGTTCCTTTCTGCTTAACTCAGTCCAATTCAAGGTCAATTCTGCCAGAAGAAAGATAAACGTTACTATTTACTGGTACAGGTAACCATTCCTTTGGCAGAATCGACTTGAAGATTGGTAGAATTTACCTTTTTTTCACGCTCTGTGAAATACAGCGTGAAGGAATGGTAAATTTTACTAATCTTTTTCCCTATGTGCTTGCCCCTTTTCGGTGTAATCGCTCTTTTTTTTATGGGGAGGGGCCAATTTTTTTTTGAGCTAGAATCACTCAAAAAATTTCAAAAATCACAAAATCTCCATCTGCGTTTGTTCAAAAGATTCGAGGGTGATACATGGTACTGGCTTGGAACTTTTGGATCATCCTGTATGATGTCGCTACCTATTACCAGTGATATACCACCGTCTACCAACCCGCTTGGAGCTATTAAAATCGGACTCATTCTCGGTACATTTTACAACACTCTTTTTCGAGTCAGGTGTAGGTTGATGAAATCATGATTAAATATTCAGCTCAATGTACTTGTAAATATTGTCAACTAACGTGCTGAGTGCTGTCTCAAGGGTGGCATTTTCCTCCCTCCAGCCGCGTCGAGTCGGCTCCGAATTCATCCATCGCCATATCCCCCCCTCCCCCTCTTTTTTTCCTTCTACTGTCCCTGGATATTGTTTACGCGCCTCAAAAAGTGCCTTAATATTCCTTGCAAAGCCTGGAAGTTCTCCACTTTGTCACTCAGAATTATTATTTTATACATTTCTCGTCGTTTAGGTGTCTGCTTCTTTCCCTCCTTCAAATGGTAATAAAAACTATGAAATCGTCTCATCCACAAGAGGAAGTTCGAGTCAATTTTATATTGTCGCTCCTACTCATAGGAAAAATAATTTTGTTTCGATGCCTTTGACGTATTATAAACGTTAACTTCTCATTTTCAATTTGAGCGCTGGACTCAACTCGTTCTTTCCCAGACGAAGGAACGTAACTTCACTCCAAAGTTATAAGATTGGCTCGAACGATTTGATTTTTCATTAGAATATAAATGTGCGATCTCTGTCGTAAATTTGCTTGATTCGACTGTATATCCCGTTTAAAACGAGCTCTACTAATGTACAGTGGAATGAGACATTGAAATAGGTTGAACATTAATTTTTTTTACGAAAACTGCATTTTGATGTTTATTTCGTCACGTTGTAAATAATCCTAAGGGGTGCTACCGAAAGGAGTCTCTACAGGGAAACCATTGGAACCACTTTTAAACTCCCAAGTACGTCTTATACAAACTATGAAGCTATACTGCCCTGCTAAGGAAAAACTCCGTATGAGCCTTCATGCGTCGTCAAATTCCCTTCGACAAATCACTAATTTTCAAGAAAATTTTTGAATATTTCCCTTCAATTTTCTCGGATAATTTTCTTTGTAATTTGATCTGAAAAGTCTGAAAATTTCAAGGAAAATATTGATAATTTTCCTGAAAAAATAAACATTTTATTGGAGGTAATTTGGCAACTCTCGAATGTTCATACGGCGTTTTTTCTCAGCACGGTAGTACAAATAGTACATCATATCCGACTTTTCTCATTAACTCGCTCTACTGTGCGTCGCACCACCAACGCCGGAAACATTCAAAGCAGGGGAGCAAACACCAGCTTTGAAAGTTTGACCACCTCCTAAAAAACAGCCCATGTATTGACAGTGTCGCAACTCCCGACCCCACCTAATCCGTCACTATCCACCCCTCATCCGCAGTCCAATTTGGTGTCTGTGTGTCTGGATCTCCGCATAATTTCTTGTAATAACAGCTGTCCAAACAAGTTTCATCAATGAGGAGTGCTGAAGGGTGCGTTTCAGGTTACCGAGAAATTGGAAGGGATGGATCCCGATCTCCACAATGTTTGATTATTTTGAGGAGTTTCTCAAAAAACCTGGATGGTAAATACCGTGATGTCTATTACTAAGCCGCTCCATTCCGTTAGGAAATATCCCTCGAATCTTATTTGCACTATTGCAATACTGCCGTGCCAAGGAAGAACGCTGTATGAGCTTTCGAGAGTTGCCAAATTTTCCCGAATCAAGAATGTAATTTGAGGAATGTTGTGCCTATTTTTCCTTGAAATTTTCAGATATTTTAAATTAAATTGCAAACGAAATTTGGCTGACTCAGAGACTTTAACACAGAGTAGAAAAGATGGATGATGCGAAACATGCGATACAAATATTTTGACTTCCAAGAAGATAAAATTGCTTACCCACCCACAAAATTAAGGAGGATATGGTGCTCTATATCATCCCAACTATTCGTTTCGTCTAACCCAACTTTCAGTTCTTGTAACCGAACGTTCGTATAGCGCAACCGGACTTGGGGTTGAAGGAACTGGGTGAAAGAAGTTCGGTTACACTGAATAGAAAAATCTGTTTTATTCTGAAGAGTAGACGCTCGACGCACGGATTTTTACGAAAACTTATGTGACACAGATGTAGATATTTTGAAAAAGATAACACGAATGTACTAACTTTTACAAATCTAGAAGAGAGCATTGAATTTTCAAAAAAAATTATTGCGTAACTGTTCACTCGTAATCTACGAAAAAATCACTGCGAAAGCGACAAAATTTTTAGTTCACTGCGAAAGTGTTAAATTTTTAGAAAATGTATACAACCGCACTTACTGCGAACGCGCTATTTTTTGGTGAATACTATCGATCGATTATTTTACGTACTTTCAAATCGATGAATCCCAAGGTTGCCCAGTTGTGACCATGGCCACTGAAAATTAGTTTTGGGAGTACCCTGTGTACGTACTTTTTTGTGACAAAAAATTCAGGATTAGGGGAGTCAAAGAACCTAGGATAATAATAATCTCAGATAAGAAGGCATCCTTTTTTTCTGTCCCTGAAAGGAGAATTAGATCCTCATTCAGTCCTTCTTTTTCACCCTCCTTCCGTCAGGACTTGACCTTAAACAATAAATCCAACCCCGCCGTTTTGCGGTTTCCAAAACAAACAAAAATTCCGTCGCCTGGATTCGATTGATCACCGCTTATTTATCCACACATATCTCGCCATTGTAATTTCCCAAGGCGTCGAGAGTGGCCCCTAAATCACTCGAATCGACAGTTATTGTTGCTGGACTCCTCTGTTTTGAGTTATTACTCTTCGGCGATGAGGTGAGCCGGTGGGAACCGACAACAAACCGGCACGTGCCCTCCCCGGACGCTGCGAATATTTTGATACAACCAACAACCGACCAGTTGGCAAAATAAAGGAGGGAACAATGGCGAGGAAACAGAATGGGAAGAAGAGGATTAGGCCATGGCCTTATTAGGGGAGCCCGAGCTCGCTGCTGTAAAGTGCACTGTCGTGCTGCTGTATGAACCTCGAGTTCTTCACTGAAACGGAATTTATCGGGAAAGATGTCCAATTTTTTCAGACAATTTTGTTCGCTAAATTTACTTAAATTGAATTAGTGAGAACGAAAACACTTTAACTCGGAAAAAGGAAAATAATCAAGACACACACAAAACTGCACAGTAGATGAAGAAATTGGTCTAAGAAAAATATTTTTGGTACCTAAATACAAGCACCTAAGGACATTTAAAAGGTCCAAGTTGGAACAGATGCGCTAACTTCAATGACCTTTATAAAAATTGACCGTCTCTAACGAAATCTGAGCATTTTCGAGTTATCGAGTTGGTGTGTTTTCGATCTCACTGATTCAATTATCTGAGCATTTTAAGGAAAAATATGCATATCGACGTTGTAAGTCGGCAATCACGACATAACTCGGTTTGCGACGTCACAGACTTCCTGTCATACTTTATTTTTTAAACGGGAAACTACTCAACGGCAATTCTTTAATACTGCCGTGATTTTTCTTCTCTGTGCGAAGAAAATTCCGCAAAAACTTCAAGGAATAATGTCAATAATTTGTTCTCCTTTAAAAAAATAACCTACAGGCAGAGATTTTCAGACGCCGCAAACGAGATGCGTGATTGCGGACTTCCGCCGTTGAAATATAACTCTCCTCGAGAATTATTTTTTTACCAGCAAAAATTTGGCAACATTTGAAAGTCCATTTAGTGTTTTACCTCAGCATGGCGGTGTACCAAGCTGCAAAGTTAAGGAAGAATGCTCTATGAAAATTCCGGACTTTTTTTTAATCAGAGAATTTTCTTTGTGATATGATCTGAAGTATCTGAAAATTTCAAGAAGGAATATTCAGAAATGTTCTCAAAAATTAATATTTTAAGAGGAGAAATTTGACAATATTCTATTGTTCATACGGCATTCTTCCTTATCACGACAGTTCAGTGCTACTTGCGATTTGCAATTTTCGAGTAATCTTGTCACGCACCTGGCTTTAACGACGAGAGGGGGGTGGGGGTTGGGCAGGGGACGGACGCTCCGGACTGAAATGAAAGAAGGTAAGCAGAAGGGTAGGCAAGGGACAAAGTTTGCCAGCGAGAGAAATGAGATTCCTGTTGTTGACACCAAGGGAACTTTTTTGTCTTGCTTTTCTCCGCCTACCAACGATGCCAACTCTTGACCCCTCTCACTTTTATCACTTGAATCTGATTGCAGGGCGGAAAAATAACACTATTTATAGTATCACCGAAAAAAAATGTAAAAAGCACGGTCTTATGAACCGAACGCTCAGTGTTCCATGTTATCCCAACTATTCGATTTGTCAAACTGAACGTTCTGTTCGTGCTACCCAACATTCAGCTAATAACACGATTTATAGTATCACCGAAAAAAAAGGTAAAAAGTGCGGTCTTATGAGCCGAACGCTCAGTATTCTACATCATCCCAACTATTCGATTTGTCAAACTGAACTTTCGGTGTGCTACCAAACATTCGGTTCATACGACCAAACTTTGTTCGTCTGTTCACTTTACCGTTGAAGTTCGGATACACGAACCGACAGTTCGGTTTGACGAACCAAAAATTTGGTATTTCAAATTTGGTTGCATTCGGGAACGACGATTTGGAGGGCTCGCTCACTCAAATTTTCTGTTGGGGCTCCAGGCAAGGTTGTCACAGTCAGGGAATACCGGAAACCCCGGGAAAAGTCAGGGATAACCTGGAATTGTCAGGGAAAATGACAGAAATGTTGAAAATGTCAGGGAAAAATTTTCAAGTCACCTTTATTTGTTCTCTAGACCAGTTTTGACGTTTCAAACAGTAAATTTTGAGGGAAAACTATTTGGAAACATAAAATACCTTCAATTTTCAAAATATGACAGGGAGATCAGGGAAATGTCATGGAATCTCAATTTCTTCATTCTGTGGTATTCCTGTCCACCCTGGTAAAAATTGGCAGTAGAATCTGTGTTCCAAAATACCATATACCTACAGCCGGCTGTAAGATTTCCAATAGCTGCTAAAGCCGGCTACACAATTTCTTATAGCATTTTATAGCCGATGGCGATTACGCAACAGCCAGGCGATAAAGTCTATGCTAAACGTTACTAATTACGGATGCTAGGACTTAGTGAGTTTTTGGAATACTGCTCTCTTTTTGAGCCGTAGCATCTTGATTTATTTTGCGAGGAAAGCTCCGTACTTTTGAAGGATGCCTGTCATTCCTAATATATTAGAGCGGCTTCAGTTTCGTATGATACTGTGCAATACCTCTGGTGTGAAATAGTTGCTTCAAGCGCCGTGGCAGGCGGGCAGCCAGCGCAAAACACGCATTGGCGCCTACAAACCTAACAGGGATACTTCACGCGTTGCGCAATGCGTGAAGTATCTCTGTTGGTTTGTAGGTCTGAAGGTTTGTAGGCGCCAGTGCGTCGCCGCTCCACTTTGTGTTAGGCTCTAATATTTAATCTGGCGGAGTCAGCGTTATTCAACTCATGATTTTGAAATGTTTGCACATCCTGTATGGATTATCCTCCTTTTAATTGATGGAAAAAAAAATGTATTAAAGGAAAATATAATGTGTGTTTTGTAAATATTAAGGTGGTTTCGTATCAAACTTAATGATTTCCAAAGCACAGAAATTTCTACACAATCTATACTATATTTCTTATAGCCTTTTATAATCGATCGCGAAAAAGCAACAGTCAGGCGATAAAGTGTAAAGCCCGGCGATAGGAACTATGGCCCGGCTGCATAATTTTTCATCGCTTCGTATAGCCCGGCTGCATAATTTTTCATCGCTTCGTATAGCCCGGCCGTATGATTTTCTCCGCATTCTACAGCCAGCTATACATATTATTTTCTGTAGCCTTCTTTAGCCTGCTCTAAGAATTCCTATGGTATTTTGAAACGCAGCTCTTATCGCCGATTTTTACCAGGGCAGGCTCCTCCACTCCATCCATTTTCCCGAAGATTATTTCGTTGGTCGAGTCATCGGTCTCGCCGGCGCGGCATTACGGAAGTGCACCCATCGGTTCATTCCGAGCTTCCATTTCGCACACGGAGACACGGCACAAATCAGTCGTGACGTCACCAATGGGACCGTTCGTCGTATCGAATCGGATCCAAACAATAACAATAACAATGACATAACCCGTTTTCCGTGCCGCCGACGGGAACGAATCGATGCATGTCGCGTTTCCGCGACGTAGATCGCCGCCGCCGCCGCGAGGCGCTTGACTCCACTCCAAATTTCCGCGAGGTAAACGCACTCCCCCTCTCCCCCGCCCCCCGGGGTCCGCTTCCCGCGCAGTTCCGCCGAAAGATAACGCCCTCCCCCCTCCGGTGCTTCGATGGGCTGAAAGTCCCCCGAACGGAACCGCGACTACCGCCAGTTCCGATTTGCTGCAACCAGATGCTCGTGTTGCCAGGTGGACGAAATTTGGCGGAACGCTTCTATTTACTTCGAGAGCTTTGTTTTCTTTTGCTTTTTCAGGATTTTTACAGGTCCCGAACGTCCTGAAAAAGTCCAGAATTCGCATGACCGGTCCCGAAGTCACGAATAAGTCTGGAAATTTAACTCGAAGTCATGAAAACTTTAAAAATTCACGGTTTTCGCGCGTCAAAGTGTAGTTGTCTCGTAGAAAACAATGTCCCCGATCATACATACATATCATGGATTCCTTTAGTCATCAGCAATTTTCATAAAGATCTACTCAATTACCATTAAAATTAACAGGAAGTGTGGATCGTGACTTGGCAAAAATACACCGAGGGTCCTGAAAAAGCCCTGAAATTGGTTTTCAAAAATCTGTAGACACCCTGTTTTTGTTTTTAGTTTTTTGGCGCGTATACGTAGTATACCGCCTTTGCGATCGTTTCGACCCCCCCCTCGATACAATAACCGAGTCCCCTAGTTCCTTACCGAAAAGTGACTACCGCGAACTTCTGAGATTTTCCAAAGCGTGTAAAAAGTTTACTAATCCGTCAATAATAATGATTAAAATTTGTTTCTCATTCTGGGGCTCGCTAGTTTATGTGTAATGAATACCAAGAGTCTACGTTTCTTGGTTTTTTTTAAAAAAACCTTAGAATGGGGCGCGCTGATTTAAAATATGCATATATAAGCGGAAGCAAGCGAACTGATTCGAGGATGGCTGACCAGTTCGGCACTCCTTGAATGAGAATTTCACTCACTCCGTTTTGTTCACAACGTTGCTTTGACATATCTCCACAACACTGTTATCCTTTTCAAAAGTTGGTACTCCTTGCTCTGATAGCCGGGGCCACCAGGATAGTGGTAAGTGCAATCTGTGATGAGCCTCGAGACTCATTAGACCATTTGCTAAACGTGGCTCATACAGGAGTCCACTAAGCCCTCTCGTCCCCACGCTCCTGATCACTGCGTCGGCGTCACGAAGAACAATGGGCCTTGGGTCCCAACGCGGCCGATACCCGTACCCCAATTACTCACGCTTCATTAACCATTTCACCGTCACGCTAGGATTCATCCAATTTTCAAAAAAAATTGTTTCGCATGTATTTAGCAATTTTTTCCTTACTCTCCGTTAAAACACAAATAAAAAGAGACCTCATTCATAAAAATCGGCCGAATAGAAGAGAAGTTACAGTAATCGAAATCCGAAGAAATCAACAAAACCTCGACTCCTCGATACGAAAAATAAAATGAAGGGGAAAAAAAGAAAGTATAAATTACAATTAAATATAATTGACCTCAAAATTTGACAAACAATTCATTTATATACCTAACGCTGAAAAAACTGGGAGAAATTACAAAAAATTTGCCTCTTGCAAGGGGCTTCTTTGTAAGAATTTTGACCTGAAGACAACGGTCGAATAACAGCAGTACTCCATACAATACACGGTGTGCCTGAACGAGTTAAACATTTTTCATACGTCCAAATCGAAAAATCTTTATATTTTTAACTACAATGTTTCTTGAATCGTTTAAGCAAAAAAAAAAAAAAAAAAAATTCCGTCGAGATTCTGGAACGCAAAGGCGCTTTAAAAGTATTCTGGGGCTATAATAGCTAAATCACCGGTAGTAAATTCGTTATATTATTAAAAAGAAATTGACTCCATAGTTTAATTCCTTAGTTTCTTGAATACGATTATTTTAAGCACTTAAACATTTATACCACCAATTTTAGCCATGGGGTGATTTCCTGAGAGCCGATAATATCACGAATTTCTCATAGAACCCCTCAACAGTGGCTTGCTTTTTTGGCAGCCGATTCGGCCATCGAACCGGAGTTTAAATGGAAGCTGATAATAACCCAAAGCTCTGAGAAAAATTTTGAGATGAGTATAAGAACGGTTTGTTGTAAGTAGCGAGGAGAGGCGGGCAAAGCGGCTAAAATCCTATCTAATTTTTACAGTTTTTCTGTTGAATTAATGTTGCCGCGGGCTTCTGACTGTCCACACATAGTTCTGTTCAGCATATCGATACATAAGTATTTACATTTTACATACGTAGAATCTAATTTTCACGTCGGGGAGTTGACATATTTTGATTTTTTCGATTTTATACGGAAAATTGATGGTTTTTCGGGATTGAAATTATTATTGTTTCATGAAAAATAAATGCACCCAAAATGACTATAGCATATTGATTCTTACACATTTGCACTCACAAAATTGGTTGGTAAATTCAACGAGTGGGTGCATCGACCTGGTATATCAAGTTTCTGCAATTTTTTACGGCAAATCAGTAGATTTTCGGGATGTAGATTGCTTACTTTCAATTCATGAATGAATAAAGCAACGACATGGTTGAACTTCTTTGCATGGAAAGACGTTTAAAATAACAAAATCAAGACGTATTTAATGCAATTGCATTTATATCGAGTCAATTTCTTTTCAATAATATAACGGGATTTTTACTACCGGTGATTTGGGTATTTTAGCCCCAAAATACCTTTAAATCGACTTTATCTTCTAGGAGTTCGACAGAATTTTTCCTTTCTTCGCTTAAATTATTCCGTAGCACTTTTCTTCAAGAATCTGATAAGATTTTGCTTGAGGCAGATCAAAAAACTTAAATTCGATCGAATAGCTTTCTACTTTCACAATACACGGTCTCGTCAAGGTGCGTCTTTGACCTCGCAGTGTTGGATCGTGAATTCTCTTTTTATGCTGTTTGCCTATTTTGAAATCTCTGTAAATGAAAACTAAAGGGGTTGATATGTGCGAGTTAATGACGCGCCTTATCAACACATTGTGTTGGAGTTCACTGCTTGTTTTTTTTTTATTATTTATTTTTTGTTATTTTCTCGGAATATTCCTGGTTTGGATTAACCGTAGAACCCCCACTATCCCAAATACAGCGCATAATCTAAACTCAACTGTAAGCAAAATTTTTATGGCGAATTTATAAGCGTTTCTTTTACCCCAGGAAAGCCCGTTTAACCTAAGTGTGTAACAATTTTATTTAACGTGTCAACGTGCCTTCAGTACAAATTGAATGAATCATTCGTGTATGAATCATTCGTGTATGAATCTTTGCCTAGGATTCCAATGAGCTACCACCAGAAAGTCCTCAAAAATAAGAATTGAAACATGAAATGATGCTATAAAGTATCAAGAAATTAGGAAATAGCAAGGGATAGGTAACAATGATTTTCTACTACAAAAATTAAAAATTACTGGAGAAAAAAGTCCACGATTCTGACAAATTTTAAGGTAAAGTAGTTGCAAACCTACCTTCAAAACAAAACTCGATTTTTATTTTTTCGTATTTTCTTTCTTTTTTTTCTTTTTTTGTGGTAAATCATTTTCATCCCTTTCAAAGACCCTTTTCCGAAGTTATAATGCTGGATTTTGCTCAATTCTACTCGAGGTATGCGCTTGCAAAAACTACCCT
Source organism: Bemisia tabaci (assembly GCF_001854935.1). Classification (NCBI taxonomy): domain Eukaryota; kingdom Metazoa; phylum Arthropoda; class Insecta; order Hemiptera; family Aleyrodidae; genus Bemisia; species Bemisia tabaci. The sequence continues at coordinate 1,291,750 of NW_017566800.1, forward strand.
TATTATGATAAGATTTGAAGGCTTTCATTAGGCTCTCTTAATCACGATGTAAACCGTATAAAGTTTCCTATGAATGGTAACGTTTCAATGCTACGTAACCCTACGGAAGGGGGCTGTCTAATCCAAGGGTTGATTACGAATTCGACCCTTTATCCTTAATCATTATCGCATCTATAGACTTAACAGATAGAAAACAGAAATAGATGGAGAGGAATGGCAACTCGGCCGCGGGCGTCGTGGACCAAAATGACGACATTCCGAAAATAATCTCGAGCTTCCATGCGCTAAGATATTCCCCCTTTCCGTCGCCTCCTCTCTCACTTTTCCCTGCTTTCTCTCTTTTCCAGTTTTCTTGCGTCCCATTCCTTGCGTCGCCACTGTCGCGGCTCGCATTACTACAATCTCCTCCATTCATTCATGAGTCGGATCCGACTACAACCCAAGTTGCCACGTCGCGGAGTCGTAATTAGGCCCCATGATAAATGGACCACAGTGTAGGGTAAGAATTCAACCCCTATCTCGCAGAAACTGATCCTAGAACTGGTTTTGAAGAAAACTTTAATTGTCGCTTGGTGGACAACAAAGCTGGAAGCTTCCCTCTTGGAATAGGGGAAGAGTAAAAATGTATCAGCGTTGCTAGATTCTAAGAATACCGGGAAAATCTGAAAATCAAAGGGATGTCAAGGAAAACGACGAAAGTGTCTGGGAAAAATTATTAAGTCACCTTTATTTGCTTTTCAGAAGGGGTTCGACAATTGGAACAACAGATTTTGCGTGGAAACTATTTCGAATTACGTCTTTTATATTATCTGAAATGTCCATGAGTGTCAGAAAATCTTACCAAAATGTCTCAGGGAAATCACGGAAATGTCAGGGAATTGCATTATCTAAATTCAGTGGCAACTTTGGTAAATGGGCCACCCTGCTTTGAGAATGCCGTGAAAGAACCTTTGTAGTGCGCGGGAAAGCTATGCGCCTTCAACTTCATACGTATGCAACACGGACATCCATCGAGCACGAATAGTTGCTTCCAAGCGTTTACACCAATGTTGACAGCTTCGTGCGCCTTCGATATTTTGCGTATGCAACAAATACATCCATGGAGCAGGAATAGTTGCATCCCGATTTTAAACTCTATGTCACGGCGTCCTAGGTTTGACTGTTTGATTAGTTAGGATCAAGAGTGTGAGGAACGGTTGGAATGGACCACCAGACAGAGTACAAAATAAAAAACCACAGCCTTCAGTATTTCTTTATCAGAATTTTACACAGAGTACGATTGATGACTTTCCTTATTCAGCCTATATGAGTAACACAATTACGCTTCTCCCTTACAGCAATGCGAAGTTCGCCGTCGCAAACAACGTAAGTTCACTTTTAAATCGCAACTTTTTAATCGCACTTTGCGTAAATCGCAATTTTTTTCTACTCTGGATTATTTTGAAAAGGCCCATCAATTTCGGCAAATAGGGGGAAGGATTACTTTTTTTGTGCTTACGCCAACCATTTGGTGAATAGATAAGCTTGTAGTTAATGACCAGTTCAGTCATTCAACAGCAATAGGTAAATTGTGACTTCAATTTTCGAGGGGAGCTCTCAACATTTTTGTGTTTTTCTTTTTTGTTTTTGTTTTTGTTTTTTTTCGTTTGTTTACATCGACAAAAGTGACGGATTCCTTCAGGAGTATGCCAGTTCAAAATCCATAGGGCTCCCC
>NW_017566800.1:1293504-1320008 GCF_001854935.1 Bemisia tabaci
AATCTTCCACTACTTCTCCCATCTCTTTCACGTTTTTGGTGTTGATGAAAACTCCGAATTACAAATTAGTTGTCGAGGCAATCTTTCTCTCATTTGCATGCCAGGTCATCAAGGCGGACTCAAAAACACGCTTCCTCGGTCCACGTTACGTAGCCACTCTGCCGCAATGGTGTATCTTTATTTGCACATGAGCCCTGGAAAGCGTAAGGTTAAACGGAGAACAGGGTTCAGTTGGGAATCGAGCGATACGCCCTTACGTCAGGTTATTCCAAACCTGCAGGTGAATCCGCGGCCGCGAAGGGGAGGAAGACGGGAGGGTGCGGGGAGTTGTTGGCGACAGCTGTGCAGCACAGATGCCTCTGAAGAGCTGCTTTTACTGCCGCTGGCAGTTTTCTTTTGTAACCACTTAAGGTCAATGAAAATAATTGAGCATGCCGGCTAGTTAACGAAATTAGCAGAGGGAAAAACAGAAAAACAAGACGGGAAATTGGCGGAGGGGGCCGGGAGGCGAGGGAACAGTAGGGCGAAGGAGGCTGGAAGAGGGTGACAAATTCAATCAAAAGTATTTTCCCCCGTAAATGTAAGTCTGGCGCGGCGGAAAGCGCGAATTTTGCATAGCTTTTAACCGCTAATTGCATTTTGCATTCCCCGTCGAACATTTTCATGTGGATGGTGCGCCGACGTCTCGTTTGAATTTTCACGCCGACAGATTGAATGCATTTCCATTGTTAGACGTGGTATCGATGGCGATGTCTCCAAGTGAGGGAGCTTTCATAAAACACGTAACGCTCTAGGGGATGGGGAGCTCTATGAGTCCGCATCACGCTGCGGGCTACGTTACAAGAGGAGAGAGCGAGAGGCTATCAGTGTTAAGAATGAGGGGGAAAAAAAACACTAAGAATGGCCCTAACTGTAAGTAACAAGGTGGAGAAATGGTGCTAGGTCCACACCATTTCGAGGGGAAAACATAGCCAAGAAGTTCCAAAAATGTTACAATCAGAGTCAATTTTTTTTTTTTTTTTTTTTTTTTTTTTTTTTTTTCTTTTCCTGCTCTAATGAGTACCAGTACAAGATTGATTTCACTGAAGTGGTGCTAGGTCCACACCATTTCGAGGGGAAAACATAGCCAAGAAGTTCCAAAAATGTTTCAATCAGAGTCAATATTTTTTTTTTTTTCCTGCTCTAATGAGTACCAGTACAAGATTGATTTCACTGAAGTGGTGCTAGGTCCACACCATTTCACGGGGAAAACATAGCCAAGAAGTTCCAAAAATGTTTCAATTCGAATCGATTTTTTTTTTTTTTGCTTTAATGAGTACCAGTATAAGGCTGAGGGGAGAGTTTTCAGCTTAGGCAGCTTTCGTTGGACGGCAGTCATGACGGCGTTTTGATGCCGTCTTGGATTTTGCGGGATGCTAAGTTGGGTTCCCTAACAAGTGCGATCTATTGACGAGGTCCAAGAAGACTCAAAACGTTATAGATCTTTCGGCATAACTTCAACTTAATATCCCAACGCAAGCTGCCCGAGCTGAACACTCTCCCTCTCAGTCTTGCACTGATACTCGTTAGAGCAAAACCATTTTTTACTCTAATTGAAAAAAATGTGGAACTTCTTGGCTTTGTTTCCCCCGCGAAATCGTGCATGTGGACTCAGCACCATTTCTCCACCTTGTTATATCAGCGTTACGTAAACTTCTCTTTTGGTTAAAAATACACAAATTCCAAAATGTATCATCGAGCACTGCCGACAAATCAGAGAGCAGCACACTTTGTGAAAAAAAAGATTGATGTGGCAAACCTCTCCCCAAACAAGTGCTCCAGTGTAACCCAATTTTTTCTGCAGTGTGAAGTGGATCCCGACACGTGAGGCACTAACAACGCAGGGCACACGCAACTTGGGGAGTCGCGTCTAAGAGAGGCGTCGTGGAAAGGGTGAACTGAGATGCGAGGCTCCATCTCGGGAGGAAATTGATGGAGGAGCCGAAAATGCAATTAGAAACAAAGAAATTGGGGTGGATGGGGAGCAAATGGAGCGTCTTGAATCGCTCCGGCGAGGCGGAGCGGCGCGTCGGACCCGCGAGGCATCGATGGATGCGATATATCGATCGACCTCGGCGTCATATCCATCGGAATCTATCGAATCGAAACTTGCGATCGCGTCGCTCGAGCTTGTCTTCGGCGCGTCTTTTCTAATTAACTGCGTTTTCAATCAAAGTTGAGCGGCCTCGCGCCTGCACTCCCGTCCTGAGAAAAAACGTCGTATGAACCTTGAAACGTTGCCAAATTTTCTGTTATAAAAAACGAATTCTCCTGTGAACTTTTCATTATACCGCATTAAATTTTTCAGTTAATTTTGTCGGCAATTTTAATCTGGGGTTTCCGAAAATTTCAAGGAAAACTATCTACAACTTTCCTCAAAAATACATATTTTATCGGGGAGATTTGGCAACATTTGAACATTCATGCGGCGTTTCTCGTTAGCGCATCAATGCGCCCAAACGTGGTTTAATTTCAGCCGCAGTCTCCGAGGAAGCTCCAGATTCAGCTGAAAACTTACGACTTTGTCACCGTTTCCGCCCTGTTGAGCAAGAGCACAGTGTGAATGAAGGATGGACGTTCAGAGGATATTGACTTGAACCACTTTACACACTGAGAAAAGACTGGCTAAAATTATCATAGTATTGGTGTTCCATCATATATTATTGGCTCTTGATTAATGTTAATCACAACCAATAATAGTTCTATTTTCTGTGTACGTTGGTAATTTGATCACTACGTCCGTGAAACTATCGCTTATTAGTAAATGTAATCCTGTTCTTGGTCATAGCTAGTACTAATAATAAGAGCTAATTCCTAATATGGTAGGGTTAACCATTTGTTTTCTCGGTGGTTGATGTCTTAAATGGTACGGATCAGTCGGGCCTTGGACCTTACTTGTATAGTAAATAAGAGGACATTTCTGGTATCTCTGTGGAAAAAACTGCGGTCACACTAAGGACTGAACTTCAGTGTACATTTTATACTAACTTTTTCTGTCCAGGTAACTGTAAGTCTCTGTCATAGGAAGCAAACCTCAGTTCAGATAACCGAAGTCTTCTGCGAAGAATATAAGTCTTAGTATGGCTAATGATAACTTAGTTTATCTGAACTAAAGCTCAGTTCAATGACTGAAACTTCAGTCGTCTGGACTGAAAACTTTGGTGCTCCATAAGATCTGAAGTTGTTTTCTGAGTGGTTCGCAGTAACAGGACGATGACTTACTCGATTCGTGTATCTTTACTGCGCGACGTTCCTACATTTTCGATCCCTCCTTATTTTTTTGATGCTGAATGAGCCGTTTTCATGACTTGAAATTTGTAGAGTATTCTTTAAATAGAGAATAAAAATCATGAACATTTTCCAAAAATTTTGTCGGGTTAATTTTCTTTTCAAAAAAATAAATAATATAAAGTAAAAAGTCTACAACGTTGCATACTGAGATACGTGATTTCTGCTTTTAATTGCTGATAATTTTCTCTTGGTCGACTTCCGTGGTTGAGTAGTGCGGCGCGAATGAAAGAGGAAAAGAGGGATGGAGTGAAAATCGCACGGATTATCCTTCTAAAATCGTTCCAGAAAAAGTTTGGTCTCTGAAAGTATTGAGATTCCGAACCTCTCGCTCAAACTACACCGGATGTTTTTTTAAAGGAAAATGCGCCGGGCGTGAATTCCTGAAAAAATAAATGAGATAAAGGCGGTACCGAGTTGAAAATTAAATAAGAAAAGTCGATCAAAGGAAGCTATACCATCTCTGAAGTTCAAGTTGGCTGACCAAGGGAAACCAACTGGCCGCCTTCTCCTATGCTACATTGAAATCGCTCCCTTCCACAGTTCCATCCCTTTCTCCCAAGTTCGAGTCTTGACGGAGAACATTCATAGAGTCTGTTACAATGCAATAACTCGAGGTACGTTTCTGTCTGTTAAATTTCGCAAATTTTCCTGGAAGTGTTTTCAATCATAATTGCAAAGCTGCTAGACGCGCACTGAAAAAAAAGGCTCCAGCTCGTCTAAAAGTTTCGACCAAAGTCGGCTTCATTTTTGGCATATACCTGGCGGCTTATGAACCGATTATATGTTAATCCTCATTTTTCACAAGTTTATTTTTCAATTTTTGCTCCAGGTAATTTTGACAAATTTCCTGATCTGATATCAAGTGAAAGCAAGGAAGATAGGTCATCTTTGTTTGGAACTGAAAGTGACTAGGTCGTAGGAGGAAATGCACAGAACCCCATGTGGCAATGACAGGTCGGCAATGTTTGCACTTCGGAGTGTCTACTAGTCCGAAATTTCTGGATAGTGTGGAAATAGTATTGGTTTCTTAGGGTGGCCCCGGAGTAGTTTTTAAAAAATGCGGGAATTCCGCAAGTAGGTACGGTATTTTTCCCTTAAAACTTTCCGTGTTTTTTAATAAAGCTGGAAAGTATGCAATCCCCTGTGCTTTGATTCTTAGAGTTGTATTTGCCTGCAAGATCTCGATTTTGCCGTCAATTAATCTTCAAGCCAATGAAATTGTGCGGCTACGTCATTCTTGTCGCATTTCGAGCGGAAACTTCAAATTTTCGAAATTTTTCGAATTTTATCAAATGGAGGCATTGAAAAAGTACTGAATTTTCCCGTTGAGGAGGTACTGAATTTCCGGGGAATGTACTGAAAAAATGCTGTGAAAGTACTGGTTTTTGACCTGCCTGTTCTAGTAGACACCGCGGTGTTGAATAATCGATTCTTTTTGCGGCACCCTGCCTTTCCAAGGATCAATACTTTTCCATTGGTTTAAATTGAGAGGAGAAAATACAACGTTGCCAAATTCACCCCGTTGGATCACTTAATGACAATGATTTCCTGACATGACCACTAATAGAGGTCATTTATCGAGGCAAGCTGTCTCGCTTAAAATCCCTTTTTAAAATGGATTTAAATTGAAAAAAGCAGTGTTGCCAAATTCTTCGCCTCGCGACCATACGAGTTGCCAAATAATGCAAATATCCGTACGAAACCGTTTAAATCGGGCGAATCCAATGCCACGCGACAACAGCGAGGGTCGTGCGGAATCAAACGGGCGTTCCTTCGAATTGAATGCCGTCAGAATTCAGGGGATTTGCGAGGGGTCAAAGCGTCGAGCCATGAGTAATTTTATGGGACATCCGAGAGCGTCGGCGCAAAGTGGATCCAGTCGATGGGGGAGGTCGGACAAAATTTGGAAACTTTAAAAGCTTATAACTCCGTTCATACAAAACTTTCAGTTTTCAAAAGTGGCTCAATTGGTTTCCTCGTGAAATTCTCTTCTCGACCCACCCCTTTAAATTTAAAATGCGACGAATTAAGCATCAAAATGTGCAGTTTATTCCATGTCCGACATCCCTGCTTAACTCGATCCACTGTGCGGCGTCGGATCCGGCGCCCGCAACTACGCGGGATAGTCTAACCAATAAATTAATCCAACCCAACCATGAGAGCATTGTAATTGCTCCAGCGACGGCTCTCGAAATGAGTCTGGGGGCGCAAACAGAGGGCGGATCCGAAAGAGTTGGATCTCGGTGTTTAAGGCTCTCTCCGTTTGTAGACGTTCCTTAAACCCTCCCGCCATTAAGAGGGAGTAGTTGCGGTACCTTTAACTTTAAGGCCTCCCTAAGCCGTGAGTGGTACATTGCCTGAGGAGGACTTAAGTGCGTTAGGGGAGCGGTTCTGGTGGTGACCCTGCAATGAGATGGGATTTTAAAGAGCCACGAAAGAAAATATTATCTTTGAATCTGATCTGGTGCCTGATTGTTGCAATTATGGGGTTTAAACAAGATCAAGGGAAATGGAGTTATGTGATTGGTTGGCTTTAGCATTCGCCCTCTTTGTCGCACCTATATGTCAGGTGGATTTGATGATAAACTATCGGCAACTCAAGAGGAGCACTTCTTTCTTTCTTCCTGGCAACAAGGTTGCCTAGGAAGAGGAATAAAAAAAAATCTCATAAACTATCTGCAATCACTATCATGCATGAGTTCAATCGCCTTAGAGTATTTAAGCCGTGAGTAGGATATTCAAATAAATCAGTAGCAACGAAACGATTGCAATCACGCGTTGATGACAGCGTATGTGAAAATGTTTATTTTCTGATGTAAGGTTTTTATTTTTGCTTTTCATTTGGTTTATACATATATTCCATTAGGAACCCGCACAGACATCTAAAGACTTTTTTAATGACTGTGTAGACAGAAAAAGATGGGCACATCTATGCTCCAGGCTTTCAAATTTTCAGAGATTAAAAACAGGTGGAATATATTCCTTCGGATTTACACTTAACTTCAGCTCCGTGAAAATTACACTGAACTTCAGTTCCGTGAAAATTCTTCGTCTCTACCTACCGGGATTCGAAGTAGTGCGCTACGGAGTGGATTTTAGACATCTCTGATGTGTCACTGACACTTTGAATCACCTGCATGCAAACGTCTGCCGTTTTTTTGGATCCTAAGATCCATGAAGCTTAAGGTGTCTGAGCCAATCAGAAATGAATCATCCAGTGTCCATACTCACCTTAGCGGGGCATCGCACGAGTTTGCCAGTGGCGCAGCGTGAACGATCGATTATCCATATTTTCCCTCTTGAAACTGTGGTAAAGAATCGATTACTATAAATTATATTTCGATCGCTGTCTATAGATTCTTTTCCAAAGGTTTATATGATAAATCAATCGATATATCGCAAAGCACGCCACGCCACCGAAGTTTGCATCTCGTGAAGAGCAAGCATAATTCACCGGTGCAAGGAGGCGAATCAATGGAGTAATTGCAACGTGTTGCATATCCGCGAACGGTGGCATGGCAGTGTGCATGTCAAAATCTCTTCCGCTGCCCAGAGTACCGGGGAGAAGGGGTGAGGAGGCAAAATTGAGCAACAAACTGCGCTATTGCGATTAAAATAATTAGCCTCCAAGTGCCACTAAAGCACGTTTTGCGCAGCTGTTATCTGATAGCGTTTGTTTTCCTTTCTTCGGGCGATTGAGCGATCGTATCGTAGGAAGAGGTTAGTGTACTACTTGCGGCCGAGAGAATAATGGAAACCGTGTGATGGCGAGAAAACCGATGAAGCTTGGAGCCTTTGATGCGAAATAATTTTTTTTTTATTAATTCGATCGAAGTTCGTGGCTCCATCACATCGCCTAGTCGCGAAACAGCCGTGAGTGGAACCACCAAGGTGCTAAGAGGTGCTTATATGTTCCCTTCATTTTTTCAGAGTACGTACTTAGGTAGAGAATGAATTTTCCATCATAAAATATTTTTTTTTATCATTTGCCTTAGAGAGAAATCGGTGAAAACCCACAAAAAAAATATAGTAGGGAAGTAAACTAAGCAACGATTTCCGTACAGTTACTAAACAAAATAAACTCATCGTTATGATCTTACTAATTTACGAGTTCATTTGTAGAGCTATCGAGAGTGACAAGTTCTTGAATAGTCAGTGAGTTTTGTACAACCAACCAAGACAAATCAACGAAAAGTAGGGAAATGTTTCTGCAAGACCGTTGCATTATTTATTCCAGCCAGAATATTACATTTCTTTCCAATTTAAGGATATTTAATCCTTCTTTTTGAAAATGATACCCATCAGAAATAGTTCTCCCTCCTCCCTCCTTCAATGGAGAAGTTTAAGGAAATCAGGGAATTTCGAAATCCAAGAAAACGTGCCATGTCACCCTACTATTCATCGCAGTTTGGCTATATTTCCGTTTCTTGTACTCGATCCGTTTTCCTTCATTCCTCTTTCCTCATTTTCCCGTCCCTTTATCCTCTCTCGTTTATCCGAAGGGGGAGGGGCATGGCTTTGGCCCCCTCCTCGGGTCCACCAATGTCATCCATTTTTTTTATGGAATATCCGTTTTGTCGAGGATAATCCAGTCCTCGAGTAATTGCCCAAGCGCGGACGAGATCACACCCCAAAACCGCCGAAACGTGTCGAAGTTCTCCGTTTTTTAATTTCGTAAAATGAGGGTTGAGGGGGTGGATTGTGGGGCTGGCGCGCCTCCACCTGAAATTCAAATTCTTCCCTGGGGACCGCGAGGAAGGGATGCCAACGTTCGAAAATCGACGTTGCCAACGGAAAAAAGCTCCCCTCAGGTATGCGGTCGTTCGCAATGGCGAGGCGTGAATGATCGATTTGTGATATTTTCCAATTTGAAGCTATGGTAAAGAATCGATTACCAAGGTATTTGTTACAAACACCCTGTTTATCGACCCTTTTTCATAGGTTTAAATGGCAGATGAATCGATGTGTCGCAAAGCACGCTACGCCACCGCAGCTTTTCTCTCCGGTTTCATACAAAATTAATTTTTACGAAGGAAAGAACAGAGGAGGGTGAATTTTCATTACATATTTCGATGAAAAATGGAACTTGTTCCATACATAATACAAGCAGAATGGTGAAATCAGCTTGGTGTACATTAAAGGGAAGTGTATATACAAGCAGCATTGAATGAAATGGTTAAGGAATGTTTTTTTTTACTGTGTGATGAAATTCTTCCTGGTCTAAAGAGACTTAGTCCAAAGAAACATATCATTCATCCAAAAGCACCATTAGTCTCCCTGTGCCACTAGAGAGATGGTTCCCATGGCCTATTAGGGGTGTATGAATGAGCTAGAAATAGTGGTTCCTTATAGCAAAATAAAGCCCATATATTACATGGATTCTTATCAGTTTTTCATTGCCCATCGAAAGACAAGCATAAACCACCTCTTTCGTCAGTAAAACTATTTGGATGAATAAAATCCCATTCCGTGTCTAACTTTTCTCGTGCAGGAATTTGATATAAACAGCAAGTCACCGTGAAAATGCGCCCCGTAAAAAATACACGCGACGCTAGATACATTTTTTCATGTTCAAAGTCGGGAACTGTTAAGCTCTCTCATTATTTTACCGAGGGTGGAATTTCATAGTTTCTCATTTCAGTCTAGCAACGGCGCAAATTGTCTCCAACCTCCAACCCTCCGGCGCAACGAACTTGGGACGGACTTTCGAGGCATGAAAGTCTTTCCAATTACTTTATGACTCTCTTTACGACCACTGCGCTTCCTTATCACATATCGCACATCCCAAACTTTTCTTTTTTACGGGCCCGTTCATGCTCACCCCTCCACCTGCCGTGCGCTGTCTACCGTTATTTTTCCCCCTCCTAATCTCGCTCCCTTGACTTTTACTTTCTCTCACCCTCCCCTTGTCCTTTTTTTGCCGTGTGCTTGGCCGCCTGAAGCTCTCGTCTAACTTTCTGCTGGTTTCCAGAAAATATTATGGATGGATTCACGTCATGCCAGGAAAAATTGAGAAGCTGTCCTTAAATGCTTGCAGTGAAAAGCACCCCTTTTTCCTGCGATGCTTCAGTCCTCTCCTAAATCTTCGTTTCCCACATGAAGGAACTATATTCCTATGTTTTGAGATTACCTTGAAAAGTTAAATTTTTTACACGAGAATGTGCCTATGCAATTTCTGTCAAAAATTGGTAATGAATGTTTAAAAGAACGGTTTAAGAAAACATTAGAAGAACTTAAACCTGATAGGGAAACAAATGCTTCATACGTTGTTTTTATAATGAGTCGGAAATTCTAGTCTCTTATTTTAAAATGTATAGTGCAATTTTCAAGTATCGAAAATGAATATCATACAGTGACAAATCAATAAAATATTAAAATATTATCGCAATCATTCAGTGAGCTAAGGTGTGGAAAAGCTCAACAAATTTCGGGTTGGATACCTGAGAAAAATCTGTTCAAACTCACTACATCTTTATGACACGGCTATTTTTACCTCGGTTTTAGTGCTTTGAAGACGTGCTTAGACGATGAACATTTCTAATCCTTAGCCATATTCAGGTCTTTGGAATATCCTCCTGTGTAGTTTCCACATAACTTGAAAATTAAAATTGGTAACATCGCGAGTTATGTTATTTCTAGACCGCCGACCGTCAAATCATACACCATTAAAATATCAATTAACCATTCACTATCATTTACGAATATCTTACATAATAATGAGCTTAACGGTAAACTTTGATTCCAAAATATGTAATCGAACTCATTATTCGCCAAAGTCAGGAAGGCCACTTCACATTATTAGTTTGTTTGCAGGTTGCTACGAGATGAGAAGCGACGCAACTAGTGACTTTATCGACGTCATAAACCAATAAATAATTCCTAGGACGAACATTAACAGGTCAACGGAACACCTCGACTACGCGGAGTTTTGTAGAGTCGAGCCATCACTGTTTTCGTGTGACGCCACGCCGCTTGCGAATATTGATCTATCGATTATTTCGATTAGTTTGTACGATTTTTAGATTTCTCCATGAAATGTCTTGTGTTTCGTGGCTACTAATAGATTTTGTGGCCTGTGTGACTTTTTTCCTAATATGAATTTCAAGAAGTGGAGAATTTTTAGCGTCGCAAAAGTCGGCGAAATTATAAGATAAAACTTATAGGTGAAAGTTTAGTGCGAAGATCATCGACTAAACTATCTGGTATAGAACTATTAACGTCCGAGTAGTTCAAATTGTATAAGCATTCAACTAAAGGAAAACTGAACGAAATGCTGTGCCACTCATACTGCGACATGCGCCGAGATTTCATTGCCAGAATGTCTGATACAAATCTATCACCTCCCAAGTAGCCCAAATTGCATACCCAACCAACTGAAGGATAACTTCAGTAATCAATGAGTTTAATGGGGCGATCAATGTATAATCTTCTACAGCTTCACTCCTACAAATGCTAAAGAAAATATTTGCAAGTTTTTTTTAAAATTCGTTCTTTGTCAGCAAAACTAGGCAACTTTCTTAGGTTTACACAGGGACTTACTAGCACATCAGAAGGAATGTATTCTGCAGAAAGTTGTATCAAGTGAGAAGCCAATCCATTAGTAAAATATTTATTTTTGACGAAAGTTATGAATCTTTTCTTTTGGCATGTTTCGACACTTCAGATCTAATTGCTTCGAAAATTTCTTTGAAAAATTCTAAAGGAAACACTCCTAAACCTTCTTTATGGAATACTTTACGAAGTGCAGTGTCTCCCATGCCGCGCTGTGATTGCATTGTCAGTACATCCGATACAAATCTATCAACTTCCAAGTAGCTGAAATTGCATACACATCCAATTGAAGGAAAACTTCGCTAACGCATGAGTTTAAATGAGAATTTCAACGAGTAATGTACCACAGCTTTACACCGAATACATTCGCAAGTTATCCTGAAAATTCTTTATTTACCTGAAAAGCTTGGCAACTTTCGAGTGTTTACACAGGGTCTCTCCTTATTGCGGCAGTAGAATTGCACTCCGCAGAAAGTTCGCGCAAGGGAGAAGCCAATGAGCATGTATCTCAGCGAGTCGCAACTCTGCCGAAAGGGACCGAGCGGAGATGACGCCGCTCCTCTGACGTAAGAGCGTATTTCAATTTCCGTGTGACCCCTGTTTTTCATAAAAACCCATGCTTTCTAAGGCTCATACGGAAATCGAGATACGCCCTTGCGTCAGAGGAGCGACGGCGAGAGGAGCCCGACTTGGCGAGTACCGTGGACAAACATCCCGTTTCCCATGGAGGAGCCAGGAGCCAGGATCCCTTCCCCTTTTTTTCCATCCCCTCATATTAATTAAACTATCTCTCTCTTCAGTGCGCGACCCTTCGCCTTCAACCTGTCGATCTGCAGAATAAACGAGCGCTCCATCCCTTCCTATCCCCCCTCCCCCCGCCCCTAGCCCTATCTACGGTGCAGCGTCGCCGCCGCGGCACGTGACCCTTGCACGGCGAAAAACAACACGGTCGTGCGTGCTTTTATGTCGCTCACTGCGTTGCCAAATGAATTTTTATATTATTTATTTTTTTATTTGACTTCGTCTGTGTTGTTACAATACAAAGTAGAATCTAGAAAGGACATACCGGAAAAGAGTATAGTCAAATATACGGTGGTGTGACTACATACATACATCTCTGGAACACTAACTGATTGCTCCGGAGAGAAATATTTTTTCTCTGGAACAATAAGTTGATGTTTTCTCTCCTGCGAAGTCAGTAAGTATATGGAGAGAAATATTTTCTCTCGTGCACGATTATTTATTGCTATGGAGAGAAATATTTTCTCTCCGGAGCAATTAGTTAATGTTCCAGAGGGAAATATTTTCTTTTTGGAACATTAAGTTACTTCTTACGAGAGAGATGTTTTCTCTCCTGAGCAATAAGCTGTAATGCTATGGAGGGAAATTTTTCTCTCCGGAACAATAAGTTACTGTTTTGGAGAGAGATGATTTCTCGGAAATACTCATACCGTATGAGCATGTATGGTAATCTCCAACAGACTAAATGGTAACAACTGTTGTATCTCTAACCGTATTCATTTAAAGTCCTCAAGAAAGACGCTGTATGAAATTTGGCAATGTCTGAATGTAGTATGGCGTTTTTTTGCTGCGCGGCAGAATGAGATGCGGTGCGGATAGAGAGTGCTGTATGAACATGTTTGATGAGTGGAAATTGAACGCATTCGTGCAAAAGAAGTCTTTCTTTATCAGAAGACTTTAGATATAGAGGCTGCTTTCCGATGGGTGGATGCTTTTTTTTCGAATCAGAGTTTGGAGGCCGGTTCAGATATTTTGTGTAGGATATGAGGCGGTATTAACATGACTTGTTAGTCTTGATTGTAGTTAGTCACTTGTACTCAGGCGCGTATTGTATAATTTTGTGTAATGCAACTCTCACTGTAACGTAAGTTACGTTCAGTAAGTTAGTTACGGTAACCGATTAAAACCAGAACTGCCATTGGATTTTAAGGGATTCTTAAGTGGTATAGTTTCCGTGACGACCGCGCGATTTTCCTCTCTTCGAACATTCGTAATTCTCGATTAGTGCGCGTACGTTTTTTTTTTTTTTTTTTTTTTTTTTTTTTTTAAATTCCNTTTTTTTTTTTTTTTTCTTATTTTAAATTCCAATAAAGTTTAAATTACTTGTTTTACTAGATTGTTTCCTCCTTTTACATGAGCTTAAATCTAAAAAATTTGTTTACTTTTCTGTTGCAGGTAAGCAAGATGAATTCACGCTGACTGTATCAATTTGGAAAAGTTGGGAGCCGTCAAAAGTAATTTATTTTCTTCTCCGATTATACTTTAATCTCTGAGACCGCGCGTGACATATTGCGCAAATCATCATTTTATAGAGAAAAGGGTCGGCTGATTGAAATTAGAGTGTGCTGTGCAGTGGCGAGGCGTGAATGATCGATAATCGATACTTTACCATTTGGAGCTATGGTAAAGAATCGATTATTAAGGTGTTCGTTGTGAACACCCTATTTATCGATCTTTTCCCATAGGATTTAATGGCAGATCAATCGATACATCGCAAAGCACGCCACGCCACTGGTGATGTGAAAGAAAGTGAGACGTATCCCATCGATGCATTTCACATACTCCTGAACATGGGAAAGTATAGCAACTAATCCAGAATCTTAATTCAAAGGAAATGTGATGAAGTTTTGAGAGTTCAGTTTGAAAGAATGAGAGGAGAAAAAATGAACAAATTCCCACATGATTTTTCAAGCTAAGAAATTGTAAGAGCTACGATTCCTTCGAGTTTTTTGCCCGAATGTATGCCTGAATGTTTGAATTCGAGGTAAAATATAAAAAAAACAGAGACGCATGCTTCCGAGAATATTTGGCAAAATTTCCACGTGTCCCAAATATTTTATTACCATGAATATGTCACTCTGAAAACATGTTGCTATTAAGCGCATTCTGATTTGAGCACGATAAAACTTGGGTAAATAAAACTTTAGAACCCATGCGTCAAATCTCAGAGAGTAGTTATGATATTTGGCCTCCAAGTTTCCACCTACTTTTTTTTAAAAAAATTGGAGCCTCGGGTGAATGGAGGAGGTATAACCCGCATTTTTTGTGATTACGAGAAAAGTAGGTAAAAATTACACGGCATCTAACCGGAAGTTGAAACTGATTTCGCGCAGCTAGAAATTGAGATTTTTATGGAAAGTTTTCTTAAAATTTTGCTCCAAATCACCTGCCTCAACTTTTCAACAACCAAAAATGGCTGCTTCATTCACCCGAGCTTCAATTCTTTCCGATTCCAATAGCTAGGTAAATAACATCAAATAAAGTAGAAGGAAAAAACAGTTCTTAAAACCAGAGAAATCTGTGAGACTCCGCACAGAAAATACTGCTATCATTCTCATGGTGTAAAAATTATTTTCAGATGTTAGCACAATTGTAAGACTCGCCAAGAATGTCTGATACAAATCTATCAACTTCCATGTAGCTCAAATTGCATACCTATCCAACTGAAGGAAAACTTCAGCGATCAATGAGTCTAGCGGAAGTTTCAATGCATAGCTTACCACAGCTTTACTAAACCATCACATTAACAAGTTTTATTGTTCTCTCTCCCTTCTCCCCCTTTCTTGCTTGCACCCTCCGTAAAATTTATAATCTTTTCTGTCTTCTCCTCCTAGACGTTTTAAGGGCGAAGCCTTTTCAAGCCTAAATGCAGGCAGGGTTTCCGGCAGCCTGGAGAACCTGCGAAGTCAGGGAATTAAAAGAAAAAGTAAGGACATATCGTCCGCTTAGGAATTTCTGCCCGTGTTATTTTAGATAGCGCAAAACAACTTCCTAGTTTGTTTTTCCATAATTTTAATCAGAATTTGAAATTTTGTCTGAAGTTCACCAAGAGTCAGCGCAATTAAAAGGTAAAATCTAAGTAAAAGCTTTGTGTGAGGGTCAGGGAAAATCAGGGAATCTGCAAATTTTGAAGTCAGGGAAAATGCCAAAAAAGGCAGGGAAAGTCAGATAATTGGAAAACTAAAGAAATTATGGAAATCCTTGTGGACTTTCAGACTAACTTCAAATTTCTGAGATCCGCTGTGGGGTCTCTACAATGCACTGTCTCTGCTTCACTGGAAAAAAGTCGCTCGAATCTAGAGTCGAGACTTTTGAAAACAACGACAAGAAAAAATACTCTTGATTCAATCGGATTTTTGCTTAAATTGAGAACCAAACATCTTAATTTAAGCGGATTTCTTTTTGATTCAAGCAAAATTCCGATTGAATCAAGAGTATTTTTTCTTCTTGCTGTTGTTTTCAAGAGTCTGGCCTCTGGATCCAAGCTACTTTTTTTTCCCAGTGTTTGATCACTCATGTATATTTTATCATGACTACATATTATTTCGCTCACCTACCTCTTTTACATGTTATTGTTAATTCAGCGACTACCGGTTGGAGCAGATGTACAGCATCCTGGTAAACAATCCTACCATTTATCGTCGAATCCATGCTTGATAAATGACTATTTGATCCGTCGGTTAGCACCATGTGGCCACAGAGTTGGCGGATCGCGTGCTAAACGTTGCACATTTTACATAAAGTTTTATGAAGGAAAAAAAGCGGCTTTCAGGACATTCGAGCAACCGTGTGTAGCCGCCAACATCCCATCTCTCTCGCGAAAAACAGAGCCATCGATTCCGCATCAGTTCAGCTGTCAAACAGTCTTGAAAGTTTCCCAACTTCGCAGACACTCGTAATCTCTTCTCATAGCGATCGAGGGAAAGAAAAATCGTATGCAAATCCGCATCATTATATGTATGATGCACCCTCTCAATCGTCTCAACTTTCCTGACTTTTCCTCTCCGAAAGTGAATATTCCGTTTCACGCCGAGTGGGCGAGTGGTGGAGGACATTTTAACTAACGCACGTTGTCGAGATATGATCGCTTTTTTCGAAAATTGGTATTGAAAGGGTGGAAGGCGGAGGGGAACCGCAGCGTTGCAGAATCCGTCGTATGCTTCACGAAAGAACGTAACTTCATTGCGATGTTGCCGAATTTTCCCTCGCCGAATGCATTTTTTCTATAGAAATTCTGTGCGTTTCTGAATGAAAATTTCACGGATTTTTCTTTATATCTCTTGCAAAAATCGTATACATGAGGAGGGGGATTGCTCTTGCTCTCTCTTTTAGAAAATTGAATTGTTTGAGCCAATTTTGCAATCTTGGAATGGAGTTACGTTCCTTCGTTCTGGAAACGACGAACTTTATTTCATAGTGTAATTTCTCTTTCTAGAATGGAGGAAATTTAGCAACTCTCGAATGTTCATACGACGTTTTTCCTTAGAATGGCATAGTGTATTTTCTCTTTCTAGAATGGAGGAAATTTAGCAACTCTCGAATGTTCATACGACGTTTTTCCTTAGAACGGCAGTATATACGATGTTTTTTTCTCTGTATGTGCCCTAACACCTATCGTTTTTTGCAAATTCGATAAAGAGGATTCGATGTGGAAAGTTTAATCCTCACTACACTCCTCTATGGCGGTCAAAGGGCCCAATTCCATCCCTCCGAAATGAATCGGGAGATATGAGCGGGAGATACGGTCGCAACAACATATCCTTTAATGGAGGGGTGGGGGTGGGGGCGCCACCGAGTCGGAGGGGGCGGGGCCGATTAATTACAGCCGGGGGTAATTAACTGGATGTCAAACGACGCCCGGGTGGGGGGCGGGGGAGAGAGAGCCCCCGGGTCAAAGGCGCGGAACGCAGCATAACATGCACGGGCGACGGGCGGGAAGCGGCTGGCGTTTTCGCAGGCGTCGAGGATAGGACGCTCTAGGAATGCAGCGCGACGCTAATAATCAGGATACCCGAAGATGTGAGAAATCTGTGTTCGTAGAATAACGTTTCTCCGTGGGCTTTTTTGTGTCTCTATTAAGGCGGTGGGTGCAAAAAGCGCATTTCTTGGTTGCGGTGTTTCAGAATCGCCACAGCTAATTCATAATCATTTTAGAGAGGAAACTATCGGGCAAGTTTTCTGGAATTTTTATGCTCAGCATTGTAAAATCATACATAAAAGCCGGTAAAAATTTTGACGAATTCCGTGCAGTTTCTTTAAAATTATAGTGGGAAAAACGCTAACGGAGATCCTGTGATACCGTAACCAGGAAACGTCCTTTCTGCTCCCAGCGCTCCAATAATCAGATTTTTTTTATATTATTTTTTGACCACACTGAGAAAAAACTATGGTTTATAAACCTATTAGAGGTAAATATGGAACACCTATAATAGTCGTAAATAAACTAATGATTCTCGGTCTGTGAACCATACTAAGGTCTCTGTACCTAATTAAGGTACCCCGTACCATAACTAAGGTATATGTGCTATTATTATATGTAGAGGTACTACTATTAGTGGTGTTCCATATTTACCTCTAATAGGTTTATAAGCCGTAGTTTTTTCTCAGTGCAAGACATCAAGCAGATGGACTGATTTAACCAGAATTAGCCTAACTAATATATCCAACGTATTTTAATTTCTTCTCTAAATTTATTTATTTATTTAACAAGAAACTGAACAACCCTGTTTTGAAATTTTGTGAATGTATTCTTTATAATCTAGGACTAATTCCTAGAAAGTTTCAAAGTTTTCCTTGAAAGAACATAAAACACGAGAGCAAGATACGCAACGTGAAATGTCGCCAGGCTGATTTTAGGTTAATTCATCTCAAAATCTCATAACTTGAAGCCCTCTAACTCCTTATATTTTCAATTTTTGTCAAAATGATACATACAAATTACAGGGTCGTTTATTTTATATTTTTCCATCCACGGGTTGGTGAAATTGTCTAATCGAGCTCGTTCTCCTCAAGTGTTTTAATCATTTCCCCGATGTTCTTCTGCAGCGAGAGGTCTGTAGGAACGGCTTGCAACATGACATTCTTTGCCTGAAAAAACGGATTTTCAAGATTTCCACGGAAAAACTTCTCACTGCTTTAAATAATGAGTTGCAAGCAGTTTCGAGAGAATACTCAGCGATTCTTGTGCCTTGAACAACGAAGATGATGATTTCTAATAGTTTTCCACAGAGTCTCAATTTTTGAACAGGAAACTTTAAATCGCCATAACCTCGATTTCGTTCGACATTTTTGGGTGTATTATCTCCCAAAACGCTCACCGAATACCTCTTTGCTTTGGTGCCAATTACTCGATTTTGTGTCTCTAATGTCCTGTGGACTATCATTAATGATACAATTGACGCGACAGCGCATTCAATATCGGAGACATTTGTGAATCCAGCAAGTTGGCAGCGTTGGTTTCTCTCTATTTAAACCTATGGGAATGTATCGATTCTCGGAAGGGTCAGGTGCTCCAACGAGAATCGATTGTGCAACACAAGTTTAAATGAAGGAATGTCATTGTTGCCAACCAGCCATATTCGCTTTGATGGAGGGTCCTTGTTTTCAGACCACCGCGTAAAGTTTTTGCGTACCCAGCGCGTGTGAATCTAAACAAAGGATGAGTATAAACTTCATCGAAGCAGGGGATGAGTCGCAAACTTCGGTATCACTCATTTCCTTGGAGCGAGCAGCGCGGTTTATCGCGCACCAAACATCACCCCTCCCCCCCCATTCACCCACCCTTCCACCTCCCACACCGATGAGCTTAAAGTTGTAACAAGTTTCACCTTATCAGCACTCAATCTGATCATTCACTTTGTCACTCACAGCTGAAATTGGACGTTATCCTTACTATGCAAGCAACCCCTTTTGACACGTACACTTTTCATTCTACGTTCTAACGTGCAAAAGTGATAAAACTCCACTTTCCTCGATTCCTCAAAGTTTTTATTACTTAGTCTAGTTGGCGTGGAAATGAAAGAGCCAATGAAAAACTTCGTTATCAAGTAGCAGCTTTAGCTCCAGGGATCTTGGGTGAAACTAAATTTTACGAATTAGACTTGCTTGTTTCAGTATTACCTATTTATTATTGGCTAATCGAAATTGATTCGTGCATCTCAATTCGAAACATTTTAGATCGGGCTTAGGACTTGGAGATAAACTCTAAATTAGGCGACAAAACTTATTCGAGAAACATGCTTAGGGATTCGGTCTTAAAAATTGAAATTACTTTCCTTTCTGTTTCGAAAAGTTTAATGGCAAATGGGAAATTGTGCTGCGAAACAGACATTACGAGCGGAGCGTTGCGAATTCATGTCTCGCGCCATCGCGCCTTCAATTTTGTAGATGCAACACGGACATCCATCAAGTACGAATAGTTGTATTATTGCGCCGTCTCAACGCGAGTCCTTTTCCTGGCTCTGTTATTATACTGCGTTTGTTTCCGCCAGTGATATTTTGTAGTGGTTCTTCAAGGGCTATGTAAACAACGCACTCTTGAAAAGGAGCGCTAAATCGGGCCTCGTTTTTCAACTTTTCTTTTGAGTCGCGGCAACCTCTTACCAATAGTATTAAGCGGGGCATTGCGAATTCACGCCTCGCGCCATCACGCCTTCAATTTTGTAGATGCAACACGGACATCCATCAAGTATGAATAGTTGTATGTCTGCGCCGTTATCAAAACGCCTCCTTCCTTTCCTTGCTCTATGTGCTTGTTTTCGTTTGTTTTATTTATAGTGGTACTCTAAGGGCTACGTAAGCAACACAGGTAGATATTTTCTCCGGAAATTCCTAAAGCAAGAAAGCCGCGTGTTACGAACAACGGTTGGCGTTTAGGCATCCTTGCAGGGGTGGGAGGCCCCCCTCACTTTCCTTTCTTAATTTCTAACCTGCAACTAGCATATCGTTGCGCAAATCGACGTTCGTTTGAAAATGATGCGTGAAAAATTATTTACATTAAAAAAACAAAGCTACGCATTTATCTCTTCTTTTGTTAAATCAGGGGGGGTTAAATTAATAATCAAGTTCATAACAAAGGCCGTTTCTCCTTATTTGAACTTTTTCTACATTCTTAACTTGCACGCAATCTGTGATTTCGCGTATTTATCAGAGAAAAAGAGTCCTATTTGAAGTCACTGAATGGTAATAATTTGTTGCAGAGTGAAATTCGATTATATCGGATTAAATGCGGTGAGTGTAGGGCGAGTCAAAAGAATTCCTCGCCGATTGAAAGTTTATTGTACCAATTCGCTTTCAGTTCAAATACTCGCTCCGCAGTGTTTTACAGCGCAACAATTTCGTTCAATTACTTATGGTCACTACGTATTTTTATGGTCGAGACAAGCGGAAGCAATGCGAATCATACAATTATTACAAACATTTCGTACAAAAATTGACATGCACATTCTTTCTTCCATTTTTATCGAAAAAGGGGAAAAAAAACACAGGAAAAGTGGTAGTAGAAGAAACGCGTGTTTATAAAATCAGCAAAATGTCCCGGCTTCTTTGAGCATTGCGAATTTCTGGTAATTGCACCTTCTTTCTGTGGAATTATTGTGTTTTCCGGTCATTCCACCTTCGTATTTTCTGATTACCTATTAATCTTGCCATGTCGATGGATACAGTTGAAAAATTTGCATCTCAAATTGCAACGTTTTGAGTCTTTGCTCATGTTTGATTATTTCGAAAGAGAACCAACCAACAGTCTCTAAGACTTTCCTTCTCTCATTTCTAAGAAAAAAGCACCTAACTTCAAGGGAAAACTCAATTAGATTCCTTTGAAGGGAAAAACGTTAATCTGAGATTTTTACACGTTGCAATAGCGATTGGAATTGAAAGTAGAATTTTCCGCATTAAGCAACCATATTCCGCATGGGACAGTCAGAAATAATACCAAGGACACGATTTACCCACCGGTGCGGAATTGAATTTCCGGTGACCAACAATTACCAGAAATTTTGGTCGCACTGACTTTTTCTTCATCCAATGCGCCATTAGATCGCATCAGTAATTTTTTCAGTGTCGTTCCCTCCCTGGATTTAAAACGCTCTCATTGTTTTAAAGCTCCCTCTGTAGAACTTTCTACCCCTATAATGTGTTTTAAAGAAATGACATCTGGTGGAGCATCTTTTATGTAAGTACCTCTGTTACGGTCTGGAATGGGGCCTCACATTCTCATCTCGACAGCAGCACTGGTGCGGTGATGAAGAACGTCCTACCAGCATTTGGGTGTTGTCAAATTCCTTTTGATAAAGTACGTTTTTTCTGGAAAACTTGAGTGTGTTTTTTCTTTGAATTTTCCAGAAAATTTTATTCACATTTTAATCAAATGTCTCTGCGAATCTGAAAGAAAAAAATAGAAAAGAAACCAAGAACCACAAGAATGCGGTTAAATAAGGCTAAAGTTTTGAAAATACTAAAAAATAGGGCTTTATGCTGTCTGAGGCTCATTTTAAGCTGCAAAAAACAACTACAGAAATGCATTAATAAAGTGAATGGCAACCTACCCCCAGTGCCCCTTGCTGTCTCCTGTAACAAGGCTAAACAAGTACACATTTACCAAGACATTTCACTTGGATAAAAATTTTGAAATTTAAAAAATAGTGCCGAGTTGTACCTTTCCAAACGAGATGATGTTATAAACTAAAGTCTCGTTTGAAGAGGCACAGCTCGGTACAATTTTCAAATTTTTACGTATACTTGTATTCAATTGGAGAAGGCTGCGGTGTTTTCAGACGAAAGGTCTTGGTAAATGCGCTCTTTACCAGCCCTGCCACCCCCGGTTTTATTTTTTTAAAAATGTGCGTTGTCACGGGCTGCTCAGTTATCAACACATCTCATCCCTTAGACTGAAAGAAAAACTCCGGCCGGAGAAGCCGTACTTACGGGCTATGTAGACATACCATCCGAGTTCCGGGCTCAGCATCCGGAGCAATCAAAGCTATATGCTGCCGTGCTGAGGGAAAACGCCGCATGAACCTTCAGGCTTGCCAAATTTCCTTTAATAAAACGCGAATATCCTGGAAAACTTATGAATATTTTCCTCCTAATTTTTTATATAATTTTGTACGCAATTTCACCTATAAGTCCTGCAAAACTCAAGGAAAAATATGCAGTACTCTCTTTAATAATTACGTTTTATCGAAGAAAATTTGGCACCTCTCGAATGTTCATACGGCGTTCTTCCTTAGCACGGCATTATACGCCTCCAGCACCCGTAACTTTCGGTCTCTGAGCCCGGGACGGACGGTATCTCTTCATAGCCAGTGTATCAAACTTCAGTGTATCAAACTATCCATCGTGGGAAACTTGGCAACGTGCGGAAAATCATACAGAATTTTTCCCGAGCGCGACGGAGGAAGGCAGCGGCCCGTCCGTGAGTCGTAAAACCAAATCGGTCATTAGCGTGGAACTTGAGGGACCAATTTGACAACAGTAGGAGCCGCGGAGAAAAAAGGGATAAAACTCAGGAGCCCTTCCGTCCGTTTCCTCCGGGCCCCGGGGACTCCGTTTTTCACTCGCTTTGCCTCGGAAACCTGGATCGGCGCTTTTAACTTTCACCAACGGGGTGGGGGTGGAAATCTTGTTCCCTCATGTTTACGGACTGCGGCGTTCGCTCCCTTCTTTGATCCAATTTCTTCGCCCCCCCCCTCCTCCCCCCGCCACACCTCGGCGCGAGAGGGTCGCGTTATCCGAATCCGACAGGAGCCCGAGCCGGAACGCCTCGCGGTGCTCTGCCGTGCTGAGGAAAAACGCCGTATGAACCTTCAGGCGTTGCCAAATTTCGATTGATAAAACACGAATCTCCTGGTAAACTTATGAATATTTTTCTTCCAATTTTTCGGATAATTTTGCTCGCAATTTTACCTGAAGTTCCTGAAAATTTCAAGAAAAAATATTCATAACTTTCCTCAAAAATAAACATTTTATCGAAGGAAATTTGGCAACTCTTGAATGTTCATACGGGGTTCTTCCCTAGCAAGGCAGTGTTCTACACGGTGCGAGTGCGTGCGAGTGATTCCTCGGTGCCCCGCGGCGTAATCTCTTCGTGTGTATTGCTGAATAAGCGGAGAGAAAAAAATAAATCAAACGGGCTTTATATAGTAAGGAATCGAATAACCCGTCATCCGAATTCTGACAAATGAAGAGTGGAGATTCGAAACCTGGTTAGCGGCATCAGCACATTGATTATTGAATAGATCGTATTCGATACATCAAACGGGTGAGATTGCATCGAATCGATTGGTTCAAAACATAAACATAGCCTCAAAAGTCAATATTAACGTATTATTCTAAAAGGAATTAGCAGGGTTGTCACTGTCAGGGAGTACCGGGAAACCCGGGAAATGCCAGAGAAAACCTGGAAATGTCAGGGAAAATGTCGAAAATGTCAGGAAAATATTGTTGAGTCACCTTTATTTGCTTTTCAGGATGGTTTGACGTTTTGCTAGAGAGCTATTTCTAATTATGTATTTTTAGCTCATTGGCGTATATTCAACTATCAAGGAACACCGAAAAAAAGTCGCTTGGATCTAGAGTTCAAACTCTTAAAATCATTGACAGGACAAAATATTCTTGATTCAATCGGATTTTTCCTTGGATCGAAGAGCAAAGCCTCTTGATTTGAGCGGATTTCCTTTTGATTCAAGCAAAAATCCGATTGAATCAAGAGTATTTTTTCTTGTCAATGATTTAAGAGTCTGGACTCTAAATTCAAGCTACTTTTTTTTCCAGTGAATTTCACCAAAATGTGTCAGGGAAATGTCAAAGAATCCCATTTTCTATATTCTGTAGCAACCCTGAATATTAGGGCTCTATACACTGCACATAGTTCCTTTTGGCATAAATATGTCTCATTCGTATAAGCTTTTCCTTCACTCTTTGAAAGATTCTTCACATGCATGTGTGATCACGTGCCACAATTCTACGTGTCTTCGTGCGAGTCAATGTCCATCAAGCTTTCAAGCGCGGATTCTCATTCGTGTGAACTGATCGGAGATGAATGAGGCCCCGATACACAAAATAAGAAACGCGAACCAATTTTACAACGTGAACGGTGCAGCGTTGGTTACCGACCGGTACCATTGGGTCGATCGCTCCCATCAAAATCGCTGACTAGAATGACAGGTCTAAGTGAGAGGATAGTACCACCTTGCAGCTCTGCCGGAGGAACGATAGAGTTTGACTGTGAGCAATGAAGACAAGCTTACACTGAAAGTTTTGGAGAAGACCAGAAGTAGGCACAGTCGTCCAGAACTGGTGACATTTTTGTTGGATCCGTTCTAATGATAACGATAGCTGTTACTATAATTTAGATTAATGATAAATACAAAATCAATACAGGAGCAATACGTTTAATAAGATAAGTAGATTTGCGTTATTTACAAAACATTAAAATTCATCCATAAAATTGGTAATTGGACGTATTTCTGCCAAACGGAACTATGTGCATAACGACGTGAGCCCTGTTGTGCATATATCCACGTGGGTCTCAGGGCTCATGTCTTGATGCACCTAGTTCCGTTTGGCAGAAATACGTCCAATTATAAAACAATTTGTCTGGGAAACGACGATCTCATCCCCCTCACAAAAAGCCTCTCTTCCCCCATGTTTAGGAACGACGCCATTTTAGACATGCAGTTATTATATTTATACTACATATGCTGTCAATGGATAATAGCATACATAAATAAAAAAACAAGGACGATTTCTCTCAAGAAATGCGACAATTCAACTACCAACACTGGAACTATACTCCTGGACTGCGTTTAGCAGAAAGGAACCAAGCCACATCAGCTATTGCTAAATTTAACCGAGCAATTCAATTTTTTACGAGAGAACGTTTTTGCGGATTCCTTGGAAAATTTGAAGGAATACTCTTCGTACTGTGGAGAAAATTCACTGAAATTTGCTCCAAAATCCGCATAACCGTTTTCATGTAAAAAATTACATTGCCCGATTAAATTTGTCAACAGCCGATGAAGCTTGGGTCCTTTCTGTTTAACGCGGCTCATGTGCTGCATATGCTTCAGTCAATGGATAATAACATAAATAAAAATAAAAAAACAAGGACGACTTCTTTCGGGAAATCCGGCAATTCAACCACTATTACTGGAACTACAACTGCAGTAGGACCCGCGGCGCCGTAAAAAAAGCCGAGTGGAGCCGCATGGAGCCCTCCCACTCTCGGCTACAAAGTACTCGAAAAGCGATCTCAGCGGCGCCATAAAAGCAATTTCAAAACTTCGATGAAAGTTAGGTGCAGCCGGAGGGGGAGGGGGGCGAGGGTGGAGTTAATAAATCGGGGGCCCGCGGCTGCGAAAACGTTAAGTTTCCAATATTTGACCCTTGCCGAATGCTCTCCTCGCCCTGGAGTCCCTCTGGGAGGAGGATCCTCTTAGCGGGGATTTCAGACAACACGCTCCGCAATGGGCTTTGCCTTGGAGCCATGCAGCGTTTCGGAAAAATGCCGTCTTGTACGTTGTTGCCGCACAGCTAGGAGATAAACTGAGCTTTCGTCAGGAGCGTCGCTTTTCTAGTCCCGGTCTGGTAGGCACGAGCAGGGTGACAAGGTTTTGAGAAGTCAGGGAAAACACGGAAAACTGAGGGAAATTTCCCCAATCCCGAAACATCACAAACAAGTCAGTGCATTTTGCTGCGGATACTTGAAACTTTTCGACGATGAAACTACCAGACCACGTATCTCGGTTTGCGACGTTGTAGACTTCCTGTCATACTTTATTTTTTAAATGGAAAACTACTCAACGTAAATTTCTGAAAACTTCAACAATTATTCCTCTCCTTACGACAAAAACTGTGTGAAAACTTTAAGGAATGAAATCGATTTGTTCTCTGTCAAAAAAATAAAATGGTAGGAGAGATTTTTAAATACCGTAAACGAGTTACGTGGTCTGGTAGTTTTACCGTTGGTTTCCTTCTAGATAATATATTGTATTTTCTCAATTACAAGAGACTTCGCCCATAATATTTTTCGTAAAAATAATTTTCGCGAGAGATCATGCAAAGGAAGAGTTTTTTTTCTTCTTTTTTTTAAAGAAATTCAGGAAATTTTATGCTGAAAATTCCCGAAAATTTAGGAAAAAGTTAAAATTAGGAAACTTCTGTAACCTTAGTAAGGCACCTTGTGATGAGGAAAACGACGATTTAATCCATCAAAAATATGTCTAGTGATCCCTGGATGCTGGCTTGTTTGCCCCTCAATTGGACATATTTCTATCAAACGGAACTATGTGCATTATGGCGTGAGCCCTGTTATGCACATATTCTTATGGGTCTCAGGGCTCATGCCTCAATGCACGTGCTTCCGTTCGACAGAAATACATCCAATTAGGTTTGCGCATTCCCAGTATGTAAAGTTTACCACAGCATCTAAGGATCACCAGCCACGTTTCTGACATGTCGGATGCTATCTTAGCAATTTATTTATTTCCGATGAAGTTTTTACTTCTCCGATCCCTCCGGAGGATGTCTCTCCTTTCGTATGCTCACACGGCACCGCTCTCCTCCGTCTGGGACCGCGCTAACTCTATTTAGATTCCAACGGACCGGGATCCCTTTTCCGAGAGCTCCTCGAAAATATGACTTATTCCCGAGCTCCGACTCCGGGCAGGGACCGCGACCGGGGCCTCTCGAGTTGTCAGCCATGACTCGGAGCTTTCAATAAAGCTAAACATCGGAGCTTTTGCATTCCGACGGAGCTTCCACGTACACGTCTCCGGGTCGCGAGTCGAGTGCCTCTTGGGGCTACTGCATTTCCAACCCCC
>NW_017566800.1:1337853-1354366 GCF_001854935.1 Bemisia tabaci
TTTGACTTACTGGATTTTTTAAATAATAATTAGGTAACCTCGTTTAAATTATGAAAAAAAAAAAAACATATCATCCGCACTAAATTCGCTTCTTGTAATTAAAGAAATGAGTACCTTTAAGTTAAAACAGGTTTAATACACTTAGTGAGGAAAAAAAGTTGGGGGCTCTCCCCTAAAATTGCGGTAATACCCGAATTTTTCGGATGACAAGGGCATTTCCGATTCATCGCACGATAGCGCACCGCAACTTAAGTTGAGGTAGTACCGCAACATTTGGGTTAATAACCTATTCTATTGGGGATCCACCACAATTGATCTGGGCATTACCATACATTTAATCGGAAATTCCCTTATCATCCAACAACCCTCACTGGAAAAAAAACACCTCATTGGATCTAGAGTCCGGACTCTTAAAAACATCGACAAGAAAAACTACTCTTGATTCAATCAGATTTAAGCTTAAATCAAGAACCCAGCCTCTTAATTTTAGCGGATTTCCTTTTGATTTAAGCTTAAATCAGATTGAATCAAGAGTCCTTTTCTTGTCAATGTTTTCAAGAGTCTGGACTCTAGATCCAATTTTTTTTTTTCCAGTGCTCACCTCTCTTCCTTGCATTTTTTAAAGTAATTAAACGCTCGGAATGTAGTGTGCGCACAAGACGCGGCAACACAAGATTTAGATCAAGTTTTGGGATCCTCGTGCTCATCAAGCGTCCTCCCCCGATCATTACCNGACTGGTTGCGGCGCGGCGGGTCCCGTTTTGGAGCGGATCCAATTCACACTCGCGTGAAGCTCTTTTTTACGCGACCCCCTCCGCCCCCCACGCCCCCCCCTGTCTCAAGCCCCTCTCTTTATTTTCTTAAGTCTCCTTTCCCAATTTCGGAATGGGTGCGTCGACGTTTCTATTAGCACCCTCCGAGGAGACACCGTCTAATTTCTTTGTGTTTACTCAGGGTAGTCGACTGTCGAGTCGTCGTATCCAGAGAGATCGTGTCAACCGGTGACAACCTCAATGGCCGCGCCGAATCTTGATTCAGGAGATTATATCCGAGGAAATTTTGAAGGAAAAACGTCGTGTGTGCCTTCTTACGTTGCCAGGCTCCCCAAAAATCGGGCATTTTCCGGAATGTTATGAAATATTTCTTCCGAAGAATTTTTAAATTCAATGTAAATCAGAGGCGGATCCAACAAGTTGGCAACACCGGATTTCCTCAATTTAAACCTATGCTAAATAATCGATTCTTGTCGGAGCACCTGGCCCCTCAAAGATTCGATAAATTTCCATAGGTTTAAATGGAGAATAGACAATGTTGCCAATTTGCTAGATCCGCCAATGATGTGATTCCTGATGTCTGAAAATTTTACCAAATTCGGTTCTGGTGATTGAAAACTTCAGATGCCCTGATTAAAAACTTCAGTACTCTTTTGAACTGAAGTTTCTCTCCAGACAGCATGAGAGGTGTTAATTTCCTCTAAATGTGAAGAATATTTCGTCGTTTACCGCAACGAGGAATGTAATTGCATTCCAAAGTTGCAAAATTAACTCAAATAATTCTATTTTCAACGAGAGTAAACCTGTACAATTTGAAAGAAATTGGGTCTGAAAATTGGTCGAAAATTGGTCTGATTTTTGCATGAGATCAATGAAATTATCAGTTAAAATTCTCATAATTCTCCTGGTGAAAATGCGATTCGCGCGGGGAAACCTGGCAACATTGAATTGCAGTTACGTTCTTTCGTGAGAGAAACAACGAATTGACTTCAAAATCTTATGCTATCTATAGTTTTTAAAATATGTAATCACAGCAAGAAATCAAAGAATAGTTTGTTGCTCTTTACCTCGCTCTGAAAAAAAATTCTCGGCATTTTTACCAAAGTCCGTTGGTACCTTTACCATCTCACTTTTTTACCAATTATTGGCAATTTTACCAAGACAGACTAGTAAGCTTACCTAAAAACCGGTATTTTTACTGTTTTTTTCAGATAAGAATACCACTTTTATTGGTAATCAATTCCCGGTAATTTTGCCATTTCATCTCGGTAATTCTACCACAGTCGATAAAAAATATTGGCGTTTTTACCAAGGTCCAGTAAAATTACCGAGAAAGTTCAATAATTTTACCGAGATTTCTTGGTAAAATTATCAATTCCAAAAATGGTAATTTTACCAAGAAAAAACTGGGATCAAATAGAACCCCGAATTCTTGGTAATCTTACCCTTTTCTTAGTAGATACACCGATATTTTTTTTTTCAGTGGGCGTGAAGCGAGAGTGCCGCCTTATAAGAGGCCTTCAAAAGAGATATCATCTCGCATTAAATCCTCGGTTGGGCTCGAAGTAACTATTAACGAAGATATCACTGACGCTTAATCCTGCGTCTGCAGAGTTGAAATTCTGTGCGAGTGCGAGTGCGACATTACCCTATCTCAGGGCGTTGGGACATCTCAGCCCTCTCCTCCGCCGAAAGAAAATAAATATAAATCTCTTCTTCTGAGCTGATAACTGATGACAGCGTAGCCTACGCTTAGATATTCGGAGAATCCCGCCCTTCTAAATCTCGGAAGGCTTCGCAAGGAGGACCCTTTTGATATCGTGCACAGTGCGTACATTGCGATTTATCGAACCTAAATCCTTCACGTGGGAATACTCGAAAGTTATCGAGCGTCTATCGTTGTGTGGCGCCGGGGCGTTCTTATCAGTCAAAGGAATGTGTCCCGCAGGAAGATACTCTCACCCCTGTTTCGGTTGGTGAACCCTATTTTCACTTAAACCATCGCTCCTTTGAGGCGTAGTTTTATTTTCACATGAGCTCTGGGACGTATAGAGTTATACGGAGAACAGAGCTCACGTGGAATTCGAGGTGTGCCCTTCCGTCAGAGTCGCGACGATGTTTCCATCCGTGGAGGAAGTCAAATAAATTTCAGAAAGCTTGAAAAATGATGGCATATTGCTTAAAAAGCTGCGATTGGAAGACGGTCGATGGCAGTATTTTAGACCTCGTTCACAACGATTTTGATTTTTGTTGAACCCCCGAACTTCCTGGAGAAATTATCTCGTGCAGACAGGAACTCGCTCAGGGTGTTTACAGTCTGTAAAAACCGGAAAATTACAGGAAACTCAGGCATGGATTTGGAAATTTTGAGTGCATCAAGCATTTTCTAAGCGCGTACAGTTTAGTTTCTGCAAAAAGGAAACATTTGATTCAATTCATCAAATATGTTGATTTGTAAAATCAAACGAGTGTCAATTTATTCGTTCCAAAATTTAAAACAAGTTTTTTTAATATATCAAGAAAAGTTAGGGATTTATCGGGAAAATACGAAATTTAATTTTACATTGTGCACACCCTGTCGCTGTTGGCATGCATTGGCCAACAAGTGAAGCGAAATGGTATGTTTAGGTTTGAACATGTGTAGACTTTCACCAAATTTTGTGTTGTTAATTTAGGCCAAGTTATCCACTAGAAATAATGTACGCACTGCTATTCATTCATAAAATTATTTTTATAAGAATTTTTGTCCATCACTATACACCTAATCGAAATTCATGGTAAAAATCCGACTAAAATTATTTGTCCAGATTGAACTTAAAAAGCGAAAATTAGAAGGAAACCATGGTGCCAAGTTCCTAGACAGTCGTTGGGACCCTACAATAAAAACTTAAAATTCTCAGTATTGGAAAGTTTTTCCGCAAAATTTTGAAATTTTTTTCCAACCGTTATTTTTCTTAGCAGAAACATGCAAGGATCATAGTTGAGTCAAATGTCTGTCCCTAATAATGTCTCTCTATTTTTTCCAGTCGTGTATTTTCAGGAAAAGCCAAAAGAGGACATTTTTTGCCAATACTATTTGTTAAGCGCATCACAAAAAAGCGGTTTTATGCCCTCATTCAATTGAAAAAAAAAATTCTTAAAACTTGTTAGACTCAAAAAAACTCTGACTTTTTGACCCTCGAAAATTACAATAAGAGGGTATCAGAATGACCGACAAAACATCGTTCCATTTTTGTAGGACTTCAGTCTTTAATTAAAGGCGGATGAAGGAAAATGTTTAGTCAACTCTAACTCAAAACGAATCCCAGTATCTGGCAGATGACAGTGATGTTAGCGGCATTGCAGTGGTCAACGAATCAGGCTCATTTCAAACTTTACCTCGGACAAAGTTAATGTGAGGTGGATAGTCCGTGAGGGTCAGGAAGGGATTAAGCGAAATTTAATTTCGCGGGGTTTCAACATTTTCCCATGGGATGCAAAACGAAGCCTCGTTCGTTGATTAGTCCTTGTTGCTGGTAGTTCTCCTTTCTCAGTTTTACTGCAACTGAATGATATTATGAGTTCCTATTTTGATTTCTTAATTCTAATCTTTGTAAATTTTGGCTTCGATCACTTCTCAGATTAGGCCTATACTGCCAAGCTAAGTAAGGACGCCGTATAAAATTCAAGGGTTGCCCATTTTCCCCGAATAAAAAATGCATTTTGGAGGAACGTTATGCGAATTCCTCGTTATTCTCAGATTTTTTTTAAATTAAATTACGAACAAAACCGTCCAACAAATTTGAAGCTAAGTATTTAGTTACAATTTCCCCAGTAGATTCGTTTTGTATGTAAGGAAATATGGCAACGATTGAGGGCTCATACGGTGTTCTTCCTCAGCATAGCAGTATAGGTATACTCTTTCATCTCGCTGCTGGTTGATAAGTGAAAAATCGATCAAATGCTCCACAAGAAACGACTGTTAAACAAGATTCCCTAATCATATTTTTGATCAGCGAGTCGATTTTTGGTCGGTATATCAATGGTCTAAGTATGCGAAACCACGCATCTTCATTGCGGTGTTTCAAAATGTCTACTTTTATTTATTTTTTTGGAAAGAAGAAGCAAACCTTATCGCTTGAAATTCGTACACTATTCTGCCAACAGAGAAGAAAAATCAAGGAAATGTTCTAGAAATTAGGCTGACTAGTTTTCCGAAGGAAATTACAGCATGAAAGAAAGTCCAGATCGTCGCAAACGATGATACGTGGTTTTGCGTCTCTGAAAAAAAAGTGAGGTTGATTTAAAATTCTGGATGTAAAAAAAAAGTGTGTGAGAACTTATAAAATGCTGAATTACCTGCACCGCAGCAGTTAGTTTTACATCTTGGCATTGCTACAGTAACTGCCATAGCGGGTAATGTAGCATTTCTTAATATCTCGCACACTTTTTTTACATCCAGAATGTACACTCAACTTCACTTTTTTTTTCAGTGTGCACAGTTAGCTCTGTTTTGATGAGTTGTGTACCTAATTGTAACCTAACTCGAGGTACCTGCAAAAAATCTAGGTAACCCCTGTCTAAGTTGGACCGTTTTTTTCGTTTCTAAACGGCAACGTCCCGTTTGGACCGTCTGCGATTCGTGATTGAATCTAAAGGCCCGCAATGCTGGTAATTGGCACTCCGAATGTGAGCTCTGATCCAGACAGGAATATGATCAACCGGCGGAAATTATTCGATTACATCGTTGTCGCCCGGCGGAAAATCTCGGGAAAACGATTGAACGCGTCGTGGAAATTGTTCTGTTCCTCTTCCTGTTAGCGTCTCTTTGCTCTGCGTTGGAAATGTACCGCACTTGCAGCGAGCTTTGAAAGGCAGGGTCAGAGACGAACAGCACAGTATGTGTTACGGTATCAAAATGTGTCTTTCTCTCTCTCGAGAGAGATTATAATTATATTTAACTTTGCAAAATGTTCACGTGAATTCATCCGTATTTTCATTAAGAAACGTGCCTTTGTAGGGCAGGATGGTCTCATCTTAGCCAAATTCAACTTAATTCCACACTTGCCGTTGAACGAAAGTCTATTACAATTCAAGTTAAGTACCCGGAACACTTTGATCGCATTTAGCAAAAAGGAACCAGCGCGATTTCAGTGTTGTTAAAATGTTGCTTCATCATAATTATCTAAAAAATCTCCGAAAATAGCAAATTCTTTGTACACCCCTCCAAAAAATTGTTGATTTTAATGGGAAACAATTGTATAGCTCTTAATACTGTATTTATATTTCGTACCTACTTTTAAAGGGAAAAAAGAAGTTGTACGATTTTGAAAACACTGTAATCACGCTGGTCCCTTTTTGCTAAATGCGATCCACTCCATGCACAGTTTGACTCTGAAACGGGCATTTTAGTTTTAGATTGCGAACGCGGTGTGAGCCTTCAAGCGTCGCGAAATTTCCATTGATGAAATACAATTTTTTAGGGAAACTTGTGAATTTTTCTCTTCCATGTTTTAGAGGATTTTATTCTAAAGTTAATCTAAAGTATCCACAAATTTCAAGGAGAGAATCTCATAAATTTCGTTGCTTATAAATATTTTACCACGAGAAATCTGGCAATCTTGGAATGTTCATATGACTTTTTTCTTAGCGCGTCAGCATGGGGCCCCGCCGAAAGCAGCGGCTCGCGACGAAAGCAGAACCGTCCAAGAACCACGGAGGGAGGCAGTCAAATTTTAAAGCCCGAAGGAACTCGCCGGAAACTTGATTTATCAGGGGCATTCTCCTTCTCCTGAAAAATTATGAAGAAAACAAGGATTGCGCCGGGTGTGCCTGTGCCCTACTAGCAGTTGCCATTTTCTCGCATTTTTGTATCCACACCTCACTCACCTCCATGAGTTAAAACTGAATTCTCAACCAATCTGGCAATTGCGCCATCCAAGGGACACTGCTTTTACATTTTCCGGCCGCCCTTTCATTTATTTTTCCCGCCACCGGCCGCATCCCTCCAGACGCAGCACAATACGCCGCGGACGTGGTCTGAATTTTCTCGTGATTGTTTCCAGTGTTCCTGCTTTTTTCCGGGAACCCGTTTGAGGTGCTCACAGCTACGCCTCGCGTCCAATTCCAGTCGCAATTTGGGTAATTTTTCAAGGGTGCGCCCAAGGCTTCCCTCCCGAGTTCATCCCTAGTCCCGGAGACAAGTTCTCGGAGCTGACGATTCAATAACTTGAAGCAGTTTGCAGTAGGTACCATGCTCGGTTTTTGTTTACTCACATTTAGATAATGATTTTTCCGCGAAGGTTTAGTCTTTTCTCTTTTGTTTTGGACGAGGCAACTACTGCCATTTCGAGCGAGAGAGATGTGAAATTAAAGTGGTGTGGTGTTTTTCCCAAAGAAGAAGAGGTTTTAGTGTATTCTCCGAAGGAAATACACTATTTTTTATTACTTTTTTTCTTCCTTTTATTTTTTCGAAAGCATATTAAACTGAGCCACGCTTATATTTTCCCTTTAAATTCTTGAAAAAGGTTTCCATCTCCAATCTTTAAAGGACATACTTCGAAATTATCACTTGAAAAGTACTTGAAGGTATCTCGTTGGATACACGTCACATTCAAATCGTCCATTTTTCCCCTTTTCCTCCACTTTCTCTCCTTCCTCTCCTTCTTCCTTATTTTCTTCTGCTTTCTCTCTCTCTCCTCTTCAATCTCCTCCTCCCCCTGCTTATTATTTTCCCCTCTCTCCTCTTTTTCTTCCTCCTTTCTCCTCCTTCGACGGAAGAAGGAAAACGATTCTTATGAAGGATCAAAATTCGCTCTTTTTAAAATAATGGGAATAAAAAATTCCGGGAGGTTCGTCAATACATGGGTTCAAAAATCGACTCACGGGCCGATATATTACATTCGGGTTGCAAAATTCGGAATTTTCGATTTTGAGGGAAATAATAAATTTACACGACGAGTCGAACCCTCTAAACTAGATGCAATGTAATCGATTTTTTTGGTGAAAAATAGATTTTTCTAGATTAGTGATTAAAAATCCACAACACTAACGAATCCAGGCACTAAACCGAGTCCAATGTGCACGGAACGGACGGAGCCGACGCACAGTGGATCGAGTCAATAGAATAGGTCGGACAAAATTCGGAAACTTTAAACGCTTATAACTCCGTTTATACAAACCTTTGAGGTTCTAAAAATGGTTCCATCGGTTTCCTTGTGTAATTTTCTGCCCGAAGCACTCCTTCAAATTTAAAACGTGACCAAATAAACATCAAAATTTGCAGTTTTGGTCAAAAATTTCATGTCCGACCTCTCTAATTGACTCGATCCGCTGTGCGGCGGGAAAACCGATCCAGTCCAGGCTGCCGTGTTTCGGAAGAAAACCGTAAGTGCATTTCTGCATGAGCTATGGTTAGCACATGATCTTATGTATCTTGAGGCTCATTCCAGACTCCACTTACAGCTGCATCCCGTAACTCGACATGACGGCGCCACTCCGACGTAAGGGCATGAGCCCTGTTCCACATATAAAGCCATGCTTTCTGGGGTTCTTGCGGGAATCGCGATACGCCCTTACGTCAGAGGAGCCCGCGAGAGGGAAAGGTCGACTCGACGAGGAGGAACGATTCCGATTTCGTTTTCGTTTTCGAGGGAGCCCGGAGTCGGAGCAGAAGAGAAACATCCGACGGACGACGGGAACGGGGAACGGGAACGCGGAGCTCGCTTGACAGCACAAAAGGAGAGAGTAGAAATTTTCTGACGCCAGTTTGCATTCAACTCTCGACCGAGTGCAATATTTGTCAATGTAAACTCATTTCCCCGCCTCCCCCCGCCCCGCCGAACCGCCGGTCCCGGGTCTTTGTCTCTCCTTGGAACTTGGGCTCCTTGAGCTTTGTTCCCCGGTGGATCGGGTGGTCGCCACTCAACTTTTTACCCGACAGAGAGCCCTGTTGTCATGTCTGATCTTCGAGTCTTGGCCCGAGCCGGAGTCAACAGCACAGATTCTTGAAATTGATTGACAGATCGATGTACAAAGAAGGCTTGAGGAGTATGGACTGATCCTATCGGTCCATACTCACATTGGTAAAAAAACACATTGGATCTAGAGGGCAGACTCTTAAAAACATCGACAAGATAAAATACTCTTGATTCAATCAGATTTAAGCTTAAATCAAGAACCAAGCCTCTTAATTTGAGCGGATTTCCTTTTGATTTAAGCTTAAATCTGCTTGAATCAAGAGTCCTTTTTCTTGTCAATGTTTTCAAGAGTCTGGACTCTAGATTCAATGTGTTTTTTCTTCCAGTGTATCAATTTCAACAATCAGCCCGCTGGAAATTGTAATTACAGATTATGTGGACATATCGTCCGCACCTGGCTCCGAAACCGAAAGTTCCGGGTGCAGGAGCCGTAGCTGTGACTGCTCCGGTTTCAGTAGGCAGAGAAACGACTCCTGCACCTGGAACTCCCGGTTTCTAAGCCCGGAACGGACGGTATGTCTATTTAGCCCGTAAGTATCGCTTCCGAAGCCGGATAGTTTTTTTCCCCCTGTGTATTTTCTCACCTAAAAGCTGAATTTGGAAGTGTCCAGTCCGTCCATCGTGCTCCACATGAAATGTTGATGCAGAATCACGCAGCGCGTTGCTTTTATTCTCTTACCCTGCCCGCGGTCCTTTCGCCCAAGAGTAGGATTACCCAGATCTGAATCCGCGGAAAACGTGGCTGTTGTGTCACGCGTGCTCGGGAGACATCCTCCGCGATCCCCTTCCTTCAGCCGGGAGAGATTTATTTTCTCCCGGGATTGTGACACTCGCCCAGGGTGAACGGAGGGGGGGGGGTGTCTCCTATAAATCTCGGCTCGTGCCATAGATTAAACGTGCCAATACCTCGCGATGCATCAGCTGCCACCAGACCAGACCACCTTTGCTATTGTTTACCCTGTTGTCTTCGATGTTTTGTCTGCGTTGCGTTGTGCGCTCGATGTTGATACGAGGGTACTTTCCGCATGGTCTCTGATCGGGATTATGCAAACTTGTACGCTAATAATGCATGGCCGCGTCGCGGTCGGTTGTTGGCGAATTTCTGAACGCTGTAGCGATAGAGGCTGGTATGATTTAAGGGTTGTATTCATGGTTGCTCCTTAAATAGTTCTGTTCTTCAGGGAGGCCGTGTGTAGTTTATCTTGTGGTTAAAGGAAATTTAAGGAGACCTTTAACCACGTTTTACTAAGGACGATACGTCGCTTCGTTTCCCTGACGAACGAATTGAGCTGATCGGGCTAGATGCTTGATTGGGTTTCTCCTGGGAGGAGACGAAGGGGACGTGCGGTAAAAGGGTAGCGACAGGGGGTTTTGGATGAGATGAGGGAGTGCTAACTCCCTAATGACTTGTGGGAGGACCAAGTTTTGTGGCGGTTAGGCGTCGCGGAGCGCCAGAGAGCATTGTGAGATCGACTCTTATGTATGTAAGAATTGAGCTATACGGGGGGAAAGGGAATGGTTCAATCATATTTATAGTTGATTTTGACACCAACCAAGGAATTGAATTGGCCATCTCCCTTGTAGGAACAACTCGATAATGGACGAACTTCACCAATAGGATGGCTTTTTAACCATATTCCTTGGTTGGCTCCAAAATCACCCGCAAATATGATTGATAATACTATTCGTTTTTTCTCCTGTACCTTTCATTTTTGAAATGTCCACCTGCAAATTCTTCTTTCACTCTGAGACTGATAGGCGTCTCAAACTAACTGGTCTTGTCACTCATTTTTCTTCTAATAGCACGCAAAAATCAGCATAATTTTGGACATAAACTACAGTCACAGGTTTGTAAAAAAAAAGAAATGTTTGAATCGATTTTGCAATTTTGAACGGTGTTACGTTCCTGCCTCTGGGAAACAATGGATTTATTAAAACATCCAAGAAAATTCAAATGTGTAACTAGATCCCTGCGAGGAATTGTGGTGATATGCCACAAACCCGCTCTTGATTTGAACGGCAACTGTTCTAGTCGATAGTTTTTTTTGTTTCACAATAGTCGAAGATAAACGCGAATTTATGAGCGCATTATGACAACTACCCTCAATATGTATACTAAGACTTGAATACAAGGGACGGATGAAATAGACATGATAATCCTGTACAAGAGTGGCAAGTTGTATACAAAACTCCCTATACAACTTCAAAGGGGACAAAAGTTATTCTATCGCACTATGATACAACAATGGGCATGGTGATCCTGGCTCAATACTGACAGACGGGGATGAGACGCTGTAATAATTAATTGCTTGATGTTTGTGCGACTTTCTTTTTGAATACGAACGGAGGAAGGCGGAATGTATGCGAAAGAAAAGCCAAAGAGAAGTCTCGCGTTGACGTTTATATGTAACAAAAAATAATTCTTTCAAAAGAGTTGACAAAGAAAGCCCCTTTGTTTACTCAGGGTCAGAACTTGCGAGGGTAGGGATATACATATTATTGAAAAAGAAACTGAATCATTCGAGGGAAAGATATTATGGGACAAAAAATTCAGTTCTCAAGTTTTGCAATTATTTAGGGATAAAGTATTGGTTACAATTAGTAGTTTATTGATTACGTGATTTATTTATTGTGAGAACTAGTCCATGGCTAACTTGGAGCTGAGTCCATAGAGGTGGAAGAGTTAACACCAGTCTGTGTCAAAGTTGTCCACACCCTTAATGCGGAGTTACAAGTTTTTCAGAAGTCACAGAATTTTACGTATCCCTGAAAAGCCAGTGAATTTAGCTGCGGAACCCCGACATTTTTTCCCAGACAAGCAATTTCATTTCTTTCAATTTCAAGAAACTTTGGGTTTAAAACTTTAAATGAACAATTTTTTATGAGAAATCAGGTAAAAAAAAAAACATAGGAAAGTCAGGGTATTCAATGTCCTAAAACTCAGAAACGTAAGGGAATTTTGAAATCCAAGGAAACTTATCATCCCGCATTAAGGATTTTCGAGTAACAGCTCGTCTAAATAGTGGACATTAAAAAGAAGGGAGGAGGTAATACAAGTGATTCATTCCTTCCTGTCCCACGAAAGTGCTTAAGCTAGCACTCAATCTGATACAATCTAATTGAATCGCAAGTCGTGCAAAGAAGGCAGAAGTACAAAAACTCATGAACCCTGGCTTTCGTTGTTGATCGAGTCTAGTGTGTCTCATGAATATTCGGATTCTCGCCTTTTTTGCATGACGAATGTTAAAATTAATTGAATAATTCGACCTGCAAAAAAGGCAAAGTCCGAATACCCGTGAACCATGCCGGGCTTAATTTACAGTGGAAGTCAGAGCTCGTGAGTGTTTTAGCTCTCGTTTTTTTTTTGCATGATTCGATTCAATTTGTAATCCGACCGGGTTATGAGCATGCATGTGCTGGAGCCATCGAGTTCAGTACTTAAGTGGCATGGTCTCATTAACCACGGAATCTCGCAAAATCAGTGTTCCATTGAAGCCCCGTCTTTAGCCGGGTGAGCCTTCACAGTACCCCTGAAAATGTAGTTCAGCAATCTCTGTTTAAGTCTGTCAGGTTGATGAACCCGCTTTAGCTCAGTTGAAACCCGTTCGCACGGAAAAAACGAACAGTAGTAGTGGGTACTAGACTGCGTAGTTATAGATGCCTCATAGGAATTTTCGCATTGTTAGCACTAGATTTCTTGCAGTTTTAATCACACGTCTAGGACGCTCAGTCAGGAATCTAGTACTGGTAACTATACTGCCGTGCCAAGGAAAAACGCCTTATGAGCATTCGAGCGTTGCCAAATTGCTTCCAATAAAATGCTTATTTTTGAGGAAAATTATCAATTTTTTTCCTTGAAATTTTTAGACTTTTTAGATTCAATTACGAGCAAAATTCTCCGAGAAATTGGAAGAAAAATATGCACGAATTTTCTCGACAATTGGTGATTTGTCAAAGGAAATTTTGGCAACGTCTGAAGGCTCACACGGCGTTCTTCCTTAGCACGGCAGTATAGGTCTCCCGGAGAGTATGGATATCGCAGGCAGTTAGCAATAATTAGCAATTTGCAAGCTGCCAGTGAATGAATAGAACACATAAAATCCAAAAACAAATTATCATGATTCGAGTACTGATTATTTTGCTTTAAGGTGAACAGACTTTTTTTCTTCCGGAACAACCTTTCAGTAGCAGGCACACGCGAGGGAGTGTCCAGTCAGATCCATGACCTTAGTTGGGTTCAAATCGGACGGGCAACTAAACTAACTCCCTGACAAAGCGTAGAGTATCAAAAAAAATGAAGGCGTTTCAAGCCAAGCCAAAGTTTGAGAAGATTTTGCGAACTTGTTCGGCGAACATTAACCTGCGCGGATGGTGCCTATTCCACCTTGCCAAGGAAGAACGACGTATGTTGACTTCGAATGTTGTCAAATTTCTTCTCAGAAAATGTTTATTTTCAAAGAAAACTGGATATTTCTCTTTGAAATTTTCAGACACTTTAGATCAGATTAGAAATTAAATTCTCCGAAGAATTTGAGGAAAAATATTTACAAGTTCTCCCGAAAATTAGTGATTTACCTGAAGAAGTTTGGCAGCGCCTGAAGGCTCATACTGCGTTCTTCCTTAGTGCGGCAGTATTGCTAGTGTAAAATCAGGCGATTTTTTCGCTCGGTCTTGCAGCCGGGATAATTTTTCGTGAGATTAAACGCGCGGCTTAACGGGATTGCTCTCGGCGCGTCGAAAGCAAAATCGTCTCGTTATTTCCTCGTTTATTTCCGTATTTCCCGGCGCGCCCTATTCCGTCTCGCCTAGTATACCCTCTCTCCCTCCCCCCTTCCGTTTCTCGGTTCCCACTCGAAATCACTCACCGTCGAGTAACTGCAACATCTCGGGAAAGCTTTACTTTCATGGGTTTCGCGACAATCGATCAGAGCTTCTCCCGTGTAAAAAGAACCAATGAGACTTAAGCAATGTAGGAATGCTCTAGGAAAGTCAGGCACTCGTCTCATTCAGTGACTCGGATAAATTGAGCACAGCGCCGAGTTAGCCGAAACAACTCTAGAAGATTTGGCTGTCGAAACAAATTTGTAAAACTTTTCAGTTTGGAAGCTCTTGAAACAACTGTTGAAACATCCGAGTCACCTAGAAAATCTTCCGTGTTCTTTCTTACTTAAAAAGTGGCATTTTTTGTCGTTTTGTTTAGTCAATTTTAGCGAACGCTTTTCATAAACTTTACACACGGATTATTTCAGTCCTTAATGTTGCATATTTTTCAATTTTTTTTTTTGTGTGTATAGTATCGCCAGTATGAAAGAGTTTTTAATTTAACAAAGTTTTGATGACGATTATTTTCCTAATATTTTTCCATCGTAAATTTCATGTAAATTTTTCTAAATAAAGAAAATGAGAACAATTTTGCTCACTGAGAAGGTGAGTTTTTACGCGTCGTATCACGTGGTTGCAGATTTTCTCTTGTCTAGATCAGCAAGTCTTAAAAGAAGTCAAGGAACTTTCTTTAATTACTCATTTTGCAATCGAAATTTCCTGGTGTTAAGTTGGTTTACGTTTTATTCAACCCGTATTACCTTGTTCATTATTCCCCCCCCCTCCCCCCTCCAATGAAAACTTATTCACCTCGCGTTAATGTCAGTGGAGCGGCAGGAGTAAAATTATTTCAGTGAGAATAACAAGCTGTTTATGAGCTTTTTCGTATGCGAATTTGAATGGGATTTGACTTGCGCTCAACTCATCAATTTATCGGGCATTGCACCCAGAAGTTTTTCCTCTACTTTTCATCGTAAATTTAAGTTTAAAATAGTTGAAACTAACTTAGTAACTATAGTAGATTCTAACTTAAAATATCATCTAATGAATTGGTGTTTCTCTTTCTGTTCCAGGTACGCTTTTTAATTTGATTCAGCGGAAAAGTCAATAAGAATTTTATTGTAAGTAACTCTTCAAAATCTCTCCAACGCCTGAATTATTACATTTTGCAATAAAGAACTACTATTTTTGGTCCATTTTAGAAACAGCATATATATGTCATTGGTTTCCTCATGCAGATATGTTTTGCTGTTGAGGGAGAACCAGAGATAGTGTTTCCAAATTCCAAAATGTAATCCAACTGTCGAATCAAGATCCGGGCCACTGCGTTCTACCCTCAATGACAAACGTAATCATGCATCCTCTTCCTCATCATCCCTAAGTCTTTCTCGCCGTAAGTCTAAATTTTTCTTTGCCATGAAGCAAAATCGCATATCTCCATTTTCAACGTTGGAGACTTCATGTCATACTCCATCGTTCCCTCGGAAAACTATTCAACATAATTTCTCTAAAACTTCCCAGATTTTCCTCTCCATTAGCAGAATAACCGGTGAAAATCTCAAGCTATGTAGTTGCCTTATGTCTCCTTGAAAAAATAAAATAAGAGTGGATATATTGAAACACCGTGTATAGTTACGTGGTTTCGCCCTTTGGCCATTGATATTCAGTCCATTCTCAGTAATGGCCCCTCGTTTTTTCCACTCGGCACAATTTCCTTGTACCCCGCGACACTTTCGACCGAAATCACGTTAAACGCCATACTCATCGCGGCCCTGAAAACGAGCGAATCCCTGAGAAAACAACTTTTCCCACCGTGCACTTCCCTTCACCGCTACATCGTTGTCGTGAGTGCAACGGCGAGATTAATTGAGATTAGACGAAATTGGTTCGGTTCCGTTTCCTTGCGACGGGGGATCCGGCCGGCCCCCTCCCGCCCTTCCTCGGGGGTCCTTCCTTTCCCCGACCTTGAACCTCGGGTTGCGCCCCCCCCTTGGCCCCTTCCGTCACGTCGCCGTGGCCCCCCCCCCTCCCCCCCGGCGTCGGCGGCGTCGCGACGCGGTGCCGTTTTCGTTTCAGCGCGTCGGCGAAAATTGAGTTTGGCGTCCCGGGAGTCGCAAATTGCGTTCGCTCCAGCTTG
This sequence comes from Bemisia tabaci, assembly GCF_001854935.1. Taxonomy (NCBI): domain Eukaryota; kingdom Metazoa; phylum Arthropoda; class Insecta; order Hemiptera; family Aleyrodidae; genus Bemisia; species Bemisia tabaci. The sequence goes on from NW_017566800.1 coordinate 1,353,543, forward strand.
ATCGCTGGATAACGGGCGGCTGAGGTTGGCGTGTCGCCCCGTTAAATTTTATTTAGTTAACCTTACGGTGCTGCCGTTGAGCAGGAGACATGGGAAACGAAGAAATGAACCCATACCGTAAAACGGGAACCTACCGAAGGTCGAGGGAAAAAACTCCGGTCTGTATCAGGGAAAAATCAGGAAATCTATTTCAAAAACCGGGATTCGCTTCTTTCATCGCTAAGAGTCTATTTTATTGCACTTGAGCAGCCAGTCATAAAGTTTTTCTCCTGTGTTTGAACGAAAGGCAACTGCACATCCTGTCGGACAGAAATGACCTTACGGCTGTAAGCAAATAATGTAGTTTGTTCTTATGCTCGCGAAATATTTTCAAGGTCCTACGTTCATTACTCAAACATAGAAAAGCGCAAATTCCTCGTTAGTGAGCACAAGATAATTTATTCGCAACCGTCTTGATTTGAAGGTGTTAATATGTACCGCTTTTATAAATCTCATCACACAGACTTGAAAATACATCCAAGGAGCTTAGCAAGGATGAAATGACAGAGGCATCCACTGTAAACCCTCGAGAGTAGTATTTTACAAATTAAATCACGATGATGCCACTGGTTCTTTCTGACACGAACTCGAAATCTCAAAAAAAGCTCTCGAGGTTGAAGCAGTAACGAAGGGCATACTCCACGCTACCTTGAAAGTCCACCTACATATTCAGTCAAACTCTCTTAATGCAAAGAGAGGGATCAAATACATTAGGAGAGTTGCCTTTTTGGCGCGTATACGTAGTATACCGCCTTTGCGATCGTTTCGACCCCCCCCCCCCCCCG
>NW_017566800.1:1355924-1428659 GCF_001854935.1 Bemisia tabaci
TGCACTCACAAAATTGGTTGGTAAATTCAACGAGTGGGTGCATCGACCTGGTATATCAAGTTTCTGCAATTTTTTACGGCAAATCAGTAGATTTTCGGGATGTAGATTGCTTACTTTCAATTCATGAATGAATAAAGCAACGACATGGTTGAACTTCTTTGCATGGAAAGACGTTTAAAATAACAAAATCAAGACGTATTTAATGCAATTGCATTTATATCGAGTCAATTTCTTTTCAATAATATAACGGGATTTTTACTACCGGTGATTTGGGTATTTTAGCCCCAAAATACCTTTAAATCGACTTTATCTTCTAGGAGTTCGACAGAATTTTTCCTTTCTTCGCTTAAATTATTCCGTAGCACTTTTCTTCAAGAATCTGATAAGATTTTGCTTGAGGCAGATCAAAAAACTTAAATTCGATCGAATAGCTTTCTACTTTCACAATACACGGTCTCGTCAAGGTGCGTCTTTGACCTCGCAGTGTTGGATCGTGAATTCTCTTTTTATGCTGTTTGCCTATTTTGAAATCTCTGTAAATGAAAACTAAAGGGGTTGATATGTGCGAGTTAATGACGCGCCTTATCAACACATTGTGTTGGAGTTCACTGCTTGTTTTTGGATACTCTACAACCGGCACCACGGCAACCCTGCGACTATATTTGCTCCCTATCTTGGCATGAAGAGTTTGATTGGATATAGAGGTTGACTCTCAGAGTAGCGTGGGATATCCTTTCCATTACGGCCTCAACTTTTAGAGCTTGTTTGAAGTTTGAAATTTGTTTCAGAGAAAATCAGCGACACTATCGTGTGCCTCGCGAAATTTTACTGAAGAAATGTAATTGAACCGTAATGCCTTCGGATATGCAAGAGCTGTGTTTGGACCACGTTCAGCATAGAAAAGAACCTAGCCGCATTAGCTATTGCCAATTTTGATTGGTCAATTTAATTGTTCAATGAAAATGGTACACGGAGAAAAAAAAAACTCGTGCGTGGGACCCGAAGTTTAGGTCATATGGATCCCTGAAGTTTTCAGATTGAGCATCTGAACACTTCAAGTCTAGCTGCCGAAGTTTGGATCATACATCTGAAACTTCAGTTCTTACATCTGAAGTTTCAGATGTATGATCCGAACTTCGGCAGCTAGACCTAAAGTGTTCAGATGCTCAATCTGAAAACTTCAGAGATCATATGACCTAAACTTCGGGTTCCACGCACGAGTTTTTTTTTCTCCATGTAGTGCGGATTTTTGCACGAAGTGAATTCCCTTTATAGTACGAGGCAAATTCCATAAAATTTTCAAAGGAAGCCGCACAAAAGTTCCATCGTAAAAAATGAAACTGCCCCGTTAGAGGCATTGGCTGATGCGGCTTGGTTTCTTTCTGCTGAACGCGGTCCATTTCATTCACCAACGAACACTGGAAAAAAGTAGCTTGGATCTAGAGTCCAGACTCTTAATAACATGGACAAGAAAAAATGCTCTTAATTTAATCTGATTTTTTCTTGAATCGAAGTGCCAAGCCTTTTGATTTAGGCGGATTTCCTTTTGATTCAAGCAAAAAGTCCGATTGAATCAAGAGTATTTTTTCTTGTCAATGTTTTTAAGAGTCTGGACTCTAGATCCAAGCGACTTTTTTTCAGTGAATTTTTTTAAGGGAGCAACGTTGAGTTCATCCACCGAAAAAACCAATTAAAACGTAAGATTTGGAAACACGGAATCCGAGTGTTTTAACGGAGCTGGTGCGCTTATCATTAACCAACAAAATGGAGTTGCCTTTCAACGACCGTTGTTTGTCCGTCTCTGAAAGGTTTCCCACTCGGAAGATAGGGCTCGCAGAAGCCGCGAATCTCGTGAAATGACGTGCGCCCGAAATTTCAAGTATATTATAGCGGCCCGCGAACCGGGGGAATCTCTTATTAAAAGGGGGCTTCCAAAACTGATATTTGTATTCTCTTTGTCTTTGAGAGTGTTATCGTGGGGAAACAGATCCGTGATTGCCAAACCGTGCGACCTGTAATCAAGCTTTCAGGCTCATGCCCGCCTTTAGCATCCTCCGTGTTGCCGCTTATTGTATGATTTGTCAAAAATGATTATTTGGAAATTATTAAATATAATCAATTTATCTGCCGCATATAACCTGCCCTGCGATTCTTCAAATCTGCGAAAATTTCATGAGAAATACAAATTTGAAATATTACAATGAAATTTCTACGAAACACTGAAAAATTGAAATCTCAGGGTATTTTTCTAAAATTTATGACCCCCCCCCCTTTATAGGGCCGGATTAAGGGGGTGGCCACACGGGCCGCGGCCCATGGCGGCAAATCTAAGGGGCGGCAAAATTTTGCAATTTTTTTAAGTCTAGGTGTAAAAAAATCGGATTTAGACAAAAAAAAATTACAAACGAGAAAAGGCGACAAAATCTCTCGTTTACTGAGAGTATAGTAATTTCTAATTTTGTTGTCTCTTAGTGATACAAGAGACAGCACCTTTAATTATTCAAGTTAAGAGAGAAACCAAATAGTTAAAACACACGGAACGGCGCGACTTAGAGAGAAATGATAACGAGGACTTGAGATGAAAAGGAGAAGCCCTCGGCGCGGCGATCGGCATGTTGAACATATTAGCGCCTTCAAGACTGCACGAATACTTCTCGCATTGCATCAAACACAGTGCGGTTAGCGTGAAACGGATAGCCACTACAAGACTGCGTGAATACTTCACGCTTTGCGTCAAACGTGGAAGGCCTCGTCCACACAGAGATAGGTTTACGAAACTTAACTTTCGCGCAAAGTTCCGGGAATTTTTGCTAGTATAGTGTTGACAGGGCTTTCCCAAAAAATGTGTTCAACACGAGTAAATGCGTCTTATGCACCCCCGCTGGCACGTTCACTTGATGGTTTTTATCGAGTTTCAAAACGAATGAGAAGGGGGCGGCAAAATACAGGCGGCGGCGGCCCTTGTATCAAGCAAGTAGGTGAATCCGGCCCTACCCTTTAAATATATGAAACCCTCGTAAAATTCATTAGAATTTCACGTGAGTTTTGTTAGTTCTAGCTTACAGTATTGCCGTAATTCAATTTTATATAGAGTGTATGTAAAACTTACCAAAATGTGTCAGGTAATCTACTTATTATTAAGTCTCAAGAGCATTTTTCCTTGAAATTTTCAAACGTTTTAGATTAAATTGCGAAGTAAATAATCTGAAAAACTGGAATAATAATACTAGCAAAGTTCGTGTTTTGTTTTATGGGATTTGACAACGTCGGAAGGTTTATACGGCGTTTTTTTCTGAGCACAGCAGCTCCCGTTCTTCACCGAGAAAAGATTAAAAATTGTATGATTTCCCAACCTAATCGAAGTCTGAAACCGCACCTTTCATCAAAGGTGGAGCAGATCATGAAAAATCCATGTCTAAGTTGACACGGATTGTCCCATTATTATTTCCCATTCTTCAATCCATGCACTGTCAATGAAGTGCTTCTTTTTCGATTCCGGCGAATATCTCTGAATATGAATGAAATCATCGTATTCAGACACCAAGCCGGCAAGAGCGCGTGTTGATTGTCGCGCCTTGCTGAATAGCAATGCGTTTAATTAGGAAAATTGAACGAGAGTGGGAGAGAGCGGTGTAAAATATGGGGGAGGGGGCGGAGGTAGAATGAATGAAATGGGTATAAGCCGAATTCGGAAGTGATCGTTGGGAAATCAGCTCTGCTCCTGGGAATGAGAATTCGCTCCTCGACCGCAATGAACGCAGATTGTTTGGAAAATCTCTCGGTGTTTTCCGCCGACTCGGGCGCTTTCGCTGAAAGGAAAGTAATGTGCCAGTCTTAATTTTCTCAGCTCTGCTGCACTCGCCCGCTCTTTTGCTTCTCTTTTGTTTCGCAGTTGACTTATCGCTTCGTGAAATTATTGAAATATTTATCTGTCTTGAGAAAGTGGATCGTAGAAGTATGACCAACTTGAAAAAGCGCCACTGAAAAAAAAAGTTCGATAAATCCGAAATAGTTAGGATCATATGGAACCACGATTTTGTTCGGTACACACGACCGAATTATTCGGTATGCTCAGCCGAACCGTTCGGTCCACTGAACCGAACTGTAAGAATTTATTATGGTTCGGTCGCACAAACCGAACAATTCGGTTGTATGTACCGAACAAAACCTGGTTCCATATGATCCTAACTAGTTCGGATTTTCCGAACTTTTTTCTTCAGTGCACATGTCCATCGGGCGTTGCTAAGATTGTGTGACTTAATCAGGGTTGCCATAGTCAGGGAATACCGGAAAAACCAAGGAATGTCAGGGTAAACCTGGAAATGTCAAGGAAAATGACGAAAATGTCAGGGAAAACTTGTGGTTTCCCTTGATTAGCTTTCTAGAGTGTATTTGACGTTTGAAATATCAAATTTTGCCTGTCAACCATTTCAAGTTATTTATTTTTGGCCGTAAGGCATATCTTAAATCGCCAGGGAATTTGACTCAAAAGTGTCAGGGAAATCAGGGAAATGTCAAGGAATTTCATTTTCTAAATTTTGTGGCAACCCTGTGTTGCCATGCTTCTATACTCCTATGAAAATGCCCCTAGCATTGCTCAATATTTTCAAGAATTTTTCTTCGCTGATTTATAAAATTGAAGAGAGGAATATCATTTAGTAAACGCGTTTAATCAACAGGGAAACACATTAATAGTTGTGGTCTGAACAATGCCAGATGGAAATATGTGCTTTTTCAAATTGGCCATTCAAACATTATACATGCACAGAATTGAAAATCATGCTAAGGAAGAACGCTGTATGAGCCTTTAGACGTTGCAAAGTTTCCTTTGATAAAAACCAAAATTACTGGAAAATTTGAGAATATTTTTTTCAAAAATTTTCAGACAATTTTGTGCGCAATATGATCAAAAATATCTGAGAATTTGGAGGGAAAATAGGCATTAATGTCGTCAAAAATACTTATTTTACTTAGGGAAATTTGGCAACTCTCGAATGTTCATACGGCGTTCTTCCGTAGCACGGCAGAATAACTGACAGTATTGGCGGTATTGAGTTAGTAACTGCACCGCATTTTACAGTGTGTAACTCATACGATCTAATATTTTTATTTTTTCGCAATTCCTTTAACGGTCTAAGAATTCAGGACCTCTGAGATTTGTTTCTTTGACTGAATATGAATGAAACAATTAAGCAATCAAAAGTACGCACCTGCCGAGAGCGTGTGAAAATGTTTTGCAATTTTTTTTCCGAGTTCATTGGTGCCAATTAATTTTGCCCCGTTTCCTTTTTTCACCGCATTTCTGCCAAACGGAACTATATGCATTAAGACATGAGCCCTGAGACCCATAAGAATACATGCATACCAGAGCTCTCGTCATAATGCGCATAGTTCCGTTTGATAGAAATACGTCCATTTTTAAATCTCCCCAAAAGAAATCTGATGTAAGCCCCATCTCATGTGTACAAACTTAAAGAAAATATAATGGAACTTGCACCAGGCGTAGCTCGTGAAATTTCGGCTGGTCGAGAGAAAAAACGATGGACTAACGTCTTAGCTTTTCACCCCCTTTCCTCCCGAGTTCCGAATTTCGACCCGTAATGTTGCAGCGAGAACATGAATTATTCAGAAAAGTATACTTATACAGTTCCGCCTCTGTCTAATTTCTGTTCCGAAACAAATGGAGGCCGCCGCTCTCTTCAAATAAAGCTGAGGGCCTCAATCTCAAGACCACTTCGGAACAACGATGTCGATGGGTGTTGACTCCCAGAGTTGCCTACTTTGCCTAGTGACAAATATTCAGATTATCCGATGTATAGCAGAGAAATTGGCGTTTTCAGGAAATGCCTAAAAGCCAGGCTTGTATGTGTGCTCATGTCCCAAGTATCACCCAATTTTTTTTTGAAGGTTGTTAAACGCTATTCATGAGCCCTTTAGGTCTGTTTGATCTGAGAAAGAATGAAGAAAATGTTCGAAGCTTCGCTTTCAAAGTTAAAATGCTGCAAATGGGCGGCCTTTTTTAATTGGGAACTGCTTTTTTAGGCTCATTCAGCACCTATTTGTGTAGGGGCATCAAAGTGGAAGAGGAGGAGAAACATAAGGAAGAGGCCTATGAGAATAGAAAAGAGAACGGCGAAAGGAAGAAAAAGAAACAGGAGAAAAGCATGAAACTGAAGCAGAAAGAGTAGAGGAAGAATAATAAGAATAAAGATGACGAAGAAGAGAAAAAGTGAGAGGATAGAAGAAATTGGAGAACTAGGAAGCGTATATTAAGAAAAAGGCAGGGTTACCGGCTTGCCGGCGGTATGGAAAACCGGGAAAGTCAGGGAATTTGCGGCGACCAGGAAAATTCAAGGAATTTTGCGAGGTGCGTTAAGCAAAATTGAGTGTAATTTAAAGGGGGACAATCAAAGTGAAAGTGTTATTCAAATGTCAGGGAAATTCAGAGGATCCGAAAATTTTGGAGCCAGGGAAAGTCAGGAAATCTGAAGATGAAGAAATTATGGCAGCCCCGTAGAAAAGGAGTAGAGGAAGAAAAGGAAGCAAAGTAGAAAAAGAAGAGCAGGTGAGTGTAGGAGAAGTAGAGGGAGAAGAAACAGAAAAAAATGAAAAGTAGCAGTGGAAGTAAGAGAAGTAGATGAGGATGTAGGAGAAGAAGAAAACGAAGAAGCATTCGTCCGCATAGGAACATCAACAGAACTTACGTTGTTTCGGACATGAGCCTTGAGTATTAGTTCCTAATTGCAAAATGAAGTCCAATTCGTCCAAACGGGGGTGGCAACACTGAAGTTTGCCCTATCATCCCCTCACGAGCTCCATTAAGATGTTAAGACGAGACTTTTGAGCAACCTCTTGAAAGCTTGTTAAACAATCAGACACGGCATCCCGGCCATAATACCCCCAACTCCTCTCCTCTCTCCCCCCCCCGGCCTCAGGCACACGACTAATTACTCGTCCTTCCGGCTTCCGCACCCTCCTCCCCCCACCTTACTCTAGGGCCCCTCTTTAAATGCGCCTTTTGAGGCCTCGAGGATGTGCGCTCATGTCGGGTCGTGAATTTCGGTGATTCTCGATGAATTTCATTGTGTGCGTATTTTGAACTTTAAAAGCATTGTAAACAGTTGGTAGCGCGTTATGTCGAGTATCGCGGCCTCGAAGCACTACGCGCCAAGTTTGTCTCGCTGCGAATGAAGAATTGAAATCTGAAACCTCCGTCAGATGTTCCTGAGATTGTCCATGGTGTTCCTCACTGTGGAAAAACGAAAATTGGGGGTATAGAGGCAAGGCGTCGTTATCCCCACGAAAAAACGTAACTGCATTCCAATGTTGCCACATGGACCCGCTGCATGCAAGAGATACAGCCAAATACTGCAAGGAAGAATGCCGTATGAACCTTCAGGCGTTACCAAAGTTCATCTGATAAAATACGAATTTCTTGGGGGAATTGTAAATATTTTTCTTCCAATTTTTCAGACTATTTTGTTCGCAATTTAATCTAAAATATTTGAAAATTTCAAGGAAATATATGGGTCATTCCACGTCAAGTGTACCAGGCTTGGAACCCGACCCCCTCAGATTTGGCTAAAAATTGGTATACGAGGTCTTGACATCATTCTAAGAAACTAATTTGAAGGGTTAAACAACTCGTGCGTCTACCGCAGTCAGTTTGTAATTCGGAAAACTCCAGTTTGCAAAATTGTTGCTTCTTGTGGGGGTATTTTTTTCTCGACATGGATCGTCATTTACTTCAAATGATTTCTCCTTGCCTTGCTTCCGAGAGTATTCTGTGAAATTACCACTGAAAAATGGCGGTTTGTATCCTTTTCAAATATAATAAAAATAAAACTATTTTAACAACAGCGTGAACGGGAGTTTTGAAACAACGTAGTCGTGACACTTGTTTTTTTTTAAGATAAAAAAAAATAAAGGAAGAAAAAAATGACCATCGCTGTAAAAGAACGCCGAACATGAGTCGCTGCGCGTCCGCTGTTCGGCATTCCATGTATGAAAACAAACGTTTTGTCCGCGTCACAAGCTTACAAATCGGTGGCAATTAGTGCTCAAGTGCCTTGTTAAGCCAACAAAGGTTTCGAAGAGGGTGAAAAGGGGTGAAAAATGGGGAGGTAAAAAATTGATTCCTGTTCCGGCCAAACAAAGGCATGCTCCGCTGTCGACCATTTATCATCCGAGCCCTACCTACGCCGTAATAATCTTCATAATTGACTGGAAATGCGATACCAGGAGGATTCGATCGGCCTTTTTCAGCCTCCGAATTTTTGTCGCGGGTTTTGTCCTGATCAGTCTCTGCAAAGTACATCCACTTCCAGGATGATTGATGCCTTATAGTCTCGGTATCAACGTAATGCACGGTATGGATAATACTACCGTGCTAAGTAAAAACGCCGTATGAGCATTCCAAAGTTGCCGGATTTCCTCTGAGAAAGCATTTGTTTTCACCGACTTTAGTGGCGATTAGGCGTCGCAAAGTGCCAAAGAGCGCCATAAAAGCGACTCATTTATGTACATCATTGTGTGAATAATGTGCTGTACAAATTCTGAGTATTTTTTGATACGAAAAGAAAGAAGTTGCTCGATTTTATATAGTCTGGGAAAAGTCAGGGAATTTAAAGATTAAGAAATTATGGCAACCCCCTTTGGAAATTTCTTCACCCCTGATGTCCAGTTGGACTAGTCTCGTCTAATTTCACCACCTCCTTAATAATTTTAAAAGGCTACCCTCGCTTTTCACTGCGGAAACTTTGCCAGGAGTGTCGCGTTGGCGCCGTCTATCGGACGAGTCCACCCACAGCCGCGCTGCAAGTGCAGCTTCGCCGGACAGCGCTTGCAAAACTGTCGCGACTGTGAAAGAGCCATGGCGATAGCAGCTGACAGTGTGGTTTTTGCTCGGTCAAGCACGTAATATAAATCCAGAGGTGCAGGACTGGGCAGTGTGCACAGCGCATTTCGTCATTCCCCTCACGAAAGAACGTAACTTAATTTCAGTGTTGCCAAATTTTCCCTCACCAATTGCATATCAACTAGGAGAATCTCGAGCATTCCTAACTGAAAATTTCAGTAATTTTTCTTGAGATCTCATGGAAATAATAACAAATTTTGAGCAAAAATTATACGGATACAACCTTTCAGTATAAATGATTCAATTTGACAACATTGGAATGGAGTTGCGTTGCTTCGTGCGGGAGACGAAAAATTGAGTCCCGTGATATGTGTCCATGCTGCCAAGTACGAAACTGCGAACGAGTTTCGGTCAATGTAATGGTCAAGTGCGACTTTAAGTGTTGATGAATAACGTATGCCATGCTAAGTCAAAGTTTCAAGACCGGGGAAGTCATGGAATTTTTCGGCAACCCGACAAAGAGAACGCAGGGAAAGTTAAGGGAGTGGAGAATTTGCACGAGAAACTTTTATCGGTGCATCTGATAGGACTTCATGAGCTGCGTTTGCAGTATTTTTCATGATTTTTTTCTGTCATGGGAAATGGTGGAAAAAAAGTTTTAAAAAGGAGGAAATCTGCCGTCTTGTGACGTCATCAGGCGGCATTTTCCACTCGAACACTCATATGCATTTCAGCAGATTAGGTCTTTTGGCTATATCTCTCATAAGAATTGTTCATTTTAGAAATCGAGTGTACTCTCGTGCTCAGTTCACTCGGTAGTCTCTTCATTAAATTAAATGTAACACAATTTCGGACACCTGCAAATTTGTAATTCGAGAAAGTCAGAGAATTCGCGCAATCGTCAAGAAATTTCGAGAGTAAAGTGCGTCGCCTCGACAACCCCATCTAATGACATTCGGGAGAGTGCGCAATGAACTTCTAGGAACCTTTCTCCTAAATTCGTGTCTCTAGAAGTGAAAATTTTGTCCAAACTCCAGCAATAGGCAATTAAAAGATAAAATCTAAGTGGAAATTTTGTTCGAAGGTTATCGGCTAAATTATCGTATACAAAACAGCCTACGCCTGAAAAGCTCAAATGGCATACCCACCCAACTGCAGGAAAACTTAGCGAGGTACCGTATCCCTCATTCTTCAGCATGCTCTTGGGATTTCATTGCCAGAATGTCTGATACAAATCCATCATCTTCCAAGTAGCACAAATTGCATACCCATTCAACTGAAGGAAAACTTCACCAGTTCCGAGTTGTTCCAACTAAGGCAATTGTTTCACGACGTTACCAAAATTTCAAAATAACCGCCGCCGTATGCACTCCTAATTCAAACAAAACAACTTTTTGGAGCCCCCAAAATTTCGGAGGGACCATCCTGAAAAGGTGCGAACACCCCAAGGGTTACAGAGGTGATCGGGGATGGTTGGATTATCTTGTATTTCAGGCATATCCTTTCCCTGTTCCTCGGCGTACAGCAACTGTCACCAACTTACGTAACTTCAGTGGAAGGGTGTAAATTGATATCTGGCCGAGGCTCTCCGTTCGATCGGTCGGATGAATCTTAGGATTACTGAGACGGAAAGAAACTTGAATGCGTAATGCCGAGGTTATGCACCCGAAGGAGTATCATTCTGCTCGTGGAGGGAACACTGAAAATCATGATTAAGAGGGTGACGAACTGACGAATTCTTGAAGAGACGAGGATTACCTGGATTAGTCAGGGAATTTTATTGCGCTGTACTTTGAAATTGTTTTTCCCGGCCAAAACATTGCATTTTGGCAGTCTTAAGAGACTTTTCGCAACGAAATGTGACGCCGGAAAAACATGGGGAAGGCAGAGATTCTTACGTATAAAATCCTCAGACTGTCAGAATTTTTTAAAAACCTAAAAAACGTATCACCTCCTTACAAAAAATTCGCATCATTTATGTTTTTTTTTCGATCGAAAAGAAAAACTTACCTATTTTACTCGAAGACAATTTTCTGGGCGAAGGAATTGTCTTGAATTCAAAGTCAGGTCACTTCTGCTCCTTCTTCCCTGGGGTTTAATTCAAAGAAAATTGAATTCGTCATTGTTGATGAAAAATTTTCATTTTAAAAAAAAGTCAACACTCAGCCGCTGACTAAAGTTGTTAAATCAATCTGAGTGCCAAAAATTGAATGAAATACATGTATCATACGTAGATTTGCCCTCACGGAATGCTCCTCTGCGTAGACGGCATTTCAGGATAAATGGTTGTACCTTGACTTCCATGTTACCAAGGCGTTTCCCTTTCCTCAGTGGAACTTATAAATCAGTCAGTAAAGACCGCAAACTCAATAACAAAGACATTGTTGTCCAACATGCGAGCGAACGAAATTTCTTTTTGAACGTTTCGGAGGGGGGAGGGGCTTCGGGCGGTTGAAAGTTCAGATGCAGCTTGTGCTTTGGCGTTTTATATGAATGAATTCCGGCGGGAGACTTGAATGATTTGTCGGTATGCGCTTCGGAATCCCGAGGGCTCAAGAACGCCATATTGTCCGCCTTTTAGCGTAGTCCACGATGGCAACTATTACCATTCATCATAATAATGCGTTGTTGTACACAGTGTGTCCTAGGAGAAAACCGCCGCACTGCAGCAACGTGTTTTAGCGGTCAAAATGAGACTTTTCTCTTCTGAGGAGTTTTTTCCCCAAAAGCACCCCCAGTCGGAGCCATGACTTTCACATTTATGCACGGAGAAAAAAACTTCGTGCGTGGGACCCGAAGTTTAGGTCATATGGATCTCTGAAGTTTTCGGATTGAGCATCTGAACACTTTAGGTCTAGCTGTCGAGGTTTGGATCACACATCTGAAACTTCAGTTCTTACATCTTAAGTACTTCAGATGTGAGAACCGAAGTACTTCAGATGTAAGAACTGAAGTTTCAGATGTGTGATCCAGACTTCAGCAGCTGGACCTTAAGTGTTCGGATGCTCAATCCGAAAACTTCAGAGATCCATATGACCTAAACTTCGGGTCCCACGCACGAAGTTTTTTTGATTATGTAGCATCGCGTCCAAGATATTGGACTCCATGCTCATCCTTGATATACTTACCTGCTCATCTCGTCCAAGATCTTGGACTCCATGCTCATCGCTAAACGTCTCACTTCTTTGCTTGAGCATGGAGTCCAAAAGCAAGTAGACCTCCCTTAGTTTTAAAGTTCATCATGATAGAAAATCGTATACTTCGCTTATCCAATCTAACCTGAACTAACCTAACCTAACCTAACCTAACCTAACCTAACCTAACCTTACCTAACCCAACCTAAGCAATGCACAGTTTTTTTCGAGAACACATGTTTTTGTCTTTATTTCACCAAAATTGTCTTAATAAATTTTTGGACCCCATGCTCCTATATTGTCAGAGAATACCTGCGTCCCACAATTTTGGACGCTATGCTCACTTCAATTTTTCGAAAAAATTATCCCTAATTAAAGTGAGCATGGAGTCCAAGATCTTGGACATGATGAGCAACCGAATATCATATAGCTGAGCATGGAGTCCAATATCATGGACGCGATGCTACATTACCGTTTTTTTCTCCGTGTAGGTGAATTAATGTTTCTTTTGAATTTTGGTGACAGGCATGGACCAGAATCCATAAAAAAACTATTAATCCTTCACATGTATGTACCACTGCATACTTGAATATTTCTGAAATGGGGGCAATTTGGTGTGAAAATCCTGGACCTAGAGAAACGTGTATAAAGGGGTCAAGATGGCGCTCTTTTCCTGTACAAAGTTCGTCGTTTCCTCTACGTAAGAACGTAACCAGTGGCGTGGCGTGCTTTGCGATTTATCGATTGATCTGTCATTTAAACTTATGGAAAAGTATCGATTAACAGAGTGTTCGCAGCGAACACCTAAATAATCGATTATTTACCACAGCTTCAAATGGGGAATTATCGATACATCGCAAAGCACGCCACGCCACTGAACATAATTACATTTTGATGTTGCCAAATTTCCCCTCGTAAAGTGCAATCTTAATTGTAGAATCTTTGGCATATCTATCTGAACACCTCACTGTGTTTCCATCTGATCTCATGCAAAAATCAGACAAATTTTGAACAAAAATTCCACAAGTACATTTTTGTAAAAAATCAATTTGTTTTGAGTCAATTTTTTAACTCTAGAATGGAGTTACGCTTCTTCGTTCGGAAAACTACGAGTTGTTACCGAAACTGCACCTAGCCGAAGCTGAAGTTTCTCCGAATTTTCGGTAAAGTCATCGGTATTTCCAAAGTTGGTGATGTTCAAGGATATAAGTCATGAAAAGCGGGGTCTCCCATAATTGTTAGCCCTGAATACATCAATGGCCTCAAAAATACCCTTATCTGAAGCTAAAGGGGAATTTCAAAGGGTCTTGGATCTTTAAGGGTAATAAACTTCGTCATCTCTTCCATTGGGCGTGCTAATATCCCCATTCACTTCGAGATTTCCTTAAATTATGGGGACACCATTATTGATGAGTTTTGGAAGTTCATGACTGTCACTAAAATTCAGGGAAAACCATGGCAACGTATTTAGGGAGATCGGCATCTCCAACTTGGAAGAATTTGAGAAAAACAGAAAAACTATACAGAAAAACTATGTCTTCTTGACCCATAAAACACGTTTCCTTAGCGTGGATGCTCTATCAGAAGGACATCCTGTAGGAGGCGAAAGTTCATACGCAAGCTGGCAACGCTGAGGAAAAAATACAATCCAAGGGTTTGAAAAATCACGAATTTGCCCCCATTTTAAAAATATGTAGACGAGTAAAATAGCTCATTCACTTGGCAACGTATTCTAGATCATGCCGGTCGATTGTCTCAACTCTGACCTTCTATTTATCGTTTATCTTGATCTTGAATAGGAAATAAAGTATAATTGAGAGATCAAACTATATGGGCGTTGGGAGTGCTTCGAACTATAGATACAAGCAGATTAGACTAATGAAAATCGCACGCAAGGATGTAAATGCACGATTCAACTGATCTTTATGAAAGTGCATGGAGTCGGTCCCGTTTTGGGGGAGAACCTGTAGCGCCGGGTTTTACTGTATTTTCGGAGGAAGGAGCTTAAAAGGAGGTCGGGAGAAACAGTAGAGGTCACAGAACCCAAATTCATTTCCGTCAGTAGGATATTTTATCATGGAATGTTAAAATGTACCCGGAATATAGTATATCAGTAGTGATTAGTGAGACAATGCTAAAAATATCGATGATTTTATAACTTTAACATATTTGTGCCAAAAAAAACTATGTGCAACTGAATCGAATAAAAAAGAACTCTGTACAGAGGATACCCTTTCCTTCGCTTGATTTTATTCGTCTGTACTAAAATCCTTCAGCGTAAATACATCCAATCAGTCCAACAGCCGAGACATGTTCGTAGAATCTGCGATTAAAAGAAAGAATCCTTCGAAAGAGACACTGATGTATTTAGAAGCAAAGGAAAAGAAAATTAAATTTTTTTTTAATTAATATTTTTTTGTATAGGGCAAATACCATAATTTCTTCTTTTTTAAAAAAAAAGAAGAAGAAGAAGAAGAAAGGACATATCTATCACCAAGAACGCATCTTGAACGTTAGTAGCATCAGGAGTCTTCAGACCGTCGGCGCTATCGACAGTTCTAAGGATTTTTGGAAAGCGTGCTTTGATTCGCCTTCAACTGATGGCATATGCAAAATGAGCTCCCAAGAGTTAAAATATTTGTATCCAAGCGCCTACATTCGAACGCGTCGTCGTTGTGTAAAAGCTTATACATCCACCGATCATTTGCGGGTGGATTTTTGTCTTTAACACCATATTGTTTTTTGTTTTTTTTTTCTCCACGACAGCAGTAACTTGGAACTCGTGTCAATTTCAGTTTTGATCTTTGTACATGTTTCGAGACGAGGACAAAAGACATTGGAAATTCTAGACGGACATCAGAATATTTCACAGACTTTTTTCATGCAAATCGAGAGTGTGTTTGGCTCAAATTTCTATCCAATCAAAGATGAAACCCCTGAGAAATTTTGTAGTAAACTGAACATCTAATTAAAATACCACGAAAATTAAAATTTTAGTCGACGCACGACGCATTAGCCACACCCCGTCGTTTCTTCTTGATTTCTTTTCTGTCGGATGAGCCGCCTTCGCCATCAATGTTGCCAGATCCAAGTAAAAAGTGTGTCTTTCTGGCTCATCTGCAAAAGATTATATTTAAATAGGAAAACTGATTGATTGTATGCCATTTTTCAGATTAACCAGAATTAGTGATTTCTTGCAATGGAGTGTGATTTAACTCTTGTCCGAAAAGGCCAAGATACATAGAGAACTCTCAACTTATAGCGCGCTTGTAACGCTTCTTTGACGTAGGTCCCTATCCTTTTATCCGTAAAAAAAAAAATGGCGTAACGCTCTCCTCGACCCCCCTTCTCCACTAGAGCGTTTTAGAATTAAATTTAGGAACAAACGTAGCTGAAAATTAAATATATTCACAATTTTCCCAGTAAATTCGCTTTTCATCGAAGGAAATATGGCAGCGTCTGAAAGCTCATGCGGCGTCCTACCTTAGCACGGCAGTGTAGTGACTTTGTAATGTATAAAATAAATTGCAAACCTAACCTCAAAAAAATTTTTTTTTTTTTTATTGAGAGTTTAGTGGCTTCTATTCCTTTAGGAATCTACAGCCATTTATAGGCACTATTTATTGTCCGAAGACATCAGGGAGTTTGGTAGACATCCATGCTCGGGCTTACAAATTTTCACGGATTAAGGCCGAGCGAATTCTGCTTACAGATCCACTCGTCAGTTCCATGAAAATTTGTCGCCACCACCGGGATTCGAACCCGGGACCTATTGACCTAGAGTCAGACGCGCTAAACACTAGGCCAACCTGGCCGGCTAACCTCAAAATTGAAAAATTGGCGAAGTTTTTCTCTCGTCCTGAAAAATCGTGAGTTAGCAAATGGGCGGTATTATTTCTTAGCCATCCTTGTCTAAAATACAAATCAAGATGTAGAGGAAATTTGCAGTGTAAAGTTCATAAGAAGCGGAAGTTCTTTTATTCGTGCATGTCGATCAACGCCACTGGCAATCGTAGCAACATCTGATGGCGCTTACGGTTTTATGAATTGCCGGCATCCGAGTGTTCCCGTTCGTTTTTCTACGGAGGCTTAGCAACGCCGAACGTGAGACTTGAGAAGCCCCGACGCGATGCGGGCATTTGTGTCAATGCGGTTAGACCATCGCCCTCTCTCACACCAACCTAGCCCGGAAGCATCATTCGAGAGGGTGTGCGCTATAAGCACAACCGTGATGATGCCTATTTCCTTTTCTTGCCCGGCAGAATCCTAGTCATTTCTTTAACTCCAATATTTATTTATTTTTTTTTGGGGGGGGGGGGGGGAGTAGACAGCAATTCCAGTATCTGATCATTGAAATTCTAAGACACGTATAAGATTTTTGGGCAACATTTAGAACCGGAAAGCCATTAAAATTTACCAATTTGAAATTACTCGTATTTTTCGATTCTTCCAGTGAAATGCTTATGATGCAAAAATTGAAATGTTTTTAATTTTTATTTTAATGTAATGTATTTTATTATAATTATTGGTGCCCAAGTCTTTCTTAGGTGCATAACTCGAGTTTGCGAACCGAACTTTACCGTGTTCCATGTTGACTGAATGTTGGACGTGCAACCGAACTTTCCTTTTAAGTGTGTAGTGATATCAACAAAATTAAGTTTTTCCTGTGAAGTAGGGAATTTGAGAAAAGGGTCACCTGACAAGGAGCGAATTTAAGCATTACGGTGTATTTCCTCTTATCGACATTCCACGCATAACACGATTTGTGCAATCTAAGTAGTGGCTTCAGAGTTTAATTGAGAGGCTTAGAGGACAAGGTGCACAAGTGCAGTTTTTGCCACCTCGAAAAATACTTATTTGAAGTTTCGAGATTACATGGATCCATTACGGAAAGAAAGTTCAAACTGACTTTTTGATAGTGAATTTTGGAATTCGGGAGCGAATTTATCACAGAATGTACACTAAGACTAGTTTTAATTGAAATAATTAATATCTCAGTTTTTTTTTTTAAAGAAAACTGCATCTTTGCACCTCGTCCTCCAAGCCTCTCAATTAAGCCCTAAGTGCGGTTGGTGAAATCGTGGAATCCAAAGGATCTTGGCTGATTCGCTGAATGGCCCACAGTGTATCGAGTCAACTAGAGAGGTCGGACAAAGTTTGAAAACATTGTAAGCTCATAACTCTGTCTTTACAAAAATTTGAGATTCAAAAGCTGGTTCCATTGGTTTCCTCGTGAAATTTTCTTCTGGAGGCACCCCTTTAAATTTAAAATTTGGCAAAATATACATGAAACTTTGCAGTTTTAGTCAGGAATTTCATATGCGACCTCTCTGATCGACTCGATCCACTGTGTGGCTCTTCGATTCTCGAATTGGTTCCTTGTCATGTCATCTTCGTTACTGTGGAGTATGTAGAGGGATCCAGGACACCTCGGCTCTCTGGGATGATCCATGCGGGTGGCAGGAGGGAACGAGATCCCCGAAACAGGTGGTTGTTCAAGTATGAAGTCGGGAGAAAGTAGGGAGCTCAAGTATCGATTACAATCGCGCTACGCTCTGCAGCCCTGCTCCCTGCTTGTTGCACGGGGCGCACCGACAGCTGCTCTCCTTCTACAGAATCTTGGATGTTGTTCCACACAAAGTTGCATTGATGCCAGAATTCTATAAATTACACACGTAACATAGTAGGTTACATTGAAGATACATATTTTCCCTTTAATTATGGTTAAAGCTGGAGCTGAAAGTCAAAATAATGACAGGCAGTCCTACAGCATTCTTACAGTCTTGTAGGCGCTAATATGCGTTCCTCGCCAACTGACCGACTGCTGTGCGTTTGGCGCAATGCAAGAAGTATTCATGTAGTCTTGTAGGCGCTAATATGGGCTGACCGCCGACCGCACTGTTTGGCGCAACGCGTGAAGTATTCCTGCAGTCATGCAGGCGCTACTGTAGGTACGTTTAACGCTGGCCGCACCGTTTAGCACGATTACTTGAACTCGCGCTAGAATAATCGCGTCATCGAGTAATAGAGCTTAAAAGGCTATGCTGTGTTTCGACGCCGTGTGAGCATTCCAACGTTGCCTCGTTCCTTGTATAACGCGGAATGCTGGAGTTTGCTTTCGATACTTCGACCAAAACTATCCAAGAATTGAGACATTTTTTGGTAAAAATGCATATGAGACTTGCAATGCTGCTAAGATTGTGCATTAAGCTGCTAAGATTGGAATTAAAGTTCTTTGGAAACTTTAGACGCTTATAATTCTGTTTATGCAAAACTTTGAGGTTTTAAAAGTGGATTTTTCTTCTTGCGGCACCCCTTGAACTTTAAAATGTGACGAAATAATTATCAAAATTCGCAGTTTTTGTGAAAAATTTCATGTCCGATCTCTCTAATTGACTCGATCCACCGTGCGGAGGATGGGATTGACCCAGTCAGTGGACGGACTAGAGGAAACGGGGTGTCGGTGGGTTCGGGGGTTGAACGGAGGTTAAAGGGTTGCGGGGCACGGGCCGGAGCACTTGTGGCATGCAACCCGCAACGCACTCGACCCGGGTCCGGGGGGTACAGGGCCGCCCTGGCTCCGTGCCCTATCAATTACCGCCCGGCCAGACGAGGCGCTTGAGCCAGGTGTTTTCAACGCGCCACTTATCCACTCGCCGCTCGAGTTATCACGCCCCCCCCCCCTCTCAACCGGCCATTTCGCCGCAATTCCGGCTCACGCCGCTGTTTTTGGAATCGAAAGCGCGAAGGTCGCCGCATAATTTGAATTTTCAATAATTGTATTTTCTGATGAACTTAATTAATTCGCTTTAAGTTTAGCTTAATATTTGGACCGCGTTTAGCAGGAAGGAACCAAGCCACATCAGCTATTACCGAATTTGACTGGGAAATTTAATTTTTTAAAAGAGAACGTTTGTGCGGATTCCTTTGAACATTTTAAGGAATTTGCTTCGTGCTGTGCAGAAAGTTCACTGAAATTTGCACAAAGATTCGCGCAACCGTTTTCATGTAAATAATTAAAGCGCCTACTTTAATTTGGCAGTAGCTGATGTGGCTTGGCTCATTTCTGCTCAATGTGGTCCATTTGAACTTCATTTTGCCATTAGGGACTGCGATATCTGACTTATTTTAAAAACACTTATCCGCAAATGGAAACTAATGCCTCATACATTGTATCTCAAGTGAGCTGGTAATTGTAGTACCTAATTGCAAAATGCTGTTCATTCGTGACAGGATCTGTATACACGGATGTCATCATCCGGGAGCAAATTTACGAGAAGGGCCAAATTCAAGGATGAAGCTCAAAATTGGCTATTTTGAGTTCTCAATGGAAACAGCCCTCTAATAACCTTGAGAACAAGTTACGCGCGGTATTCGTTCAATTTTCTCAAGGTGCCGTGGATACCACTGCATGCAGGAGAAAAATCTCGACATTATGACGCTAGTTTGACCCTGAAGCTCAAAAATTGAGGGAGATACTGCGTCATGAAGTTACAAACAATCCACTGAGGACTCCTGCCGTTCTTTTTCCGCGCATGTCCAAATTTAACCTTATTGAACAACGTAAATTTAACTTAAAACTTAAGAATATTTGATTTGAAACTTTGAGACGGGGCAAAACTTGCGTCGAAATGTCCAGATTTTCCGCATCCAATCAGTGGTATTAAAGACACCATGCGCTCCTCTATTAACCTCGTTGAGTACAAGCTCAAGTTCAAGGAATGTTTCACTTTCCATAGAGCTCAAAATCCTGTTATCCCAGGGACATTTTAATTACTTCATTTTTTCTTTTCTCCTCATTCCATACCACCCATAATGTTGGGCTACGAATGCCCGGCCTCTGTTTACAGTGCGCCCAAACCGAGGCCGTTTGACGCGCGAATCAGCTACTGATGAGTAAGCTTTTGCGCAACGCTGCCCTCGGTAAAATGCAGATACGCGAACGGCCAACGTTAATTACGAGGGCGCAATAAAACCGCTAACACCGCCGCCTCACTCAGCGGGTGTTTCATTCGACCTGTGATCACTTCGACTGCGGCGTTGATAAGGCTCTTTACGTTGCACCGATGCAAAGTGCACAGGAGGAGAATAAATGTAGATTGGCAGTGGGTAAGGTCCGTTTTTCAACAGATGATTTTAGAATTGTACGTATTTCTGCCAAAGGGAACTATGTGCATTAAGACATGAGCCCTGAAACCCATAAGAATATATGCATAACAGGGCTCACGTCATAATGCACATAGTTCCCTTTGGTAGATATACGTCCAATTCGTTGTTTCCCTCGCGAGAGAACTAAACTACTTTTCAATGTTGCCAAATCTCCCCTGGAAAGTTGCATTTTTATCAGTAGAATCTTGGTCTTTTTTTGACTGAAAGTTTCAATGATTTTTCTTCTGGTCTCATACTAAAATAACACAAAAAAATTCGAAAAAAGTACACAAGCACTTTTTTCGTAAAAATTTTAAATCGTCGGAGTCCACTTTGCAATCTTCGAATGGAGTTACGCTCCTGCATGCGGGAAACGACGAATTGGACTGCATTTTGCAATTTGGAACTATAAATTCTGGCCCGGTTTAAAAACAACGTAAGTGTCATTAGTTTCCCCATGCACATAAGTGTTTTTTCAGATGAGCCGCAATTTACAGTTCCAAATTGCAACATGCAGTCCAATTGTGTTTATTTATTATTAACGGCAGTGACAATACTGGACTACATTTTGCCATTCGGAACTGCAATTTCCGGCTCATCCAGAAAAGCACTTTAGTGCATAGGGAAACTGATGGTACATACGTAGACATACGTACATACTGAGACAGAAATTGTAGCTTCGCATTGCTAAATTTAGTCTTTAAAAAGCCTTTTTGGTCTCATTTTTACTCATGGAACACACGCCGGTAGTCCGGCGGTTCCACCTCGGATCATCCTGTAAAACGGATGAAATTCTGTTGTCGTCTTGCAATAGTTCATTCAGTCAGGAAAACATTCAGAGTGGAATTACGGTGCTCTTGCCTTGGACGACAGTAATCATCGAATGTGGGTGAAATCGGGTGCCGAATTTGCCAGCAGGTGACGACACAGCCTCTTAAGTCAATTTAGAAATCTAAGGGAACGGGTCTTTTGTGATAGATTTTTTAATCATTCGAGTACCAAATGACAACGAAAAGAAAACTTGTTAGGAATTTTCTCAATTCCAGCTTTTCCAACTTAAATCCAAAAATTTTTGTTTGAAGTCATGTTCTATTGTTTTGAACCAAAGGATGCATCGAACCACAATCGAATAGGATCCATAGAATGCCACCGTATTTACCTTTAACGGTCTTCTCGAGCGAGACGGAAATCAAAAATGGGACATAAATCACTCCATCCAAGGAGCTCGGAATAAAACTCGCATAAAAATAACTCGGAGGGTGGATCGCTTTAATTCGTGGCAGCGGAACCGCATCGGAGTCGACCTCGCCTCGCCCCGGGTCCCTCCAATAATGTACCTTCGAACAAAAGTTCCGTGCAACTCAGTTCAAGTACGGAACAACAGAGATGTGAAATTTCGTCGGTTTATTCCTGTCCAATCCATGAAACTTAAAAGTCAGTGAAAATTTATGAAAAGTAGGATCTACGCAGGAATTTCTCGGAGAGATCGGGTCCGCAATGAAAGCATAGAGTACATAGAGTCGTAATGTAAGTGGGAGCGCTGGCGCCATGTTCTGCTGGACGAGTTCCGAGCCCGGTGTGTGGGGCCACTTTTTCGATACATATTCAATCCAAAATGGCGGTGTGGAATATAACCGGGTCCCCGTGTATCGCAAACAATCGATTATGTATCGAAAAAGGGACCCGGCGCTGCACAGGAATCTCGGAATTCGGGACCTGGAAAATGCTTAAAAGTGGCGCCAGCTCTCCCACTTGCATTACGACTCTATGTACTCTATGAATGAAAGAGCACGTCAGATCATTGGAGGCGAAAATGACATCGTATTCGACCTCATGACCAGACAGCTTGTCTGGTATGGTCATGTCAGTAGAATGACGGACGAAGGGCTGCCGAAGAAGGTGCTTGATTCGGTTCCTCCTGGGAGGAGACGAAGGGGACGCCTAGTGAAAGGGTGGTGACAGGAGGTTTTAGAAGAAATGAGGGTTACCAACTCCCTGAAGAGCTTTGGGAGGATAGGGAACTTTGGTGGCTAGGTATCGCAGAGCAACAGAGAGCGCTATATAAAAGCGGCTTTATATACAGGGTGATCCAGACCACCCGTCCACCATATTTTTCTCGAAAACGGCGGAGAATTGAGCTTCGGGACCAAAACTTTCATAGGGTAAATCGACCCCAAAGAATCGAATGAAAATATTTTCAGCCCCCCAAAATGGCCCCTTGGGGGGGTTTTGGGGGGGAGCCCCCCCGTTTCTCGCAATTTTCAAATGGGAAGGGTATGTTTTGACTTCGGATTCGGAATCTACGGTAAAAAATAAGAACATTTTGTTCTTTGCACTTTTTCCCTAAACCCCCATTTTTTGGAGTTATGGGGCATTTTTGGGGCAATTTTCAATTCGACGCTGTAAGCGGCCAAATCATCCAAATTTCAAAATCTAAAAATCTTCTGAGAGGAGAGGTCAATACCTTTTTATTGATGTGCCACATGACCCCTGTTGCTCCAAAATTTTGGGGGGCACGACCCCCCAAAAATTTTGGGGCTTTGTAGGGCCATGAGTCGAAAATTTCGAAAGGCAAGGGTATGTTTTGACTTCAGATTTGGATTCTACGCGAAAAGTTACGCAGAATTGATATGGCGCATGGCCTGTTTGCTCCAAATTACTGAAGAACCCCATTTCCCCATAAGAAGCCGTGTATTTTTGGACAAAATAAGGGGTAAAAAAAAAATTGAGCAAACAGGCCATGCGCCATATCAATTCTACGTAACTTTTCGCGTAGAATCCAAATCTGAAGTCAAAACATACCCTTGCCTTTCGAAATTTTCGACTCATGGCCCTCCAAAGCCCCAAAATTTTTGGGGGGTTGTGCCCCCCAAAATTTTGGAGCAACAGGGGTCATGTGGCACATCAATAAAAAGGTATTGACCTCTCCTCTCAGAAGATTTTTAGATTTTGAAATTTGGATGATTTGGCCGCTTACAGCGTCGAATTGAAAATTGCCCCAAAAATGCCCCATAACTCCAAAAAATGGGGGTTTAGGGAAAAAGTGCAAAGAACAAAATGTTCTTATTTTTTACCGTAGATTCCGAATCCGAAGTCAAAACATACCCTTCCCATTTGAAAATTGCGAGAAACGGGGGGGCTCCCCCCCAAAACCTCCCCAAGGGGCCATTTTGGGGGGCTGAAAATATTTTCATTCGATTCTTTGGGGTCGATTTACCCTATGAAAGTTTTGGTCCCGAAGCTCAATTCTCCGCCGTTTTCGAGAAAAATATGGTGGACGGGTGTTCTGGATCACCCTGTATATATAGGATGTACGCCCGCTACACAGCTACGCGGCCCAACCCTCACCCCTTTTACCGATTTTTCTATGGATTCCCGGCAAAATGCAGCAACATTTTGAATAGAAATTGCGCGGTCATTTTTTTTTTGTATTTTTTGTATTTTTCTACTTTATCATTTTTTTTAAATAAAAGAACAGGGATCATCGAAATAAGTGTTTGCAAACTTGAGGTTGAGTTACATTCTTTCGTGTTTGAGACGACGACTTGTATCGAATCACATTTCCATTTCGGTGAAATATCTCGGGCACTTTTAATTCTTATTTCTGCGAAAAAGAACTGATTTCCGGTCCGATTTTGCAACGGAGCAGGGGTCGGGAAGTGCGTGAGTCGCGGGATAACCTGGATCGCGACCGCGCGGGCCTGGACAGCGTCGACAATGGGATGGGAATAGGAATGGGAGATTCGGCTATATTTAGAGGTATATTCCTCGTATTGTGACAGCTCCTCCGCTCGGAATCGCTGCAACGTTCGGCACTTCCGGAACCAGGAATAGGAATTGTGTCGTCTTGTCTTTCGCATCATTTTTATGAATATCAGAGAAAAAAGTAGGGGAAAAGGAAGGAGGAAAAGAATGTCAAAATTCGTTGCCAAAATCATACCCAGTTCGGTTTTCTGACTGAAAATAAAGGAAGCAGAAAGCGTCCATTGCGCTGGTCACAGAATCGTGGTCTGATGTTTGATTCGTAGATCAGCCAAAAATATTAAAATCCATCCTAAGAGCAACTTCCTATGTTCATATTAACCAAGCTATCGCGCTTTAAAAAGTTCTGTCTATGACGCCATACATCGCGGTAGTGACACACTTGGTTTCTTCCACCTTGCTTTCATTTGCCAGTGTGATACACATTTGCACTGGTTACTCTACGCGGAAGTGCGGAATTCGCGTGAAAGCAAGGTGGAAGAAACCAAGGGTGTCACTACCGCGGTGGATGATGTTACAAACGGTATTTTTCAAAGCGCGATATCTCGGTTAATAGTGAACGTAGAAAGTTTCTGATCTCATTATTTTCAGCTTCTCTACAAAAATCAAGCGTCAAAACTTGACTTCGTGATCAGCGCAATTGACTCATTGACACGAAAAAGGTACACTGAAATAAAGATTGGTGGAATTTACCATTCAATCTTCAAGTCGATTCTGCCAGAGGAATGGTTATCCGTACCAGTATATAGTAACGTTTACCTTTCTTCTGGCAGAATTGACTCTGAATTGACGTTGTGTGAAATACAGTGTGAAGGAATGGTAAATTCTACCAATCTTATTTTTCAGTGTACGGTAATTCGTCGTTTCCCAGACGACGGAGCTTAACGTCGTTTCTAGGTTGCAAAATTGACCCAAACAATTTAAGTTTTTACACGAAGCTACCTGTGCAATTTTTATCGAAAATTTGTCGGAATTTTGCATGAGCTTAGAAGGAAAATCAGTGAAATTTTCAGTCAGAAACGTCCCAGTTTTTCCCGGTAAAAATGGGATTCCCGGGGTAAATTTGGCAATTATTATTTGGCAAATAAATACTTACATTCTTTCGTGAGGGAAACAACAAATTCATACACGAGGAACTTTATTCCGAGGAAATTAACAGAAATCAAAATAATTAGAGTATTTGGGTGTTTTATTGCCTTTAAGGTTGTATACCTTTGCGCGTTAAAGCCATTTCAATTGGATTCCAATTCACAGAAAGCTCTTTATTTTACTAGGTCCTTAAAACCTCGTTTAGAAGACCACACCGGGATGCGTGGATAGATCCACCGTCGCGGCCTATTTTAAACTTTCCAGCTGGACTGGAAACCCCGTATAAGAGGCTGAGTGGAATAGGAGCAGGAGAAAAGAGGGGAGGGGGGAGAAGAGAGGAGAGAAAAACTATTTCCGGAGCCCCGTATGCATGATTTATTTATTATTATATTCTTTTTTTGGCAAGAGCTTTCTGGAGATTGTTGACCGCCCGGAGGAGATGTGTAAGGATCGACAATGCCAATGATAATAAAGTGACTGCAGGGGCTCGAAAAACAGATTTGACCTAATTAAAAATGGACTTATTTCTGCTGAAAGGAACTATCTCGCACACAAACCATGTACACATAGTTCCTTTTAGTATAAATACGTCTAAATTCAAAATGTGTTGCACTGATACGAGAAAATAAACTTATCCTCCCCGATATTTTTCGCACGTCGATTCAAATTAAACTCGGGACTTGTGTTCAAAGTCAGGTTGTTCGAAAAAGATTAGGCGAAGCCGCTGAACGTCGGCAATATGAGGACGAGATTCACCTCAACCAGATCGCCAGCGACTTGTCTTTTAGACTGCCTGCTTTTACAGAAAAAAACTATTAAAACACTCGTAAACTTTAGAAATATGGCTGTTTAAATAACTATTAAGATGTACGTATTGCAGGGCATATTTTTTTCGGGTGTATTTTCAGGTGATATTGCAAAAAAGGTAAAATTTAAGTAAAAATTAGAAAAGTGTTAAAAAAAACGTTTTAAAATATCAACAGCACTGTAGATTTTCAACATTGAAAATTTTTAAATTTTTTTTTAAGGATCTCTTTAAAAAGCAGTCATTTTTCAAAGAGCCGTTTAAAATGAGGATACATAATGTGGATAAACGAGAAAAAAAGTTTTATTTCGACCCTGCAGTCGGGCCATTTAAGCGCGGAACACCTCGTGTATCAAGTTCGTGTCACTCTCACTCGGGTGATGAAAGAGGGAAATTTGAATATTCCTGAAACCACGTAGCATTTAAGTCTTGGTGAATTGTGAGACACATCCTCGCGAATAGTCATTAAAACGTTCGAGGCGAATGAGCACGGTAAAAAAACCCCACACTGAACTGAAATGAACCCAGGAGGTAGGTTACGTCTTTGAAGAGAGGGTGGCTCACGGTGTCCATATTTGCTACTGTTCCAGACCCTCTTCCGTTCTTCAACATTGTTAAAAAAATAACTCCCCAATTACTTTCAAACTGTTACATGAAAAAATAAAGTACTTACTATTGAGAAAAACCAATTCGTCGTCTCTTGGACAAAGAAAAGTAATCTATTCCAAGGTTGTAAAAGTGATGCAAAAGCAATTCAACTTTCGACATGAATGTAAGGACTTGCGCAATTTTGAGCCAAATGTATCTGATTTTTGCATAAGATCAGAGGGAAAATCTGGAATATTTTTAATGCTCCAGATTCTATTTGTAAAAATGCAATTGCCAAGATGAAATCTGGCAACGTTGACATGTGACGTGGCTTACTTTGCGATGAATCTATCGATCTCCCGTTTAAATCTATGGAAAAGGATCGATAAACAGGCTGCTCGCAGCCTAACCTAACCTAACCTAACCTAACCTTATAATCGATTTTTTACCGCTGCTTCCAATGGGGTGGTATTGATAATCGATCATTCACGCCTCGCTACTGTTCTTTCATGAGGGAAAATACGAATTATTTCTGAACATGTTTGCAGTAGCACCTTAATTATTAGGATCGCATTTAACAAACAGGAACCAGCGAGATTACAGTGTTTTCAGAATCGCGCAACTTCTTCTTTTCTTTTAAAAATACTTAATTTATGTTCAGTACTAAAAGTTACACAATATTTTCCCTCCTTAACAATTTTTTGGTGGGAAGCAAAAACTATTTACGATTCTAGGAGATTTTTCAGGTAAGTATGAAAGAGCACCATTTTTACAACACTATAATCGCGCTAGTTCTTTTTTGTTAAATGCAATTCATTTTTCGGTCGGTTCTCGGTCGGTAGCCAAAGTGCAACAGAATCACATTAATTATCTCAATTTTTATGGTAGCCAAGACCATAAATCTCCATGAGACCCCAAAGTAAAGCTTTTCGACTCCGAGCCCACCGTTTCCTTTTCGTCAACCCCAACTTTGGTTCTCCCTCCGGAGCAACAGATACCTTTGAGTCTCCCCCGGGTGAGGGCTCCGTTACCGGAACCCTGCTCAATCTAACGGAAGAAGGGTGTACAATTCCACCCGATTTAATGAGAGGGCTGGATTCCCGTGATTCCCGTTTAATCGGCAGGGATCTCGGATCCGAGCCCGGTTGCCGGATCCGCGGAAAAATCCGGAATATCAGGAACCGGAACTTCCGGCCGTGCGTGGGCGGGACCAAACTTGACAGTCAGGCCGGAGCGTAGCGGCTCAAAGAAAGCCTCTTCAAACTTTCTGGCGCAGTTCTCCCGGTGGTTTCTACTCGCCACGATCCCTTCATCAAAACGCACCCCCTCCCCCCATGCGCTCACTCCCGCATTCCGACGCGCCCCCTCGGATTCAACATTGTCAAATATTGCGTGAAACTTCCTATTTTCCTCGCGCTTAAGATGGGGGATCTCTCGGGATTCGGCAACCCTTCCCTCACCCTAAACATGATCACAAACAGGAGTACAAGTGAAAACGTTTTTCTTTCTTTTTTCCAGTTTTCCGATTCTGAAAGGGTATGTTTTCCCTCCAGACGAACGCACTTCGGGGGTGGTGGGGGGTGTTGCAATAATTATTCTCAGGCTCGAACGCGGGCGAAAATTTCCCTCCCGTGTCTCGAAAAAAGGAACGGTGATTGCTGACTGGAGATAGCTTCATCAATTGCGATGATATTCTTCTCTTACTCGCGCTCCTCAAGCGCTCGCAAATTTTGTCGTTTTGTTCGAATGAATCCCTCTCCTGAGTCGTCAACTCCACTTATTGAGAGGCGATGAAAGCAGTGCTTTTCTCGTCGCCGAGAGACACTGTGCGTAATGCGTGTTTAAGACGTGGAGAAATCAGGGACTACCGGGATTCATCAGCAGGGTGTCTAGCATCAGGATTTTCCCGACTTTTCCGATTCTATCAGGAGGTGAGGTTTATTAGGATTTTATCCCGATTTCATCAGGATTTGAGGAAAAATCGGTCGCAAAATCATGGATTTGAGGAAAAATCGGTCGCAAAATCATGGATTTGAGAAAATTCGGCCGTCCGCCTATTTTTCGTTAATTTTTCTCCGCAAAAAATCAGGATTTGGAAAAATTATGAAATCAGGATTTAGCAGTCGAAAATCAGAAACAATCGGGATTTCCCAAAATGAAAAAAAAAACTAGACGCCCTGATCAGGGAATGAGAAATATCCGGTAAAATCAGGGAATTCTCGCTGAGACCGTGATTTTCCTCCGCTGTGAAATTCAATGGACTGTTTTAGTGACTACGTCATTCTGTATAATATCGAACTCTTAGTTCAAACCAAAACAACTTACATGACCCCCCGTACAGATTCTCTGTGCGTTAATTGTGTCAATTCATTACAATTTATTTATATTATTGGCAGGTCATAAATCAATTAAGGACTCATTAAAGACGTGACATTTCGATCGAAAGAATTTCGTATTTTATCATCGTGACGGGAAGGACGCAGAGCAAGTACAAATTGTGTTTGTTCACAATTGAACCATGACGTAACCACTGAATAAATCCATTATTTTCAAAATCGATGATTTGCACGTTGACTCTGCTTAAAAGAATCAGACAAGAGATAAAATGATTCATTTTTCCCCGCAAACTTTGTATAAAAAATTTATTTTTTCCAAGTGAATCTAGAGTTGAATAAAAGGGAACTCCTGGTTTTCTCTTGGGGCTTTTTCCGTGAAAATCAGGAAAAGTAAGGGAAGAGACAAAATAAAAAATTATAGACACTGTGGTGTAATGTGACTGTCCCAGAGAAGGAACCTTGACGCTTGAAGGCGGCTTGTTCAGGAAGGCGATTCTCGTAAACTTGAATTTTGAGTTCTCGACTAGAATTACTCTTAAGTAACCGAAGTGATAATGATAATGATATCCCAAATGATAGTGAGCAGTTTAGCATACTTTACGCCAACCGAAGACAGAAAATTGCATCTTCATCCCTCTTAATATGGCAACCGAAAACTTTGGTTAACGAAACCAAAGATCTGGTTCTGGTTGTCGCAACCAGAAATTCCAGTTTAAAAACTGAAAAAGATCGATGGTGAAACTACCAAACCACGTATCTTGTTTGCGGTGTTTAAAAATCTACGCTCACATTTTATTTTTTGGAAGTAGACCAAATCAATATCATTCCTTGAAATTTTCACAGAATTTTTTCCGCACGAAAAGGAAAAATCACAGAAATTTTCAAGACTGGACGTTAAGTAGTTTTTCATTTAAAAAATAAATTATGACAGGAAGTCTGCGACGTCGGAAACCGAGATACGTGGTTTGGTAGTTTCACCATCGATATCTAGGTTGCGTTGGTACAGACTTTTCACTGCTGATTTGTATTTCAAAAAAATTATCGGGTAATTTTCTGAAATGTTCGATTTCCAGCATTGTAAAATCACACTTAAAATTCAGCAAAAGTGTTAACGACTTGCATGCCTTTGCATTTATTATAGTGGATGAAATGTTAACGGAGATCCTGATACACCGCAACCAACACTGGAAAAAAAAAATTTTTGATTGTTGTTCACAGAGGGCCGCACTGTGCGGCGTGCTGGCAGCGCGAAACGCGCACTCGCGCACTGGCCCCTATAAACCTAGGGGGATACTTCACGCGTTGCGCAATGCGTGAAGTATCCCCTTAGGTTTGTAGGCGCCAATGCGCGTTGCGTGTTGCGCGCTGGCCGGCCGCCCGCCGCGCCGCAGCGTGCCACAGCACTGCAAAAGAAAACACATTGGATCTAGAGTCCAGACTCTTCAAAACATCGCCGACAAGAAAAAATGCTCTTGATTCAATCAGATTTAAGCTTAACTCAAGAACCCAGCCTCTTAATTTAAGCGGATTTCCTTTTGATTTAAGCTTATATCTGATTGAATCAAGAGTATTTTTTCTTATCAATGTCTCAAGAGTCTGGACTCTAGATCCAATGTGTTTTTTTTTTTTTCCTAGTGAAGAAATGCATGCCCATTCTGCAACCAGCACTTCAATCATGTCCTGGTTTTACCACTGTGGGCACTATAGGGTCTTGCATTCTATGGGGCACTCACCCTGAGGTGCATCTCATGAATACTACTCTTGCGAAGCAAGTAACAGGATTCCGACTCCTTTTATATTTAACTCTTCAAAGTTAACGCACATTTCTTGTATGTGTGCCCCGTAAAACGACCCCTAATTTGATCTGGAGTCCTTCAGCGTTGCCAGATTCTGTTGAACGGTCGAATTTGGATGATGATTTTATAAAACATGCTCTCCACCGAGGAACCTCAAGATCGCAGGGGGCACAGAACATTTTCTTTTTCTTTAATTTTCTGGAGTAAGTGGAGACGGGGGTAAGAGAGGGAACGACGGCTAGAGAGTAAGCAAGATCTCGAGAGGGAGGCGCATTTCACCCCCTCCGTGAGTTTTTCCGTGAGGTGGCGAATGTTACGGTACCGTGGGAGCAATAATTTAGCTCATCTCGGCACCTTCCTGCGTTGCCATTCACCAAGGAAAATGACATTTTCTTGTTTATTCCTTGAAAATATACTCGGAGGGGGGAAAAAAACGGTCACGCTCCAGTTACTCAGTCGTACACAGTTAGAACTTTCCGTGTTTACGGTTACTTTAAGTCACGTTTTTTTGGTCCAATTAAGGAATAGTACTTGATCGATCGATCAACCCTATTTTTGGTTCAGGTTCGTTCCTGACAGATTGTGCCTGATTTTAAATGCGGTTACACATTTTCAATCCGAAGGTCCGATCAATGAAACCTGAAGATTTAGTCAATGTAACCCAAAGAAAAATTAACCAATAAACATTTAACGTTGCTTCGTGTCCTTCTTTCTTTATTTACACAAAATGTTGGTTCTCACTGCGTAGTGTCACACGGGATTCCGGTAGACGGACCGGGACCGTGATGTTTGCATGCGGTGACAAGTTCATGAAAAGTTCGGGGAAATCCAGGGAATTCTCTCTATCCCTGAAATGTCTTGGATTTTCTCCGATCCTGATAAATCTTCAGGCAATTTCTCTACGATACCATGAAATTGCTTCCTCCAGCCAAAAGTTTGCATTTTTTCCAATTTCAAGAGACTTCGCGCTTAAAATGATTTGTAATATGAATTTTTACGAAAATCAATCAGAAGTCAGGGAAAATTCAGGGAATTTTGAAATCGGAGAAAATTTGTCCTGCTTTAGTAAGTTTATTGGTGAGCACAGCAGCTTGACCATAATTACGATAACATTACATCGGTGCATGGACATCGCATATCACTGTCCGTATCATCACAATTACACGCTGGAAAAAAAAACACATTGGATCTAAAATCCAGACTCTTGAAAACATTGACAAGAAAAAGGACTCTTGATTCAATCAAATTTAAGCTTAAATCAAAAGGAAATCCGCTTAAATTAAGAGGCTTGGCTCTTGATTTAAGCTTAAATTTGATTGAATCAAGAGTCCTTTTTCTTGTCAATGTTTTCAAGAGTCTGGACTCTAGATCCAATGTATTTTTTTTCCAGTGCAAAATCTACGGTTCGTCCACCGTTTAACTGTAGAATAATTGTTTTTATTTGTGCGCAACTCGTCAAGATAATTAATGACGAATCACGCCGAATTAATTTCGAGTTAAATTGAATTCGCCGTGAAGTGTCTCCCTTTTTGTGTTATCTAAAATAAATGTTAGAGTGTTGCTAATCTTTTTGCGTGTTCTTTTTCCAGGTAAGCACCGGCGTGAAGAGCGTCTCTCAATCAACTCTCTAACAACTGCATGGAGTAAGTTCGTCGACACAATTACTTTCTAACTTGAATTTTAAGCTTATGCAGCTTTTTATGGGAGCAGTAGGGCGTAAGAACGTTTTAAATTTGCAGTTCCCTCCTGAAATCAAAGTAGGAAAAAACTACTTTGTTTGAAGTGGCGTGTAAGGCAAAGATATCTCTTCTAATTTAAAACCATTACGGTATTCGAGATATTAAGTGGAACACTGCCGTGAAAAAAAATTGTAAGAATAACATACCAAGATGAAATTGTTGTTGACATTTCTTCCTTCCAAATGCATCTCGAACTTGATGCTCATCATCAGTGGAATAAGTGACAAAGATAGAAAGACATGCCACTTCATGGTGAGAGAGGTGCTATGCACACGAGGAGAGAAGTACTAGAGAAGTGCATTTAGAATGAAGGAATATCCTAATAATTTCTTATTAGTATGTTATTTTTACAATATTATAAATATTATAGATGCATCATACACTTTAAAAACATCAAAAATATTAGTTCTCTGTTGATAAACGTAATCGATTTGATCGCCAATTGTTTCCCCCCTTTTTTTCTATTTCTTTCTTTTGTGAAATACGGATTTTCGGGGAGCCTGTGAATTGTTTTTTTGGGTGGAAACCTCGGAGAATTTTGCTCGAGGATTTGGATGTCGGATA
Organism: Bemisia tabaci; assembly: GCF_001854935.1. Classification (NCBI taxonomy): domain Eukaryota; kingdom Metazoa; phylum Arthropoda; class Insecta; order Hemiptera; family Aleyrodidae; genus Bemisia; species Bemisia tabaci. The sequence continues at coordinate 1,388,743 of NW_017566800.1, forward strand.
CTCTAATTCCATGAAATTTAGTGGCCCAGGGGATGATTGTTGAAATTTATAGACAAAGCCATAGCCAAAGAATACAAAATAGATATGGAGGGATCCTATTGGTGGAAGCGGGTGGTTGCAATGGACAAAGAAAGGTAGATAATAGACTAACTAACGGCAACCTACAAGAAACCCTATAGTTAGCGCATACTGTTCTCTCTTAGACTATAGAAACCAACCATTTTACACAATAGGATTGCTCCATACTTCTTATGTCTCCTTTGTCTGTAGCCTTGCCTATCAATTACAACGATCAGCCCGCTGGAGCTTTGGGAGCGACCCCCTTCAAGCTGGCAAGACCGCCCCGTGCTCCATTTGAAGTTGCAATTTGTTCACATCATCTAATGAGCACCACCCTCTTCATCCCCATCTTCCTCACTTCCCGCCACCCTTACATTTTTCTGCTCCCTTTTCCCAAATGCCCCCCCCCCCGCTTCTTCGCGCTAGTGCGCTGTCGCCCCGCAAAGCGCAACTTTCTCCTTACTCCCGCGACTTTTCCCGCAGGTTTTCGCTGTAAAGTGTAAAATTTACTCGCCGTGAATTGCATTAATGAAGTTCAAAGGCAACCTCATTTCGAAAACATTTTTTCAGGGTTTTATTTCCCGGATAACTTCATTCAGAACTTTCTCTTTGAAATTCCAGAACTAATTTTCGGCCGAGTAGTAATGAGAAACCGCTGGAACAATTATGGGCTCGTTAGAGGAGATTGTTAATGTCTAAAATCGGAAACTGTGCAGTTTCCTTGGTGGCCAATCACGATCTATTTTTTTGTAAAGGAAACTAAGCATCATTTTCTTCTTGATGCTTATCGTGAACTAACCATTTGTTTAAAAATATTATCAAAATTGTCAAATACACAGTTTGGTTAGTCTACTTTAAAAAGCAGGGGTCTTCTTTAATCTGAGGTTTTGAAACGTTGCAATGAAGAAAACATTTTCCGTCTCAGCCATTAAAATACTCGGTAAATTCGAAAAAAACTTTGAAAAATACCCGTTTCCGGATTTCCAATCGTATTTACGGCAGTAGATTTCACTGGGGGAATTTGGTGACGATTGAAACCACTTATCGAATATGAACCCTCTACCGTCGAGAGATACCCGAGTTACCGTAATCTAACGAGGGCCGACTTCCGTGTTCAATGCCACCCCCCCCCCCTTTACATTGATTGTTTTTCCATTTCGCAACTTGGGTCAGAAAAATAATCCATTTCATTAATTTTAACAACACCACCGGAAATTATGCCTTCGTGGTAATTAGATAGTTATTAATGGACCACTAGACAAGTTACAAATTTAAGTAATCTGGTACATGTTTCTTTACCAAAATTTCACGTAGAAAAAGATGTACACATCGAAAATTTCCGAAACCAACTCATAACGAAGATATTCACGTTTTTATTTCACATTGGTTACGAGGAATTCGAACTGGCCCCTCACAAGAAACTCAAAGCTCTTTGTGAGTCAAATCGCGCACTACAACGGTTTCAGCGAGCTTCTCAATCGAGCAATGTTCATTTCCCATACCATGTGTTGTTCAAACTGGAAGCAATTTGCCACAGCTGGGCCAATGTGTCAAGATTGAGTTTGCCAGATTTTTATATCGCAGAAACTGTCATGATAAACGTTTAGCGCGCGAGGTGAATCACGTAGAGCATTGAGTTGTCACGAGCGGGTGATTTGAATTCACGCATCAAGAATCATTAAATATCTTCGTAATGAGTTGATTTCGGTAATTTTCGTTGCGCGAATCGTGCTTTACGTGAGATTCTGGTTAAAAGACATGTATCAGAATGCTTACATTCGTACCTTGTCTGGTGGTCCATTGGAAAGTACACATTTCTCTCATTAAGTCAACAAGTCAAAGATTGGCCACACAAAAATGACGAATTGAAGCAATAGGGGAACAGTGGTTGAACGAATCAGTTCTTTTCGCATCTGCTATGGCCCCCGGGGGAGGGGCAAGGCGGATTGGCGCTAACCTCTCGATGATTCCATGCGGATCCCACGGAATGATCGAGAGTACGAGCGCTAATCGGCCTCCATCCTGCAAATCGAGCCGATCCCCCGTGCTCAACCGCTGCTGCCCGACACTCCGAGCAAGTCGTCTAGTATATAAGCATCACTTCGGTCTAAAATTTCAGTCTCCGAGATCGGCCGCTTCCACGGCACCTAACATCATCGGATGCGGGAAAATAGATGGCTGAGCCTCGTTTATAGCATCCGAAACATTTCTCCCGCCAGCTTGACGAATTTTTTGCACTGATTTTAATCTTCGACTTTCCGCGTCATTTGAACACATTGCCAGACGCGACGTATATCTGTTCGTAGAGGCTAGTTCGCCGCGCTACCAACAGATCGTGCCACTGGGCGCTGCAATCACGAACAGCTCATTACCTGCCGTTGGCAGATAGTAAAGTACCAGGTACTCAGTACCTATATAGCGAGAGTGTAGACAGGTGTGAAACTCCGAAAATCCATCAGGCCTTCACCGCTCCTCCGCGAACTAAGTTAGGGCCCAGAATTGCAGCCAACCTATGAATTTCAATTGTCCAGAGCGATTTACTAATACATTTGTTAGGAACTGTCGTTTATAAAGAGCGTATTTGACGTAGTTTTTGCATAAATTTACTCATTTTCGTTGAAGAACGCTTATTAGTGTACATTCTTGGCATTCTTGGATAGAATTGAAATCTGCAGACTAGCAGTGAAATTTTGTGTGTTAGTAGTTGCTTAGAAGAATGGCTACACTTTTGGGCCCTAAGCCCTCCATGAAGCGATCTGTCCATACTCTCGCTATATAGGTATACTCTAGCAGATAGGTTCTATCGGGTATACGGAAAAAAAAGAATTGCTGATTCAGCAATTCAATTGCTAACAACAGTGAGTGCAATGTTTCAACGCAGATTTTACAACAAAAAATGCTACTTTAACCACATTGTAAACTAATTTAACCACGGGGGTGGTCAAAGTAGCATTTTTTTGTCGTAAAATCTGCGTTGAAACATTGCACTCACTGTTTTTAGCAATTGAATTGCTGAATCAGCAATTCTTTTTTTTTCCGTGAGAGTGCGCGCACAACGTGACTACGTCGCCGACATGCCGATAAGTCGTAGGTACATTTTTCATGAGGTAGCTTGCGTTCTCAGCGCCTCTCCGATTCCAGATACCTCTTGGATTTACTAATTACGTTCATTTACGCACCTCCCCTCCCCCGGTCGCAGCGCCTCCCCGTCTCCCCCTCTTCCCTTCGTCAACCGGAGAGGGGACGATCCGCGGGGCTTTAAATCAATTCCACTGATTAAGTGATTAGGAGGAAAGCTCATTTAAAAAATTATGAGTCCTCACTCTTTGTCATCGTGACCGGCCACTTTCAATATTCACTTCGAGAAAAATCCATGACGTCGCGGAAGAAGCTTCCTTCCCAGACTCTTCTAGTCGCGCTGTGGAAATGTACGCTTTCCGGACAATAATATTTAGGCGATTTGAGTTAAAATTTACACTTTTTTAAATTCATCGACTCAGTATTACGTCAATATCAAACGGGCTCAAATATGATGAAATCAGTTCATTATTGGTCAGTAAGGAAGGGGTCATTCAGGGGACTCTTCTTCGAGGCTGAAATATTTTCAGCAAAAACGTTATTTTCCGTGAGTTTCAGGAATTTTTGCCTTTGCCTCCCCCTCTTGAAAGAGATTTTCTGGCTACGTCACCGACGTTTCTATTGTTTTTTTCTCCTTTTTTTTAAAAACTAATATTTTTTTGATATTTTGTCAGTATTTTCATTTTTTAAAAACTCAATAATTCCTCAGTATTTTGCCGGTATTATTCTATACGTTTTACCTGAATACTTAAACGAGATTCAAATGTAAACTTTCTAAATATCGTTTTTGAATAATTATGTCGGAAAATTATGTAGATATTCATACAACCTTGGGATGTTTTCGCCTTGAACGCCTCGCGGTCAAACCCTCCTATGCTTCGCGCCTCAGAGTTATGCGGTAGTTACGCGTTACTCTCATGATTTTTTTTATAGATTTTGATGTTTAATTACAAAATACTATACCGGAAGTATTTTCTAAGTAGTTTTTTCATACCGGAAGAACTTTCTCGCAACAAATTAAAGCTGAAAAGGCTGTCAATGTTGTGGCCGTGTTGGCTATGTAATCCGTTTTAAATGAATTTAAAAAAAAAAAAAATAAAAAAAATTAAAACCTATAACAATTTTTTCAGTGGATACATGTACGATTCAATGCTTTAATCCCCGAATTTCAGCGAAACTAACCCCAATTTAGGGGCGGCGTGGTGCGGGCGGCGCTGCGGGCAGTGACCGAGCAGGTCGGCACGCGTGGCGAGCAGTGAGGCTTCAAAGGCCGGAAATTAGCCGTAACGCGGTTTCGCAGCCCGGAGCACGCGATATCCGCCCTGCTGAGCGGCGACCGCCCAACTCCGGTCTTAACTCCATGTACAGATACGTGCTTTTTCCCGGGCCCGACGGATATCTCCTCGCTTCCCAACTCCCCAAATCCAATTTGGGAGCCGCAACTTTTTTCACCGTCCGGTTATGAGTTATAACTTTCCGATCGGCTTTTCGGCCGCTCCGGTTGAGGTTGGGCCGCTCTCCCCGAAAGCCTAGTTTACGCCAGGGTTGCCGTTTATCCACTAATTATTGACCGGAAACCCATCCACGTTGCACTGGACAAGGTGAGGCAAAACTTCCACCCACCAAATGGACTACATTTTGCAATAAAGTCGAACTACTATTTCTAACTCATCCATAAAAACACATATTTGTATCTGGAAACTAATGGTTCATACTTTGTTTTTAAAATGAGCAAGAAATACTATTTCTCTCTCGCTAAATGCAGTCATGAGTCTGTATTTCAGCGCAGCAGCACTGAGCCGAAGTGTGGTTTACTAAAATTATCAGTTTGTGTGACCGAGGTGTTCACTTCTGAGTATTGACTCAATATATTTTTTTTAATGCAGCAATAGCAAACCTCAAAAAGTCCACGGCGTGGAGTAATGTTATCGCTCACCAACATACTCGTATTGTAGATCAATTAATTAACAAATTGGGTATACTGTGGTCGTATACTGCTGTTCCCATGCGCTCTTAAATTAACGTCCAATATTTCCCAGGCGGTGACAACATCGATAGCCTATCAGCGAGACAGAATCTCTCGTATGCCGGCGCGGCCATCAAAACGCAGCTTTCATTTCCTGAAACCGCTACCCTTTTTCCCTCCAGTCTATTTTCGTTGCAATGTTCCTAATTAAACGTGGTTGCATTTAATTAACTCGCACAACTTGGTGATTAGCCAAAGTGACGTCATGATTCTGTATCACGCAGAAAATACTTCCAAATTAGAGCGAAGAGCAAACTCGCGGAGTTTAACTTTTCGTCGCAGAGCCATGGTGCATTCGAGGGAGCTTTTCGCTAGTTAACTAACGACCTGGTGTATACCTACAACGTTACGCAAGTTAACGAGACTAGAGACTGGTGTATTTGTGTATGTAGAAATTCATTTAAGCTTTTGCACCTCGCAAGTTCTAATCTGCTTTTCCACCACCTGGCACCTTATTTAGTTCTTAGGATGCGTTCAGGTGCATAACGAGAGTGCGTAAGCACACTGAAAAAAAAACACATTGGATCCAGAGTCGAGACTCTTAAAAACATCGACAAGAAAAAGTACTCTTGATTCAGTCAGAATCTATCTTAAATCAAGAACCAAGCCTTTTAATTTAAGCGGATTTCGTTTTAGTTCAAGCAAAAATCCGATTGAATCAAGAGTATTTTTTCTTGTCAATGTTTTCAAGAGTTTGGACTCTAGATCCAATGTGTTTTTTTTCCAGTGCATCAGAATATTGAATACATTTTTCACCGAAAACGGATCCGTTACGCTCTGAAGTACGTTTCACCTGTTCATTCCCAAAAAACCTCGTTTGTAAAACCTGCAATAAAGCTTAAAGTATGCGACGAGAAAATTAGCGATTCTACTCAACTACTCACCTAATTTAATGCGATATTTTGCGTTCGGATACTTCTTGACTTATTTCAATGTTTACAAAATAGATTCGTTGAGGCGATACAGTATTATCCCCTGTCCACACGGTCTTGGTTCGAGAAACTTATTCGTCGAACTGTTCAGTTCCCGGAACTTGTTCCTTAAAACGAGGTGTTGGGTATTTAACTTTAATTTTAAGTCATTTTTGTAACATTTTTTCTTGTTAGCATAAGTCATCGAATGTTGTGTCGTTGCCCCCTCTTTTTCTCATCGCACTCTTTCTAAAAGGAATGAATGGGCCTTTCTCTTTCTCTTTCAACTGAAATGAATAGCCTTCTGCACGCTTCCCCTTGTCTTGAATCACATGTCGCTGTCCTTCTCGCTCCTCTCTCGCGTATGTATGTGTCTATCTCTTTCTAATCTTCAACCCTCGGCTCTGCATTTCTTCTCGCTCTCACTACCTCATTCAACGTTGCTCTCTCTCTCTTCACCACCCCCGCTTGTTTTGAGGACTCCACTGCGCATGCGCAGCGCGACATGCGGTGCACCCCTTAGAGTAAAGTCAGTTGAGAGAGCCGCGTTAGTCCTCGTCAGCTCTTCGTTCTGAATCTACTTCACGCTCTTGTGACTCCGTCAAATGCGGAAAACTTTCCCGTGACGTCTATCTCTTGAGGCAACGACACAAACATCGCAGATTGTTTGTATTCCTCAAAATAAACTCAACTTCACCTGCATATCGATTGGTTCACTATCAAGTACATCTCACCTGGGAGGACCTCAGCACAGAAGGATTCGCAATACGACTTGTCGTGTTGACTTCTGGGCTGTCTCCCTGATTTTTGTTCTCTTATACGGTACGAGTGGCAGTCCGACACGATCTTCGTGTTGACACTCGTGCTGTTGAGAAATCTTACTTAGTTTCTTACTAAGTTGGTCCCTCGGTAAGCATCGAGAATTCGCTGAAGGATTCTTCTTCCTTCATTTTTTGGTCCCTCGGGCCGGATTTGAACACGGATTCTCTTCTCTCTTCACGAGGCATGCTGTCCACACGAGTTCGCGCGAACTGGAACCGGAACTTCAATAAAACTATACAATTATTGCAAAATAATAGATTATTACGGCCGCCAAAGTAACAAGAATAAATGTCAAGACATGTAAAGGACGTAAAAAACGAAAAGAAACAAATTCACATCAAAAGAAACATATGTAGAAGCTCGGAGTACGGGGGAAGTTCTGGGTTTTGGAGGAATAAGTTTTTAGCTCAGCTGAAAGTTCTTCGAACTAAGTTCCGCGAACCGCGCTCGTGTGGACGAGACCCTAATGTACCGCTGAATGTGAGGTTTTTGACACCGGCACCCCTCTGTAACGCTCCGTAACGCTGTGTTAGACCCCCCCCCTAAATAAGTATCTAACGCTTGCCCGGACCACCTCCTCCTTTCGATAAAAAATAATCTACAAATATCACCTTACTTTTACCGAACGGATCGGCGTTTTTATTCACAGAGGAAAAGTGAAAATATCGCAGAGAATCTTTTCGAGATTCTCTAAAACTTCCCAAGACGACCGACGGAAAGTTCTACAGAAACTCGGAAAAAAAATCTTTTAAACTCGTGACGTAACGCCTCATTGTATACTCCCCAACCCCGCGTAACGCTGTCCAAGACACCCCCCCCCCCCCTCGGAGCGTCACGTGATTTAGGGACGACCCTTTACCTACGTCATGAGCATAGCGACGTCATGGTGACGTTAAATCCATTTTGCTCATTGACGATCACAAGACCTTTTAACGGTAATTCATGCTGACATTTGCAAGTCCAGCTTAACTATGACACACTAGACAGCCTGACGCATGATTCGACGGTGTGAAACCGGCTGTTTCCCCCGTCCACGATTCAGGTGATCGGAAGGGTACAACGGAAAATATCACGCACAATATCCGTCATAAATCCGACGGATCTCAAATCCAACCATCTCGGACATCCGCTCCACTTTCTGACCCCCCCCCCCCCCCCCCCCCCCCCCCCCCCCCCCNACACACCTCATTCCCTGCCCCCGACGCGCGTCCAAAATGCGGGTGTAAAACGGTTTAATTCTATTAGCCGTGCCCCGACTCCTCCTCCCGATGTCTGATTCAATCTGCAGCTATCATTTCGGCGTCTCCAGGAACCCAGGGGGGGGTGGAAGGGGGGTTGAGAGGCTCATTAATTGATATTAATTGAACACCCGCGAGAATCCGACAGCCCTAGCCNNNAACCGAGCGCAGTGCTTGAAATAAGAGATTACACTTCACGTCCAGTAAATTAACTTGTTATTCGGTCCTCGACGCCAAGGCAGGTCGATAGTATCGAATTGAATCGCTGGCGTATCTATCGATTTTTTTCATTCGATCGGAAGGGTCATCCGATAATCGGGTAATTCATGCGGGGAGCATAATTCAAAAGTGCGTTCAAAGGGACTGGAGCTAAAAAAGGGGAGTAAAGTTTTTGGATTTTCATAATTTGACGGGAGATCTCTCTCAAGTGCTAACTAAGACTAAGTTGTGAGCAATTTTTATTTATTTTTTTTTATTGTGTAAATGAGTTTGCTCTTACCCCAATCCATCGGAGTCTGGAACCCGCCCACAGCGAGGCACGAAAGAAACCACTCAGCCATGTGCGTCCCTCTTATCAGTAAATTCGCACTATAAGCAGACATATGTTGGTTTTTTTAAACATCGTAGAGTAAAATTTAAAAAAAAGCACTCTCGAAGCATCTTTTTTAGGAACTGGACATTCAAACCACCACAACTCTTGCTTTTACATTTTTGGATGATGTTTGTCGCAGTTCGTAGGAAAGTCAACTATCCTCTTGTATCAGTACCCCAACTTTAAGTTTTTGTGGATCTCTCGTATGAATGATAATAATAATACATAAATTAATCCCAGTAATACTAAAATGATTTCGCCCCATTTCACATGAGTATATAGCGAAAGCAGTGGTGCTCTGGAATCCATAGTTCGAGGCTTGGAAACCATTAATTCGTCGTCGTTTCCCCGGACGAAGGGACGTTAACGCCGCCGTTCCAAGGTTGAAAAATTGAATTTTTAAATGATTACTACCCCAAAATTTCCACCCAAAATTCTGTTAATTTTTGTACATAATTAGAAGAGAAATCAGTGATATCATCAATCCATATTGTCTGACAGTTTTGTAGTAAATATACGACTCTCAAGTGGAAACTTTGCAATCAGCGGCGTGGCGTGATTTGCGATATATCGATTGATCTGCCCTTGAAACGTATGGAAAAGGATCGATAGACACGGTGTTCGCAACGAGCACCTCAATAATCGATTCTTTCCCATAGCTTTAGACGGGGAGATATCGATTAATCGATCTTCCACACCTCGCCACTGTTTGCATTATCGACAAGGGGTTACGCTCCTCCGTTTGAAAAACGGCGATATGACACACGGGTGTTGCGTGACTTATTTTTATAATTTATTCCGATTCGGGGACCAAGTGCAGGGACGGAGGGAGGGTTGGAGGGAAAAGCAAACTTTTGCGATGCGGCCGATAGTGGGGCACAACACAACGACGAGACTGACTAGATTTCACCGTGAAGTTAAAGTTAGTCTAGTCCCGGGAGTTGGGGGAGGAGGGAGGGGGTAAGTGGGAAAGGGGCCGGGGAGCTTCCAGGTTGAAACAGTCCATTAACGAGCTTGTCACAACGCTACGTCACGCAACCTGGGTTGCCGCTCCACCACGCATCCGTAGACAGAGATTTCGACAATGTGTGCGAAACTTCCCGATATTTGTTTGGCGGGAAAGTTTGCGGCTCAGAGGATGATCATGGTCGGCAGCTTCGGCTACGTGAAAGGGAGTTTTTGAGACTTCAAATCCGGTTCAAGTTAGCCTAATTATGGACCGATACTGCCGTGCTAAGGAAAAACGTCGTATGAGCCGTCAAAAGTCACCAGATTTCCATCAGTAGAAACCGGATTTACCGGAAAAATTGTGAATATTTTTCTTCAGAGGATTTTGTTCGCAATTCGATCTGAAATATCTGAATTTCCTCCATTTAAACCTATGCTAAATAATCGATTCTTGTCGGAGCACTTGTCCCTCCGCCCTCCCCCAAGAATTGATACATTTCTGTGGGTTTAAATGGAGGAAATCCTGTGTTGCCAGATTACTGGATCCGCCAATATTGCGTAGTGAGGTCACTTTTTGCGCAGACGGTCACATGTGGAGCGAGAAAAATTTCTCGCGCAAAATCTCGATCGTGTGAATTAATTTCCCTTTTTCACAGACAGAGAAGCCGATGACTTAATCGTAAGCCAAACAATGGTGCCCTCCAGAACGGAGGCCGCGGTTGAATCGGCCGATGTTTAAACCGAACATCGCAATTTCCTGATGATCCTTTCAATATAGGCACTCTCTTAGACCTCAGGCTTCGTCAGGAAATCGACTTAAGCGGTTTCAAAATCGATCGATCCAGTTTTTCGAGGAACCGCTCGTTCGATCGGTTGCGTTGCGAATTAGCGCGACGGTGTTTGGCGAACCGCGAATTTCCGCGGGGCGGACGGTTTATCTATTGTTGCATATTGTGGGAAGCAGAAAACGCAGATCTGCGTTGCATTTCTAGTGGAGTTAGGTTGTTTCCGCCCCGCGTTGCATAGCAGTGTTGTGCAGGTGACGTCTCTCGTTTACGCTCCATCCGGAAGCTCCATTGATAATGTAATATAACATCAACGCTGTTTGACATTGCAAACCGCGTAAATAGCTATTCTGCCGTGCTAAAGAAAAACGCCGTATGGACATTCGAGAGTTGCCAAATTTCCTTTGATGAAATGTTTATTTTCGAGAGAAAATGTGAATATCTTTCCTTGAAATTTTCAGGAACTTTAGATCGAAACAAAAACAAAATTCTGTGAAAAATTGGAAGAAAAATATTCATAAGTTTACCGGGGAATTCGTGTTTTATCAAAGACAATTTGGCAACGCCTGAAGTTGCATACGGCGTTTTTTCTTGACGTGGCAGTATTCCGATGAAAAGGATCGTTCATGTCTGTCACGGTTAAACTAAGAGTACCTTTGTGCTTTGTAGGAGAGCACGGATCCATGGGGATCAATTATTTCTGATTGGCTCAGTCATCTCAAAGCACCGTGGAAATTTAGTGGTTATTGGGACCAAATTTAATACATATGAATACTAAACACTGAAAAAAAAACACATTGGACCTAGAGTCCAGACTCTTAAAAACATCGACAAGAAAAAATACTCTTGATTCAATCAGATTTAAGCTTAAATCCAGAACCAAGCCTCTTAATTTGAGCGGGTTTCCTCTTGATGTAAGCTTAAATCTGCTTGAATCAAGAGTCCTTTTTCTTGTTAATGTTTTCAAGAGTCTGGACTCTACATCTTATGTGTTAATTTTTCTCCAGTGAAGGTGCTTTTATTAATATTTTAAATAAATGAGACAGACATGGACGATTTCAACCAAAATCAGCGTAACTACATCAAACATTGCCTATTTTCATCTGATGTTTAATTCGCACCTTGTTTAGTGGTCCATTGTAGTCATCGTGCTTTAAAGACAATCGATGCAAAATTTCCAGTAAATTTTACTCGATTCACCCTGTAGAAAAATATTTTGAAATCGACATTGGAATAAGCAGCAAAATTTCCAATTCCGCATTGATCTCGCGCTGACTTCTGAACAGCTGAACAGGAGTGAGGAATCAAGTTCACCTTCAACTCACTGGATGCAATTTGAGTGGCCCAGGAGTTGAAATAGTTGTATCGCGTCCAGTGTGAACACGCCCCTCTTCCACAGTTTAATTGGACGTATCAATGCTTTATGGAACACATATGAACGTATTTCTGCCAAACGGAACTACGCACATAATGACGTGAGCCCTATCATGCATATGAAGACTTATCTGTAACAATGGCGGATGTGAAAAATTACCTTTTCGAAACACGCTTAAAAAACTGGGTTTGTTCACACAAAAATTTAATATGTTTGGCTCTGGCATAATGTACAGATCTCGAAGATCACATCTCAAGTATTTTCTCAAAATTTTCTCGATGACAGAACAGTTTTTTTAATGTATTTCGAAAAGGTAATTTTTCACATCCGCTATTGTTACAGATAAGTCCTCATATATTTCTTAGGAGTCTCAGGGCTTATGTCTTATTGCACTTAGTTCCGTTTGGCAGAAATACGTCCATATATGTGTAAATGCATTGAATCAGAAGGGATCCCGAGATACGCAAATCTTGTGTTCATATAGTTCCTTTCACACATGGTACACATGGATACACATGGCTTTTGGTTCCTTTTATTGAATAAGACATGGTTTTTAATATCCAAATAAATATACGTCGAACACTTCCATTTTCGGATAGCTCGTGGAGGGTGCCAGTTTCCCTCATCTCCACTCACACTCACCATTCCATTAACCCAGGGGCTGGAAATCCATCGGCGCGCGCCATTGATCTCTCGCTTAAAACCTCTCAGGGTTGCAGCTTCAAAAAGAATATTTTATCGCCGCAAGGTAATGGCCGTATCCCACGTAAGCTAGGTCGCCAAAGTTCGGACCCAGTGTCGTGGCGAGCTTTGCGATATATCGATTGATCTGCCGTGTAAAAACCTGTGTAAAGGAATCGAAAAACAGGGTGTTCACAACGAACACCTTAATAATTGACTCTCGAACACGGTTTCAAATGGGGAAGTATCGAGAATCGACCTCACGCCTCGCCACTGTTCGGTCCATCTCCCCGCGGAGGGTAAAAGTGGAAAGTTTCACCCCTGCGATCCGACAATAAGCTTTGAATACAGAATAGACAAGGGCGTCTATGAAAAAATAATACTTGGGTTCCGCCCCGAGGTGGGTCCCGCAACGCGACCACCCTCTCCGTGTCTCCGTGAAAGCTTCGTGCGAGGGCTGCTCGTGCAAGCGAAACACGCGGGAACTATTCTGCCGTGCTAAGGAAGAACGCCGTATGAACATTCAATAGTTGCCAAACTTCCTTCGATAAAATGCTTATTTCTAAGGAAAGTTATGGATATTTTTCTTTGAAATTTTCAGGACCTTTAAGTGAAATTGCAAACAAAATAATCTGAAAAATTGGGAGAAAAATATTCGTAAGTTTTCCAGGAAATTTGTGTTTTATCAAAGGAAACTTGGTTACACCTGAAGGCTCATACGGCGTTTTTCCTTAGCACGGCAGTATTCTGCCGTACTGAGGAAAAACGCCATATGACCCTTTAGACGATGCCAATTTTCCTTCAATAAAATAGGAATTTTCAGGGAAATGTTGGAATATTTGTCGGATAGTTTTTACTCGTATTAAGATCTAAATTATCGAAAAATTTCAACAGAAAATATTCATATCATTACTCAAAGCTAGACTTTATATCGGAGGAAATTTGGCAACTCTCGAATGTTCATACGGCGCATTTCCTTATCACGGTAGTATTCTCAGACTTCTTTTAGCTTTGGAATGCAGTTTTCACAGCTGAAAACGATGCGCATGGAAGTTTTTGAACCTTTCATATCGGGGAATTCTCATGGATAATGACGTGCCAAATTTAATATTTGTCATAAAAAATGCTTAATACTGAAGTTCGATGTCATTTTCAAGAGCAGGGGTGCAAATTGTTCTAAGTCTCCGAAATTTTCTGCAACAGGCATCGTAACGCTTCGCCACTACCGAAGACCAACATTTGTAAAGTTTTTTTTTTTAAATAACGAAATATTTTTATTAGTTTGTTTACAGAGTGGAACCACAATTGAACAGAATTGTGGCCGAAGGCCTTTGTTTACATATTAAATTGACGTATTGACTTTCAGTACGTTTAAGTACGCATTTTAAGTATGACTTTTGAACCGATGTTTTATTCTCTTTTTGGCGGCCTTATTTTGCAAGCGCAGCCATTGAAACGTGGCCCGCGTATAGCCACTGACGCCGGTTAAACTCAGCATAGGTTGCGGGTGAAAGCCACAATGCGCCACACTTTTGCGACTTCTAAATCCAAATCCTTTCTTACACATCCGCATCCACCGCACTCACCCTCGCAGATTCAATTTCTGAACATCCCCCTCTCCCCGCCCCTACCCGTGGCTCGCCGACCTGTTTGCACTCTTGCCGGATCGCTAAACCATTTTTTTTTAAAATTTTTATTTACTTATTTTTTTCCTAAATTTTTCTGATACAGAATTATGCTTCGTGTCTAAAAAAAGTACAACCGGACTAAATTTTGCAATTAGGAACTGTAAATTCTAGCCCGGTTTAAATACAACGTATAAGCAAATGGTTACCCTATGCACATAAGTGTTTTTCCAGAAGAGCCAGAATTTATAGTTCCAAATTGCAAAATGCAGTCCAACTGATCTGAAGTTACGTACAAGACAACATGCAGAATTCGGGCTTTTTCTAACTGATTAGACATTTACAAACCTGTCCAATTGGATCCTGTCTGAGCTGTACCTGAAGTATAATATAATGGGCCTGTTGCAAACGTTTGCTAGAGCAAAAATAAGAGTTGATTCTTATAGATTATGCCTCAAAAATCACGATGAGCGCATCGGCAAAGTCTGAAATGCACTCATAACTTCACAGTCTGCGTAAGAAATTTGCGGTTTTTTGAGCTTCCCGCTTCGAAAGCGATACTACGGCACAGGTGAACATTTTGTAAGAGGAGTCGCTCCATCGTCGGCGATAATCATCATGGCCGACGCCAATCCGCCGAAACACGTTTGATGGGACGAGATATAACACCTGAACTGGATTAGACCGGATAACAATCGGTGTGTTAACGTTCATGTTTTCCACGCTCGAATTGATTGACCTTGAACTCTCCTCGAATTACGCGCGGAACTGCGAGCAAGCGTCGGCCATGATGAATATCGCCGACGATGGAGCGACTCCTCTAACAAAATGTTCACCTGTGCCGTAGTATCGTTTTTGAAGCGGGAAGCTTAAAAAAACGCAAATTTCTTACGCAGATTGTGAAGTTATGAGTGCATTTCAGACTTCGCCGATGCGCTCATCGTGATTTTTGAGGCATTATCTACAAGAAACAACTCTTATTTTTGCTCTAGCAAAAGTTTGCAACAGGCCCATTTACGGAATCAACTTAATTAAAGTAGATAAAATATTTAAAGGTTAGTCAAGTTTGCCAAAAATTGAAATTAACCATTAAGTTTGTCTTGCTTAAGTTTGTTTGTTGTTAAAAGGCAATGTCGGGGAATTTCCCCAAAATGCGTCAGGGAAATCCATAATGTCAGGCGATTTCATTTCTTAAATTCTGTGGCAACTCTGATGTTACGCGCATCCGTGAGTTGTGACATAGATAAATCATAATAAAAGTTTAGCCGAAAGTCGAAATTCATTGCTAGAAGCAACACATTGAAAAGAACAGCAAATGAAAAAATGAATATACCAAGCAAACTAATCATAATATCTCACAACCCCTATGTATCCATGTCACATGATCTAGTGCGGCAATGGCCCCGAAAAAACCGAGTTTTATATTCGAAGTTTAGCAACAGGGCCCGAACTTCCTTAGTCTAATCCCACAGGTTTGTTTACCGGCATAAAAAAGCCAATCCCTTTCTTCCCCGACCGTTTTAACGAACAGGAAGCTTTCAAATAAAACCCTCTGCCCTTAGAAACACGGAATACGTTTTAAAGGCAAACTTTGGCGGTCAATAACACCATTACGTTGTATCGCGTATCGAGGGCCAAAATCGCGCGGAAAGTACAGGGCGTACCCTTGAGAAGATTTAAAGGACTTGTGCGGGTATCCTCAAAGGGAGATTCGGAGGGTCGTCCCTTCGAATCCCTGCGGATTGACCCTTTTTGGGAACCCTCTGAAAAGGGATGCGACGCCGCGCAGTGGACCGAGTCAATGGAAGAAGTTGGAGATGAAATTTTTGACAAAAATTGTAAAATTTTACGTTTATCTCATCACAATGTAAATTTCAAAGGGTGCTTTTGGAAGAAAATTTGACGAGAAAACCAATGGAGCCACTTTTAGAACCTCAAAATTTTGTATAAACGGAGTTATAATATTTTAAAGTTGCCAAATTTTGTCCGACCTCTCTCATTGACTCGATCCACTGTGCGCCGATTACTGGCTCATTTCTCCAAAATATGAGAGTTGATATCCAACTCGTTGAGGTCTAAATCATTTCTCTAATAAATTAATTAAAATGAGTTAAAAATGTTCCTCCCATCGTTGCATTTCCACGGTGTCTGCCCTCAGAAAAAACTGGAAAACCCGTAAAATATCAGGAAATTTGATGACATCGAAAAAATCAGGATATTTCGAGACCTTCAAGCAATTTTCAAACATTTTATTCAATTTATTAAGTCTGAGGACAATGTCAATTTACTATCATAAAAAATACATATTGTTTTACCATCAATTTAAATGAGGATAATCAATGCAGAGTGTGCTAACATTTCAAAATCATGAGTTAAAAAACGCTAAATATTAAAGCCTAACAGAGCGGAGCGGCGTGCTGCCAGCGCGAGAGGCTCACTGGCGCCTACAAACCTAAGTGGACACTTCACGCATTGCACAATGCTATCCACTTAGGTTTGTAGGCGCCAATGCGCGTTTCGTGCTGGCCGCCCGCCCGCCGTGCGGCGGCGCCTGAAGCAACTATTTCACAACAGAGGTGTTGCACAGTATTATACGAGCTGTAGTAAATAATCGATTATTAAGGTGTTCGCTGCGAACACAATGTTTATCGATACTTTCCATAGGTTTAAATAGCCGATCAAGCGATTTATCGCAAAGCACGCCACGCCACTGACCTACAGTTTGGGTCGCTTTAATACATAATTTTGCTTAGCAACCACGTCCTTTGGGTTGATCTGACACACACAAAAGTAGCACGAACTAACACAGAGTAAAACCTAACACAGACATTTTTACCTGTGTAGCAACACTTAATACAGCTCACTAGGTTCAGGTTTTTAGTTGCCACTAACTCCTCTACTGTTCTTTTCGTAATCATAGCAAAGTGAAGCTTGAATGATCGCTTATCGATATTTTCCCATTTGGCGCTATGGTAAAGAATCGATTATTGAGGTGTTCGTTGTGATAATTTTGTTTATCGATCCTTTCTAGAGGTTTAAATGGTAGATCAATCGACATATCGCAAAGCACGCCTCTGAATCATAGGTTTTAAACTTCCTCGAATCGATGAAGACCGGCAACATCGCTCGCTATCGAGAATTCCGGCCGTTTTTCGTTGCATAAACAACGTTAATTTGCCTTACCGATTTACATCAGCTTCCTCTCCGAGCTGATTTCGTGAACGCTGAAAACGGATCTCCTCAACCCCTAACCTGGATTTCGCTTTTTCCCGCTGCAGCTTATAACGTACCCTTGTTTGTTCTTCCTTTTCCCTCCCTCTCCCTACTTCGGGGTCGGTGGATGAGGAGGAAAAGCAACCTGCTTCCCTTTCCTCTGCTTTCGCGCCAAGAAAGTCACGATCCTTTCACACTTTCCTCACGGATCATTGGAAACTTTCAAACTTCGAAGTGACAACTTTTATGGCCTGTAAAATCATGGCGGGAAACGGTAAATTTATTGTGCGGCACCAATGAATGTATGTACCTTTAAAATATTTTTCATAGGCTCTTTCCCCCCTTTGAATTTTTCTTTACCAGGTATTCCAAGGCTTCCTCACGCGCAAAATAACTACGACAATATATTGACGGTTTTTCAACTTTTTCAACACCGCTACTTCAAGTGTTTCAGACCCATTGCAATAACCCTTTTTGTCCAAATTGGGAGCAATTTCTGTCACCTAGGGTCGAAAAATTTCAATTGGGTTTTCGATTTTAAAAAAAAGGAGAAAAAAAATTCACCAAATAATAAGCTGCGCGCAGTTTCATTCATTTTTGTGTCAGTTATAAGGCATAATGTTTCATGTTATTCTAACACTATAATTTCAGGCCCCTATTGCGTCATATAAACCATTCCACAATTTGCTTCCTCTTTAAATATCCCGTTTATTGAACCAACTCGTTTGGTGTGACATTATTGTGGGGTTTTTACGCCAAAAAACGAGAAAAACTCTGCACGAATCGGTGCGACCATAATCCCCAAAATTCCTTTTTCCATCAAGAGTCACGTTTAAGAAGAAACATCTCTCAGTACTTAATATCTAAGAATTATACTCACACCAACACCTTCTTAACACGTACAGTCTCGTAAATTGGGTCTCACCACCCATACGGGCACAGCTCATGCTTCTCAGAAAAGAGATCTCTCAAAAATCTTCGGACAGAATGAAAAATAATGTAACGTTTAATAATTGTCGGCTATTCACTGAGAAAAAATTCTCGGCGTTTTTACCAAGGTCCGTTGGTACCTTTACCATTTTACTTTTTTTACCAATTATTGGTAATTTCACCAAGACAGACTGGTAAGCTTACCTAAAAACCGGTATTTTTACTGTTTTTCTCAGGTGAGAATACCACTTTTATCGGTAATCAATTCCCGGTAACTTTGCCATTTTATCTCAGTAATTCTACCACAGTCGATAAAAAATATTGGCGTTTTTACCGGGGTCCAGTAAAATTACCGAGATTTCTCGGTAAAATTACCAATTCCATAAATGGTAATTTTACCAAGAAAAAACTGGGATCAAATAGAACCCTGAATTCTTGGTAGTTTTACCCTTTTCTCAGTAAATACACCGAGATTTTTTTTTCAGTGTTCGACAGCACTGCAAGCTTTCAGATTTTCATAGGTTTTACCGTAAATGTGGCAGCCTCTTTTTGATCCGATGGATATCTTTACGACTTCTGCACGCATCAAAGTGCTTTTTCACAGCCTCGTTTGTCACTCCCCGTAGACCTGGCCATAAAATCGTTTGATGACCCCTTTCTTTACCGAAAAAGAAGGACTACGGTGGAGCCACGAGAACTTTCGGCTTTTGTGCGAAATTCATTGCTTTGCGAGCAAACCAGCAACGCATGAGGTCTCATACTTTCGAACTTGAGCAAATTGCTTTCTCCTATACCTACGCTACGTTGTCTACCTTATCAGTTTACTCTTATCATTTGGTCAAATAATTTGACCGCGTACAGCAGAAAGGAAGCAAGTCACATCAGCCATTGCCAAATTTAATTGGGCAAATGATATGATGATGACATGAATGATAATGATTTCTGTGCGAATGATAGTAAATTTTTTTCATCGTACGAAGTATATTCTTTAGAATTTTCAAAAAATTTTCGAATTCTTATCTCCGTTCCCTCTCTCATTCCATTTGTTCCTTGCCGTGCCCCTAATTCCCCGGTCCATTCCAGTTTATGATGTTTGCAATTGGTGAAAATGTAATCTTTATTCCCGTTTGTGACACTGTGAAGACCTAAAATACGGGGACCAATCAGAAATGGATTCACATTGTCTTTACTCTCAGTATAAAGGGACTCTAACATTTATATTAATGCAAATTCTAACTGAAGTTTATTCGACAGAAATTCTCCGTCTACTTTCATTTCTTTGTCAGTGTCATGGAAGTCGAGGAAGAAAGAAATATGGTAGTTATGTATTTAAGAAATCCCATGTCGGTCTGAGTGTACTTTTTTTTTTTTTTTCGATTTTTGTCTCTTCTTCCAAACATTGAAAGCATCTGCATCTCCGGATCGGGACCTGCCCCAAGGAAATCGCGACGAGAGTCATAAAAAATTCAGCTTCCAACTTTTCATCTTGAAACGCGAGCGTCGCTCCCTACAGACCTTCGTCTCCGACAACTCTGCCATGCTAAGGAA
Organism: Bemisia tabaci; assembly: GCF_001854935.1. Classification (NCBI taxonomy): domain Eukaryota; kingdom Metazoa; phylum Arthropoda; class Insecta; order Hemiptera; family Aleyrodidae; genus Bemisia; species Bemisia tabaci. Next base: position 1,408,575 of record NW_017566800.1, read on the forward strand.
GAAAGCCGTATGAACATTCGAGAGTTGCCAAATTTCCTCCGATAAAATGTTTATCTTGGAGGAAAAGTTTCGATATTTGTCTTTGAAGTTTTCAGACGTTTTAGATAAAATTCTAAGCAAAATTACCTGAGAAATTGGAAGAAAAATATTTACAAATTTTCTTGAAAATTAGTGATTTGTCAAAGGAAATTTGGCAACACCTGAAGGCTCATGCGGGGTTCTTTCTTAACACGGCAGAACTATGTACGTGAGGCAAGACCTTTTTCTCCGGGACTCGACCCACCTCCCCTACTCCTCCTCCTCCGCTCCCCTTCTCTCGGGCCCCTCCCTCTGAAAGTTGTGTTGGTTTACGTTATTTTCGTTCGAGGCGATATATGTCAGAGGCACCCCGCACTTGCGCATACAACTTTGCAGTTTTTCCGTGCAATTAAGGTCTCTACCAGCCTGAATATCTTGTCAAGAGAATTGAATCGGTTTTCGTCAGAAGGGAGTGGATGACTTTTGCCGGTTTGACACCAGCTAGATTGCCAGATTTCTTGAATAAAGTTTTGCGCAATATGGCAACCTACCTGGAGGTTCAAAAAGAAAATTAAATCTATTAAAAATTAAAATAAATTAGTCTAATTAATAGATTAATATTTTTAGGTAATAGTTAATTTGATTATCAGCTTTATAAATCTATTTTTCCAAAATTTCCCACTTCAGAAATAATGTTGATCAATTCTGCGAACATGGCTCATTAAGTATTCTCAGACTCAGTATTAAATTTTTTCGTGCGAATTCTCCGTTTTAGTTTTGATCAAAGAGGGTTGTAGTTCATCCGAGTATGACTGTTCATCCCAGAATTTATTGTGACGTCTGGGGCTTCAGTATTAAGTAAGCAAGCAGACTTCTCGTGATTTTTAATACTCCTGATTGGCTAATTCCAAGCTGTGAGACGTCGCGGCGCGGCGCGCTGGTAAGAGAATCTATCGCCATCTAGTGAACAAATTATCCGAACAGCTCCGTTAACTAAACAGAAAGCGGTTCGACGCACGAGTCGTTTTGACAAGGGAGTCGCTGATTTTGCCAACGTGCGTTAAAATTCAGTATACAACTGAAATCCTACTTTTTAACGTATATCGCCGAAATTGCCAACTCTCTCGTCGAAACGCCATTTTAATATGAAAACTCTAATAACTCTATTATGATCCGATACCTTTGAAAACCTGCAAATTTTTTCGTGAACGTCGTGAAACCGGTCAAATGTTATTTCGAACCGTTTGGGACTTAACTTAAAGTTTCCATCGAACTTAAAGCAATTTTAAGCAACCAAATTCTAAATGGAACCAACTTGAACCAAACTTTGTCCCGCTTCAAATCGTCCTCAAAACCGCAGAAGCATGCAAGGACAGGGAGCTGGCGAGGACCGCTGAAAATGAGGTCATTCTTTCCGCGTGAAGCAAAAAGGAACCAAGCCACAGTAGCTATTGCCAAATTTAATCGAGCATTCTAATTTTTTACATGAAAGCGGTTGTTCGAATTTTGGTGCGAATACCAGTGAATTTTCTGCATAGTACGAAACAAAATCCTCAAATTTTTCAAAGGAATCCGCACGAAAGTTCTCTTGTAAAAAATTAAATCGCTCAGTTATATTTGGCGATAGCTGAGGTGGCTTGGTTCTTTTCTGTTGAACGCGGTCCATTTAAGACTCGACGATCTCGCCGAGCGGTTCGTAAGTCGAAGACGCCGCAAGCCGGGCTCGGTGTTTTTCAGACCGTGATAAGGGTACAGGGCGGGCACGCAGCGGGTACGACTGCAGGGTCGCCAGCATCAGATGGTAGGGAAGTGCGAAGAATTATGGGCGGTAAGTAAATTGCTTTGAATACCGGAATGTTTACATTGATTTAGCTCCGAGGTAGTTCCGCCTCCCTGCTCCCCTTTTTCTCGCTCGAGTGTTTTCTCCGTGGTGAAAATGGTAGTAATGCTCAGTGGCGTTGTCACTGCGTTCTGTCAAAAGTAATTAGGCAACCCCAGAATCCAGAGACGATTCCTGCAGGTTCACTGAAAACAAGTTACGGGCTATATACAGACATACCGTCCGTTCCGGGCTCTGAGACCGAAAGTTCCGGGTGCTGGAGCCGTAGTTTCGACTGCTCCGGATGCTACGTTCGGAACTTTCGGCCTAACCTCTGAGCTCGGAACGCAGACAGTATGTCTGTATAGGCTGTGAGTATGGCTAACACAGCCGGCGGTCGTCGGGGCCTCGTAACACAATTTGAAATATTTTGGCTGCTTTTAGGTCCATAGATACGACCTTTGGGCACCCTCAAAATTTAACGAGGACCACTCTGCCGCACTAAGGAAAAACGCCGTATGAACTTTCAGGCGTTGCCAAATTTCCTTTGATAATAAAAGTCTCCTGGTAAATTTATGAATATTTTGCTTCCAACTTTTTAGATAATTTTGTTCGTAATTTCACCTGAAGTTCCTGAAAATTTCAAGGAAAAATATTTATAACTCATCCCAAAAATATGCATTTTATCGAAGGAAATTTGGCAACTCCCGAATGTTCATACGGCATTTTTCCTTGGCACGACAGCACTCTAAAGGGGGCAAACACTGCAGGGGTAACAGGGGCGGTGCAGGACTTTTAGATCACCCTGTATAGGGAGCAGAGCGCTCACGGAGCTCACGCACTCCCTCTGAAAACCTCCCCGGCCAGCTAGGCAACCGGCGACACTCGACGACACATTCCTGTACTCGCATCTGCGTGCATAACTCGTTAGTCGCTCAACCCCTTCATCCCGCACTCCCGCGACCCGCGACCCTCGCTCCGCCCACGTTTAACCTGCAACCCTTTCGTAATTAACAGCTCCCACCGAATGACTTCTTCCCCCCTCCCCCTTCCCACGTGACTCGAGTTTCCGAAGCGAAGAGGGAAAAGAGTTCATTGTTGCGTGGTGTTGTCAGACTGTGAAAGAGGCGCAAAACACGCATAATACAGAGCTTTCTCTTATATGGATTGCATTTTGCAAAAAGGAACCACTAGCATTGCAATGTTGCTAAGATTGTGCAACTTCTTTTGTCTTGAAGGAAAAACCCGATTATCCATTAATAGTTTCTATTTTACTCGCTAAAAACTGTAAATGTAAGACAAAATTACCATCTAAATTCATAGTTTTTCAATCAATACTAGTGCTTCCTTTTTGCAAAATGCAATCCATATGTATAGTGCACTGCCGTGCAACGCAAAAACGCCGTAAACGCCGTTTTGCATTTTTTTGGAAACAACGTATCATAGCAGAAAATCTTGTGTACCTTGGGACAATGTTTTTACAGAATTCTTTCGCAAAGACTATGAAGAACTTAACTTGAAAATTTGAGGTGCATGGGCATAACAGTTTTTATGTTATAAAGTGTTGGGTTCCAAAAAACGAGGAAAATTCTTGATGGATTTACGGCATTCTTGCTTAGCATGACAGTGCAGGAGAGTATGTACAGCGGGTCTCGTGGAGAATGGCCGGGGCTCCAAAATGGCGGCGGTTTCGGATGGGAGGGGGGTTCTTGCCGATTTTTGTCTGTTGTTACTAGCTGCACTTATTTCCAACCTTGAGACGAGAAAGACCCGAGCAGAAAGGAATTTTTTCCTTGTAACGTCATGCGCCACTGGAAAAAGTTTGAAGTAGAAAAATATACCTCGTCGCTTGGCTGGCAAAATGACGTAACTATACTTAGAGATGAGAACGGGAGAGTATTGAGTCATATGGACGACAGGGATTATCTGAAAAAGTGGTATCACTTTCTTACGTTAGGAGGACGACGACATCGTGTTTTCTCTTAAATATCTTATGTATAAAATAATTATTACAATCAGAAGTTTGGAAATTAACCATACTGAACTCAAGATATTTTTAACACGGATCAAATTATAGTTAGATTACCTGAATGACGTCAATTTTTGTCATCGTACTATAGCCTTGAAGTACCATCACAAATGAAACAAACGAAGGCAACGCAACATGGATTAGAACAAGGAAAACGACTCTCGTTGAGACGGCGCGGAGATACAACTATTCGTACTTAATGGATGTCCATGTTGCGTACGCAAAATTGAAGGCGCGATGGCGCGAGACGTGAACTCGCAATGCTCTGAACTATATTGCTAGTGATGTGTCGCTCTGATTCGGGAGAAACGTTAAAAACGAGACCGTATTACGTCTCTCCTATCTTCGGCTGGGTTACTCACGTAGCTTTTGAGGCACCATTACACGTAAGACAAACAAGAACGAATACAGGATGGAAATAGAGCGGAAAAAAGGACGCGCGGCGAGACGGCGCGGCGAGACGGCGCGGCGAGACGGCGCGGCGAGACGGCGCGGCGCAGAGATACAACTATTCGTGCCTGATAGACGTCCGTGTTGCGTTCCCAAAATAAAGGCGCGATGGCGCGAGACTTGAGCTCGCAATACTCTGCTGTATGATGTGTCGCTCCGATCTGGGAAAAATGATCAAAACGAGATCGGATTACGTTTCTCCTATCTTCGGCTAGGTTGACATTCGATTTTTTTCTCCATTTTTTTTTCAATTTATGCCTGGTTCTCTTTTACGATACATTTGTAAACCTGCAACTGGAGTCGATACCTACCGGTCCCATATAGCCCGCGAGGCATGTGTTTTTGGGTCCAATGGTACAAGGGTTGAATCATCTAACCATCTAAGGGTTGTTGTGCAGACTTCATCCCTCTCATGGTTGTCGGTTTCCTCCCGCCAACCGCTATTCCGTCTTGCGGAGGAAAGACCTTGTATGATCATTCGGACGTTGCAAAAATTCCCCAAAAAATATTTACTTTCGAGGAAAGTTCAAAATAGCTATCCTTGCAATTTTCAGATAATTTAGATTAGATGGAAGAAGGGGAATTTGAATCCATGGTAGAAAATTATTAGAATAGTTTCTTTTGGAAAGTTTAATTTAAGTAGAGGAAACAAGATTGCCAGGTTGTGCGATGAAATGTGTATGGCTTGGTTTAAATGGGGAAAAGTGCTGATGTTTCAGTACTATCTGGCAACTATGAGAGGAAATTTGACATTCCTCCTTTGCAAGGCAGTATTGTAACATTGACAACCCGGCCGAACGTCGCAAGTCGTCCATAAACATGAGGTTTATGTTTGTTTGTCGTGTTGCGTTTAATGGGTTCAAGGCGCGACTATCACTTTTACCCTCCCTTATTTCCCGCCCTCGCTTCCGACGTGTTTTCGGTCGGTCCGCACAAATCGTCGTCCCTCCGACGTAAATGCGTATCTCCATTTCCACTTGAGCTCTGTTGTCCGTATAACTGCATGCTCTCCGCAGCTCATGTTGGAATACAGATATGTCGTTTAGCCAGAGGAGCGACGAAATTGTTACCGCAGCCAGACGCAACTTTTTCAAACTTCGCATATAACCAACCTTGTGCCTACTATGAGTGCAAACGTGGCATAAAAGTTAACGTCGCTCGAACTTCAGAAGTCGGAATGTCTGTATGGCTGGAGAGCTGAAAAAACCGGGAAAATTGAAAGGGGAAACAAACTAGAGGCCTCGCTACGCGTACACTGAGGAAAATACCTAAATAACGGTAATCTGATCGAAACAGAAATACTCTTGAATTAAGCCATTTAAATCAAGCAGAAACTTGCTTACTTCAAGCAATTTTAGCAATTTAATTGAAGCATTCTTTTTTCAGTATTTACTTGATTCCGAAAAGAAATCTATCGAATTTTTCCCACAAACTCTTCCAATTGTTGTCTGCAGAATTCGGTGGTTACTTAGAAGAGACTTCGGTTACCTTAGAAGGGAGAGCAGTCAATTTAGAAGGAACTCCTTTCCGAAGAATAATGAATGGAACACTTTTTCGTCCACCCTGCAAATTTCTTTCCGTTCCTATTAGTTTCCAACCTTTTTTTCCCCGTCAAAAATTTCCATTAAGTAAAATTTGGTTCTGCCCGATAAATGGATCTAATCCAACGAGGGCACCGAGGGAAAAGAACCCGAACCTTTTTTTTTTTCATTACTGAAGGCGAAATTCTGAAGTAGCGCCTCAGATAAAAATACACGTCGAGATCAATCAGAAAGCCGATTTATATGTCTTAGAATGAAAAGAACTATTTCCCCCGAAAGTGAGGTTCACCTGCGTCTACCTGTCACTAGCTCTTCACGCCCCACCCGGAGATGTGAATCTGTCAACAGGCATGTGACGTGACCTCTCGTGAACTTTTGGCGGGATTTCAGCACCTCCCCCCCCCAAAAAAAAAAAACGTGCTGCAGCGGAAAAGCTTTCTTTCCGATTTTCGCCGCTCAAGAAGTCGAGCGCAACTTTCGGTGTTTTAACGAGTACGTGAATTTCCCCGGAAAATTCTCACTCTCATTCCTGAACGTGCGAGTGAAAATTAGTTATGCTAAGGAGGCTGAGATGGATTCAAATGAACGGTAAAGAGTATAGAAATGATTCTAGTGCAGAAATGAAGCGCCGCATAACTGAAAATTTCAATGATTGTCCCCGGATCTCCTGCAAAAATCAGACAATTTTTGGACTATTATTCAGGGTTGCCTCGAGTTAGGTTAGGTTAGGTTAGGTTAGGTTAGGTTAGGATGGATTCAAACTAGACTATTATTCAGGGTTGCCTCGAGTTAGGTTAGGTTAGGTTAGGTTAGGTTAGGTTAGGTTAGATTAGGTTAGGTTAGGATGGATTCAAATGAACGGTAAAGAGTATAGAAATGATTCTAGTGCAGAAATGAAGCGCCGCATAACTGAAAATTTCAATGATTGTCCCCGGATCTCCTGCAAAAATCAGACAATTTTTGGACTATTATTCAGGGTTGCCACAGCCAAGGAAAACTGGGAAATGTCAGGGAATTTTAAAAAGTCAGGGAAAACCGGGAAATGTCGGGGAAAATGACGAAAATGACAGGAAAAATTTGTAAAATCACCTTCATTTGCTTTCTAGAATGGGTTTGAGATTTTGAACGAGAAATTTCGCCCAAAAACTATTTTCAACTATGCCTTCTTAACCATCCGTCACATCTTCAATTGTCAGTGAATTACACCAAAATGTATCAGGGAATTGTCAGGGAACTTAATTTTTTAAATTCTGTGGCAACCCTGGAATTGCACATGTTCATTCTTAAGAAACATTTAATTGATTGTGAAAAATTTTGCAACCTCGAAATGAAGTTACGTTCCCTCGTCCATGAAACGACGAATTGGACTGCATTTTGCAATTTTGAACTATAAATTCTGGCTCTTCTGGAAAAGCACTTATGTGCATAGGGAAACTGATGGCACATACGTTGTTTTTAAGCCGGGCTAGAATTCATAGTTCCAAATTGCAAAATGTAGTCCAATTGATGGCCATTGGTCAATAATCACGCTTCGTCGATCATTGTCGATCGGGAAAGGACTACATTAATTAATTAGGTGATATTAAGTCCTTTTCAATAGATTTCCCTAAAAGAATACGGAAGATAGCTGTCGTGGAAATTTGGCGACCGCTCATGTCGACAGGGTCCTTTCCTTGGGACTAGATCCAGCTCTCGCTGAAATTTCATCTATATAGTAAGTGGATTTAACCAAGGCACAATAAACCATTATTTGTGTCTCGGCAATTCGTTCAAAAGACCCAGTGTGACATTCTTTTAATTCCTATCATTGAGCTCTTCGCATCAATATTTGGATTACATTTTGCAATAAGGAACCACTATTTCTGGCTCTTTCATAAAAGCACTTATCTGCATAGGAAAACCAATGGCATGTATGTTGTTTCTAAAATGGACCAGAAATAATGGTTCCTTTTTGCCAAATGTAATCCATTTAACCCAGTCGGATGGATTGAAGTGATGGTCGAAGTAAGTAAACACGAGAGATTTTCATCGGATTTCTTAGACATGGTTGCGAAGTTGACACAAATATTATCAAACGAAATAGAGGTTTGCGGCGGTGGTTATCGAATAGGTGAAAGTAAGTGAAAATTTCCAACGATCACTAAAAAATTAGTGAAAACTTTCTCTTTGTCTTCGATACACTACCAGAAAAAATATATTTTAAAGAGCCCGCACTGAAAATAATTTTTTACCGCATTTACTTACGCTCATGCTAAGGAAAAACGTCATATGAGCCTTCAGGCGCTGCCGAATTTCCTTTGACAAATCACCAATTTTCAAGAAAATGTGTGCATTTTCTCTTCCAATTTCTCAGGTAATTTCCCTTGCAATTTTATCTTATAATTCTGCAAATTTTAAGGAAAAATATCAATAATTTTCCTCAAAAATAAACAGTCTATCGGAAGCAATTTAGCAACTCTCGAATGTTCGTACGACGTTCTTCCTTAGCACGGCAGAATTGGTTTAAAATCCATCATCTGAATTGCGAAAAACTCGCCTAACAAAGTGCGTATTCCGACATTCATCAATCATAAATACATCCAATTATCGAATCATACACTCAACAAGTTGCTCATCACTCATCCTTGGGCGAAAAGTAAAATTGACCTCAAAATTCAACTTTCACCTCGCCAAATTTCACTGCTTAGATTCCAGTGCGAGGTTTCTAAAATAACTGAAGCATTGCTTGGTTTTTCGTATGTTTTCATCGATTCTACATGACTTGTAAAATTATTCGCATAAAATACGCCCTTTAACGCTCTAACTAGCCCCCCTTCCTCTCACTATTTCTGGAAAAAGTCCCCGATTTTCTTGAAAAAACATCTCTTAAAGTCCCCGAAAGTCCCCAAGTTTGGTTTTTTATCACTGGTAGACACCATGTACTTGGAAACCCCAGAATCAACCGAAAGCTTGGATTTTTCTGTGCTTTACTTTCCGTATCAACCAAACTTTTATGTTGAGTTTTCTCTTTGTGTACGTCAGAAGAGCGATACGACGATGTTAGACAACCCCTGAATCTTCAGATGGCCAAGCCAATCAGAAATAGAACCATCAGTGTCCATACAAAGGCACTCTCGTTAGGAACACCTACGGCTGTTTAACTTAGACGAAGGCGTACTTTCATAATTAATAATGGAAGGAAGGTCGAGTTGTAAACACGCGTAATAAATGCAAGGTAAAAACGGGGGTGAGGGCGGGGGGAAACCGCGGTGTAATGAAGAATCTTATCGTCGAGTTGTCTGGAAATTTGTAAAACCATTAATGAGTTTCAGAAAAAGCAAGCGCACAGCTCCGCAAGGGAAGCTCGTAGAATTTGCCTGCCTTTTCGCAGTTTCCGGAGCCTCCAGCCACTTTTTTCCGGCGCGCGGGAAAGCCTTTTTTTCTCCTCTTTTTTCGAGTCGTTTACTTTATTATTCGCCAGCGTGAGATGAAGAGAGGGAGTTTTTCCGCTGCGTTGCCGGGCTTACATTCCCTTTCAAAGTTGAAAATGCGCATTGTACAAGTGGTGAAAAACTTCGATTTATCGTCATTCCCCTCACGAAAGAACGTAACTACATTGCAATGTTGCCTTTACCCTTGCGAATTGCAATTTTATCGTGAGAATCTTGGACATTTCTAACTGAAAATTTCACTGACTTTTCCTCTGATGTCGTGTAAAAATCAGACAAAATTTGGACAAAAATTGCTCAGGTACATGGAGGGAGGGGATTGAAGCAGTAATGTTAAGGTGCTCAATGCCCCAAGGTTTGTGGTTCGGCAGAGAGCAGTGGAGGTTAGGAGTCGTAGAGCACGAGGGAGTGCTATAAAGCGACCTATGTATATAATATATACATTCCTGTGAAAAATTGAATTGTTTGGGTCAGTTTTGCAACCTACGTTCCTACTACGTTGTTACGGAAACGACGTCATATGGTACTTTGAAGTTTCCAGTCTGAGTACTCGAAGTTTTCGGTAATAGGAATCAAACTTCAGTTCTGGGTACAACATTTTTCGTCAGGTAGGTATGCCATGAGGTTCGTATTATTTACCAAAATCTTCAATTATCTGAACCTAAGTTTGGTTTCACAACCTTGACTCGAAAAATTTGGTGTTCCATGTGGACTAAAGTTCAGTCCTATAGGAATTGAAGTTTTTCCTCTTTGTACATACGTGGCGGGAAAAGGTCTCAGATAACTGACAAACTTGTAATTTACGGAAGTCTACTAGTTTTTAAGCTTCATAAAACTTACAAGCGTGTAACTAAGGGATTTTTGTGATCGCCATTCCATCATTTACGTCCTACGACACTTTTACGGTACTCAAGTACGGTCTTCTCAAGGGGCAACAGCTACACTGTGAGTCAGATGTAAGCGCGGTCCTATTCCAACTGGGATCGTTTACAACACTTGTGCGACACGACCGTTCTACTCGCCGTGATTCAAGACGATATATTTTCGTTAACCGTTACTTCTCCTCGTTTTAACAATGATCCCATTTTAATAAATGGTGTTGTAAACGTACCTTTTAGCACCACTATATTTATAGTTGTAAATTGTAAATGATCACCGTTTAATCGGTAATTTAACCTCGTTTTCCTCCCTTTTCGTCTTCCTGCCAATGTATCCGATTCTTGTAAGTTGGCGAGATTTTTTCCGTCATTGGAAAGAGAAACAGAATCTATGTTTAAATGGATTTACTTAAGTCTTGACTTAAGCTTTTCTTAAGTCTTGATAATATTGTTGCCGAATTATCGAGTGTAGCCACTCGACATCTCGTAAGTTACTCACGTCAACTTGTTGCGCCTAAGACAAAATAACGTAACTACATCTAGGCAAATTGCAAAATTCTCACTTGCAATTTATGATTTTGCTCGAAAACAGTAAAAAAAATTTCAATCAAAAATTTTCTTGTTTTTGTTTGGATTACCGGCAAAAACCAACATTTTTTATACCGTCTGCACACTTTTTTCTTGTAAAAAGAAAAAATCGAGTCCACCTCGCAACCCCGGAATGGCGCGACGTTCATTTGCCTCCTCGGAAACATCGATGATAGTGCGCAAGTCATTAACTGATGTGTTAATGATTTTGTATGTATCAACAAAAAAGATTGAAGCTCCGTCGACGAATTACATCACACTCCAGGAGAGCATACGTAGCCGTAGCATGCTCTCCCGGAGAGATAACTATAGTATGGTTTGGATATATGGACCGCTTTAAGCAGAAAGGAACCAAGTCACATCAGCTATTGCCAAATTTCATGGGGTGATTTAAGTTTTATATGAAAACGGTTGTGCGGATCTTTGTGCAAATTTCAGTGAAATTCCTGCTTAGTGCAAAACTAATTCCTCAAAATTTTCAAAGGAACCTGCCCAAACGTTCTCTTGTAAAAAATTAACTTGCCCAGCTAAATTTGGCAATAGCTGATGTGACTTGGTTCCTTTCTGCTAAACGCTGTTCAATTTCCTTATGAGTATTGACAGAAAATGCCGTTTTTTTTACATCACAAGAGAAAGGAACCTTGCAAAGTGTCGCGTAATTTTTCGGGAAGAAGAGCTGCAGACCCTTAAGTCGGGTGTGTATGAGGAGGGTGGTGGGGGGGGGGGCAAAATTCCGTATTGCGGTGCGAGGGATAGTTCCCCAATGGTTTTTACATTTAAATCCTCATCTCGTCAACTGGTTTATGAAGGTAAGACGTTATATTTATAATCTGCTAAACTTGGCAACTTGGCAGCTCCAAAATGGAAACGGCGGCGCCGAGTAATTGAAAAAGTGTCGACGATCTGTGTTTCATCGTCGCTGTCTTTGTCTTAGTCGGACGTCCGGACGTCCGTCCCTTTCAGCGGCTAATCGTCTTATCTCGCCTTTGTTTCTCTTGTTGCAGAAAGAGCTGTCGCAGCATTTGCAGCAGTTGTCTGAAAAGGCGCGCTCAACCACGGAATTCATTCAAAGGCTCAAATCAATGACTGAAAAATTAAACGTGAGTAAAAGCTTTTAATGCCTTTCCCTCCTGAGTGTAAAGCTGTTCCTTCCTCAAATGCGAAGTGGAATTCAAATTAATCCCTCCCNCCCCCAAGTGAGCTCATCTCGGAAATTTTCTCATCTAAGTGATTAATGTCTCGCGCTAATTTTGTTATAAGATTTTTGATGACCGGAGAAGTGATTTGTCTCTGTTCAGTGCTTTTTCCAAGTACTTCAGAGATATTGGATTTTAATCCTGCAATATTCGAGCTCGCAATTTTACTGTCTCGAGTTGTTCTCTGGGTAACCAGCGAACTATTTGAAAAGTCCTCATGAGTAGAGGTTGTACTCACAACAATCTTCAGAAGAGAAAAATGGTCCCATTTCCCCGACATTAATTACTGCAGCACTTTAAGAATTGATTTTCTTGTTTCATTGCTTCCATTCCCTTCGTTAGATCGTAGAATGTCCAATAACAAGATAATCCCCTTAGACGTTTCCCGATCCTTTTTACTATCCTTGAAGTGTAAGTCGCTTCATCCCTCCCATGGGCAAAACTAGGGGGATTCGCCCTCCCCCCCCAGAAATTTACTTGGTCCCCTCTAGAAATGTGAAAGGTTTCGCTTTATGAGTGCATGACTGCATGACTTATATTTTATGTTTGAACTCGTATTTAAGAATAACTCGAAATTTCATCGACGAAACCTCCTGGACCCCTTCGGAGCTGCAGAAGTTCCTCCGAGCCCCTCTTTTTTGGTGCTGGTAGAGCCCTTTCCACACCCCTCGGGCCCTTCTGTACCTCTCTTCATAAGGTACCCTTCTAGCCTCCTCTCTACTCATTCAAAGTTCCAAATTCCGTCCATGATACCATTGCGGGCTGATCATTGCAACAGATAGAATAAGCAATAGACAAAGAAAACAAAAAGGATATGGAGAGATCCTATTGGTGAAATCGGGTGGTTGCATTGGACACAGGACGCAGGTAATAGACTAACTAACGGTTACCCACGAGAGATCCGATAGTTATTCCATGATTTACCCCCTTAGTCTATAAGAACCGCCCATTTCAACTAATAGGATCGCTCTGTGCTCCTTATGTCTGCTTTGTCTATAGCTTTGTCTATTGATTTCAATGAGCGGCTCGCTGTAAGCTCGTAACTAAAGCTTAGAGACGCTCATGATTTTCATCGTGTCTTTTTCCTCAGGAAAACTGCGTAGAATTCGAGGCCACTGTCTCAGCCAAATTTGACAAATTAGTAGAAGCTATAGTGAATAGGAAGAAGCAACTCTTGGAATATGTAAGGCAAGACCGAGACGTGAAACAGAGGACGCTCAAGGATCAAGTGACGTCATGTACGTGCCGTCTTCAGCACACCACAGCCCTCCTCCAGTTTTGTATAGAAGCGCTCAAGGAAACGGACTCAGCAGCTTTCCTTCAGGTGATTTTCAGTTTTCTTCCCTCAATTTTCGCATTTGGACGTATTCATGCTAAATAGATCTACGTGCAAGTGGAAAGATGGGGGTGTGCTCTTGGAGGGCCATTGGAATGAAGGGGGATTTTAAAGCGCCAGTGACGTCAGCAGCAACGAAGCCGTCTCCATTGACGTTCTCGCTTTAACTCATGAACCCTGTCCACAACGCTCTTGTCACATGTCCACGGCTCACAAGTTAGCGCTCATTTCCTTTTGATTTAATGTCAAATCCCGCTTTTCCATTTTCTCAATAGGAACTATATCCACTTTTACATTGTTTCTTATCCAGCTTACCAAGAGCACATCCCATCTTTCCACTTGCGCATAGTTCTTTTTAAATAACATAGTTCCTAAATCATAAATACGTCCATTTAAGAATCAAGACACACTTTGTTTTTTTGTTTTTTTTTAAACTAGGTCTGTTGGATATTGAGCTTACTGCGAGGCACTTAACTTGCTCTACAATTCGTTGCTCCTCTGACGAAAGGGCGTACCTTGATCTCTGCATGAGCCCCAGAAATGATGGATTTATATGTAGAATAGGGTTCAAGTTAAAATTGAGTTACGCCCTTCCGCCAGAGGGACGACGAGGTGCGTGCAGTGCCCCTTGTCCACTTGCGGTGATGTGCGTACTGCGTAGGCGGCGGCCAATAACCGAGAAGAATGGTGTGTCGATGACTTGCATGAATGCATCCCACTGCTACCAAAAATACTCGAAAAAGTCTCCTTTTTTTCCGCCCTAAAATGGACGTATTTCTGCCAAACGGAACTATGTGCCCCTAACGTGAGCCCTGTTACGCGTGCATTCTTATGGGTCTCAGAGCTCATGTCTTAATGCACATAGTTCTGTTTGACAGGAATAGGTCCAAATGATCCAGAGAAAACACCAAAAAATCGTCGTTTCCTAGTCGAAGGGACTAATCACCTATTCATGGTCGTAGAATTCTATCTGCCGTATTTTGTACTTTTCGCACAGGCAATTCCTTAGAATCCCTCGCCAGTTACTATTTCCAGAGTTGTGATACCGAATTTTACCGGAGCTTTGCAAAAATTGTCATTCTATGACGCTGTAATAAAACTCTTATTGAGCGTTCCTTAATCACAAGGTAAACCATAGTGATGAACAAAGTGCGAAACCACGTTAGTCCGTTTGCTACGTTGTAGACTCCCTGTCTTACTTTAATTTGTCTTTGAAAAACTAGTCAACGCTATTTCTTGAAATTGGCTTGATTTTTCCTCTCAACGAGCAGAATATTCCGTATTGATTTCAAGCTACTAAGTTGGCTCGTTTCGCTACCAGAAAGAAAGTAGGAGCGAACATTTTGAAATCCCGCAATGAAGATACGTGGTTTCTTACTTCGGCCGTCGATATAGGACCTCCCCATGGAAAGGAGGCGGTTAAGGAACGACTGTAAGTATCAGGGTGTCTAGCATCAGGATTTTCCCGATTCTATCAGGATCTGAGGTTAATCAGGATTTAATCCCGATTTCATCAGGATTTGAGGAAAAATCGGTCGTCAAATCAGGATTTGAGAAAAGTCGGCTGTCCGATCGGATTTTTTATGCTTTCGCATACGCTAATGCAGAAATTATATTTTTTCTCAGCAATAACTCAGGATTTGATCAGGATTTTGAAAAATTATGAAATCAGGATTTAGCAGTCAAAAATCAGGAAAATCAGGATTTCCCAAAATGAAAAAAACTAGACACCCTGTTTTAGAACGTGTTTTTATTGTTTTGCGGACAACAAAAAAAAAAAAAAAAAAAAAAAAAAAAAAACTAGACACCCTGATACAGGACCTCCCCATGGAAAGGAGCCGGTTGAAAAACGACTATGAATAATTTATGCACCTTGGTAAGTTTGGCAAGCGTGAAGGCCTCTTGTGTTATCTGAACGTGTGTTTTTGTGGGTAGGTGGGTTCGATGCTGATTGCGCGGGTGGGGAGCACGGACATGACGTGGCATAAAGACTCGGTGACGTCACCTCGGCTCTCGCCGCATCTGGACCTCACTCTCGACGACAAGCCCCTCCTCAAAGCCATCGAGCAGCTCAATTTCATCCAAATGAAACGTGAGTATTCACCCCATTTCAAATTTTACCCCGCTCCCACGCACAGTGGATCGAGTCAATGGAGAATTTGCAAGGGTCTGGAATTTGATGAATTTCGTGTTCAAGTGGAACCTACTGAGTGAACTGAACACGAAGATACCCTTGATTCATAAATTGAGAAATTATTAGAGGAAATATGACAAGATAACCGATTCTGCTCAAATGCATTTGTTTAAATGGGAAATGCCGCCAGATGACGTCATAAGGCGGCACATTTTCTCGCGTTCAAATCAATTTCTCTCCAATTTCCCATGTCAGAAAAAAAAAATTATGAAAAATACTGCGAACTCAGCGCATTTAGATGAAGCAATACAATTTGTGTGTGCAAATTCTCCATCAGAGAGTGTATGATGTGTTTTTCAACTATTTGATCCAATTGCCATAGTTTGCTGCAATCACATAAACCCTCATTTCATAAAAACCATATATCTGCCGTGTCAATTTTAGGATTGTAGGTTTTTTCACCCCTCAGTAATCTCCAAGCTTAGAAAGAAAACTCTACCAACTTTACTCATCCGACTAATTTTTCACACTTTCACATTTTTTACTAATGAAGTAAATGTAGTCGTAAACAGAACTTTCCTTGTAACACGTATCTTATGCTCTGATAAGTCGGAAAAAATGTAACACCTCTTTCCGCAGTGTGTCTCTGTAAATGCACTTATTTCACAATCGCTTTTCCTATCTAACTTGTCCTTTAGCTTGCTTTGATGGAGAAGGAAGGCCTTTGGAAGGTAAGACTCCCCATTGAACGCATTTTCAGTGTAGACCCTTTGATTTCAAGTAATGATTGAGAGTTCTCTTCGTTGTCATTTTGTATTGCTGTAGGTATATATTACTGTAGTAATTGTGCGTTTTGTAGGAAGCTTTATGTAAGATATACATGCATAGTTTTTAATGTTCTAAATTCCTCCACTTGTACAGCATGAAAGGCATGGCTCAAGACCACGGAAAAATCTAATCGACACAATAAAAAATGGAACCTCACCGCACGAACCTGAGAAATGAGATAGTTAGTTAGTTAGTTAGTTAATATATTTTAAGACATTCAGCGTCACAGGCTAGATAGATAGTTAGTTAGTTAGTATATTTTGAGACATTCAGCGTCGCAGGCTATTAACGTCTTCATAGATCATTTTGAAAATGGGAGTATATGACTTGGGTTCGAAGCTAAGACCTACATGTATTTTGGAATTAGTGATTTTGATCGCCGAAAAATTCAGAGTAATGGTGTTGATTCAATCAGAGTTTTCCAGTCGTTGATACATACTCTGGCGCTTTCTCACGATTTGCGCGCAGAAGCGTCAGTCATATTGAGTTTTGTGTAGCATCTTCGTGTGCAAGGGTCGGATGGAACGACTCCTCTTCACGAAATTTTTCACCTGAGTCGTAGTATCGTTTTTGAAGCGGGGAGCCTTAAAAAAAGCATATTTCTTACTTAGATTGTGAAGTTAAGAGTGTATTCCAGACTTTTTCCATACGCTAATCGTTATTTTTCAGCCGTTTGATGCAAGAAATTTTTTTTTGCTTCAGCTGAAATTTAAAATAGGTCCATTTCACTCCTCGTTTCTTAACAGAGTTCGGTCAGCGCCGAAGGAACTAAGGACGTCAGAAATTATTTCTCGTTCCGAACTCTCCCGTTCATTTCTCGTTCTACTTTTTAATCTCACCAGTCTCAACAAGCACCGAGTTCCTACACTGCCGTGCTAAGGAAGAACGCCGTATGAACATTCAAGAGTTGCCAAATTTCCTTCAATAAAATGTTTATTTTTGAGGAAAGTTATGAGTTATGTTATGAGTTGTCCTTGAACTTTTCCAGGAACTTCAGATGAAATTGCGAACAAAATTATCTGAAAAAGTAGAAAGAAAATTTTCATAAGTTTACCAGGAAATTCGAGTTTTATCAAAGGAAATTTGGCAACGCCTGAAGGTTCATACGACGTTCTTCCTTAGCACGGCAGTACAGTGCTTACCCTTGCCTCGGCCCCATCCGGTCGGCTTAAACAAGCCCGATCCAACGGCGCATAACCGCTTGCGCTTGGGCAAGATTGAGTGATAACGAATCTAGCTCGATGCTCAAATGAATGAGTTTCACCTCTATGTTTACTCGCCAATGCTCAAGGAGCTAATTAATATCTGTGTACACTACAGCCCGTCTCCAAGCTCCGAGCTCAGATACTCCGAGATTCGTGTGCTGGCTAAGAATCACATAACTCCATTCGTTATCCTCTATCCAGATACGGTCTTTCTGCCTCAAACGGTAGTGTAAACCCAGTCCTCATTCTCGGTAAGGAGCAATCACAGCCGAGTACTTTAAAACCGCGCTTTGAGCTTTTTACTCGGCGATTGTTTGAATGAAATTTGGCATCGGGGACAAGAAAGTTCGACGGATGAGCTTGCGATCGACGCATTAGACTGCTTATCATCGCTTACGCGTATTTGAAACTGTTTGGTTATTTTATCAAAAGTGACCGGAATTTCGACGCCACACTCATTAGAGCGCGCTACCCACGGGCTGATCATTGAAATTGATCGATAGACAAAGCGAAGGACAAAGGGAAGATGGAGCGATCCTATTACTTGAAACGGCTGGTTGTTTTTCAGACTTACGAGGAAAATAATAAACTAATTATAGGATTCCTTGTCGGTTGACGTTATTTAGTCTAAAACTTAACTTTTTTGTCCATTGGAGTCGCTCGCGTCCTAGCTTCCAATAGGACCGTGCTCAGTTTTCGTCTCTGTCTATCACTTCAAGTCCATCAATTTCAATAATTAGCTCGTTCTTCGAACAGATTAAGGATTAAGGGGCGTCATATTGTGTGTAAAGTATTTTACCCTTGTGCGAAATGACCCCCCTCGAATCTTGGATTTTCAACATGAGCTCATTCGAAATTTGCGATGAATGGCCCAGACCTATCAAAACAGTCGAGAACAAATCGATAGTCAAGCCGTCTGAATTACCCGCGAGGGCTCCAGCCCATTATGTCGCCTTCGCGTCTGGAGACCGGAGAGTATCTCTCTTTTTCTGTTCCCGGTAGGGTGATAGCCTCATAAGTGCATAAAATACCCACGCTCCTGCCTAGCGATTCTCGCTTAATATCATAAAAATTGTCTCGGAAAATATCCCACTCTCGTACCATGTCGTTCCATTGTTTTCAGATAGGGCCTTGTCTTGTTCAATAAGCTTCTTCCTAATAGGACAGTGGTAAAAAAAATGGAAATTTGGGATGAAAGAGACTTTTTGTCGAAAACCTAATTATTCCGTTTTTAAGTGTAAATTGAAAATTACAAAAGAATTTCAAGAAGGCACGTGGAAATTATTTCCTATACTTCAAACGTTATTTTTGTGGAAAAAATGTTATGTCTATGTCTATGTTGCCAGTGAGGTTTCGCTTCGATTCGAGAGACAAGTTCGAAAATGAGGCCAGATTATGTCTCTCATATTGTAGGCTATGTTGCTGCCGTAGCCCTTGAAGCACCATTACAAATAAGACGAACGGAATCAACACAGCATGGAAATAGAGCGAAGAATAGGACTCGCGGTGAGACGGCGCAGAGATACAACTATTCGTACTTAATGGATTTCCGTGTTGCGTTCGCAAAATTGAAGGCGAGATGGCGCGAGACGTGAACTCGCTCTGCTCTGTGCTGTGTTGTTGATGGATGGGTCGCTCCGATTCTAAATGAACGTAAAAAACGAGACCGAATTACGTCTCTCCTATCTTCGGCTGGGTTACTCACGTAGCCCTTGAGGCACCATTACACATCAGACAAACAAGAACGAATACAGTATGGAAATAGAGCGAAGAAAAGGACTCGTCAGATACGGCGCAAAGATACAACTATTCGTACTTGATGGATGTCCGTATTGCGTTCGCGAAATTGAAGGCGCGATGGCGCGAGACATGAACTCGCTCTGCTTTGTGTTGTGTCGTTGATTGATGTGTC
Organism: Bemisia tabaci; assembly: GCF_001854935.1. Classification (NCBI taxonomy): domain Eukaryota; kingdom Metazoa; phylum Arthropoda; class Insecta; order Hemiptera; family Aleyrodidae; genus Bemisia; species Bemisia tabaci. The sequence continues at coordinate 1,427,937 of NW_017566800.1, forward strand.
GCTCCGATTCTAAATGAACGTTAAAAACGAGACCAAAGTACGTCTCTCCTATATTCCGCTGCGTTACTCACGTAGCCCTTGAGGCACCATTACACGTAAGACAAACATGAACGAATACAGTATGGAAATAGAGCGAAGAAAAGGACTCGTCAGAGACAGCGCAGATATACAACTATTCGTACCTGATGGATGTCCGTGTTGCGCTCGCAAAATTGAAGGCGCGATGGCGCGAGACGTAAACTCGCTATGCTCTATGCTATGTTGTTGATTGACGTGTCGCTCCGATTCTAAATGAACGTTAAAAACGAGACCGAATTACGTCTCTCCTATCTTCGGCTGCGTTACTCACGTAGCGAAAAATTGTCCTTTTGGAAAAATTTGGAATCAGTATTATGTATCGCATTTTTTGCATGCAATTGCTGTGTTGCACATTCATACAATAAGTGTAGAAATATTGTAGATGAAAACAAGTGTTAAGCTATCAGTTGATTTTTTTAACATAAGCAATGCCTGCGACTCAGGCCATGCTATGTAAATACACTTGACTAGGGGCTTATGGGGCTGCTTCGCAGCCCCTTATTTTTCCTGTACACTTTTCACTTTCACATGTTGTTCCGGAATGCAGCTGCATTCCGGATGCGTTAAGGGGTGGGAAGGAGGGAGGGACGGACTGAGAAACTGAAAAAAGTACGTTACGTAACGGTAAATATTAAATAAACTTAC